>CM039510.1:10807179-11129492 GCA_022432975.1 Begonia masoniana
GGTTCAAACCTATATCGTGAATAATCGGGCTATCAACCCAAAACATTCGTAAAACTAAAAGTAACTATCCTAAACTCGTTAACTAATGAAAAATAGTTACCTGTAACCGAGAAAATGGGAGAAAACAAGAGAACAAAGTTTGGAAATTTGTCTCTGTCGTCTGGAAGAGAGAAAATAGGAAGGAAGAGAAGAAACAGAGAGATGAAATGAAGGTTTCACATAGGAGGGAAGAGTATGTCTTGTTCAACAAGTTGAACACATGGCAACCAACCATTGGCTTTCTCCCACCAACCTTAATTTCTGTCCAATTTACCCTCCCATTGATTTCTAACCAAATAGTTTTGTTTTGGTTGAACATAATTTGGTTTTCCACTAAACATTCCTACAATTTCACCAAAACATACATTATTAATGTAAAATTAATCCCGTTCGATAATTTAAGGGATAATTTCCCCGACCAAAAATGTCGGGCGTTACATCAAGAGTCTCGCCCATTATATGTAGACTACACGACTTTGACACCAACAGATCAAGCCAAACAAGAATGAAATAGTGCGCTAAAATTTGAAGTTTAACTTTATAAGCTCAAGCCAATGTTAAGTAGTACAAGTCACATTTACTTAGAGTTTGTCTAAGGGCTAAAACAAGAATTTTCTACGATTTCAGTCACAGCTCCAACAACTAAATTTTTATTATTATTATTATTATTAATTAAAACAGAGCAATCAAAAGAAATAACCTAACACAAAGCAAATAAAAAAACAAACAAAACAAAACAAAGCACCGCAAGGACATAAAACAAACTAAAATCACCCCCCCAAACTTAAAATGAACATTGTCCTCAATGGAAAACATGAATGGCAAGGGAAAAATAGCATACCTCATGATGCGCTGGGCCATTGCATTTATACACTAAACTGGGGTGATTGTTCTCCTATGATGGACATTTGATCTCCTCCCGCAGCCGATTGATCTCCATCTATGAGTAAACCAATCGGCAATGCCTATGTGAAAAATTAAAAATTCCCCTTAATTTCGTCCCATAAGACGATTGATCTCCACAAGATGCGGATCAGTCTGCACATGGAGCCGATTGATCTCCACTAGCAGCAAATCAATCTCCTAAAATAATTTTTTTATTATTATTATTTTAAGTAACCTGAAACTTAAAACACCAAAACACATTAAACATACCAAAATAATATAAGATAAATAATAAGAAAAACTAATATTAACAAAATAAAATAACTAAGCTAAAACTTTAAACAAAAATTGATAAAAAAAAAAACAAAATAAAAAAAACTGAATAAACTAAAACTCAAAAATAAATGAACAGGTTACCTCCCACCAAGTGCTTGATTTAATGTCGTTGGCTTGACGTCTGACGAACCTTATGCATCGGGCGTAAGGTGAGTGACGAATGTATCACTCTCAATAACACCACCAAAATACGGCTTCACTCTTTGACCGTTTACCTTAAATGTTCCATTGTCCGCTCAGTGCAGCTCGATGGCACCATGAGGAAACACTTGAACTACCGTAAATGGACCCGTCCATCTTGACTTTAGCTTTCCCAGAAAGAGCTTCAAACACGAATTAAATAGTAACACTTGTTGACCCAACGCTAGCTCTTTCTTCATGATATGCTTATTGTGCCACGCTTTTGATTTCTCCTTGTAAATTTTGGAATTCTCATAAGCGTTGGTGCACAATTCATCGAGTTCATTCATTTAGAGGAGGCGTTTGTGATCTGTGGCTATCAAGTCAAAATTTAGCCTCTTCATAGCCCACAAAGCTCGGTGCTCAAGTTCGATGAGTAAGTAACAAGTTTTACCAAATACCAACCAATATGGTGACATTCTCAAAAGAGTTTTGAAAGCGGTTCGATAAGCCCACAGTGTGTCATCCAACTTGCATGCCAAATCTTTACATGAAATACTCACAAACTTATCGAGAATAAGATTGACTTCTTGATTGGAAACTTCTGCTTGACTATTTGATTGGGGGTGTGATATCTCAATGCCTTGCAATGCTTAACATTATATTTCAAAAGTAGCAAATCAAATTTCTTATTACAGAAATGTGTACTTTCGTCACTAATGATGGCGGGAGGCATGCCAAAACGGGTGAATGATGGCACCTGTAACAATTTCTGATCTTTCGTTGTAGATAAATCAGCCGAAATAATAAAATGAAGAGTAGAATTTTCACCAATGAATGCGTAGAAAAGGTGCGAAGGTAGAGGCTTATGCTCAATAATGGGTGGACTCTCAATAAATGGCAGAACTCGTAATGGCGATTCCCTCAAACTTTCAAAATACTTTCTCATATTAGGCTCGAATGAGTCAATACACAAAGAATAATATTTTGCATCCGAGTTATCATCAAGAGGAAAATCATGGTCTAGTAAGCATACTTCAAGAGAGTTGCGTGATTGAAGTGAAGCTTCCACTATTACGGTATCAAGGACTTTCACCCGAAACACATCATTGCTTGCTTTTGGGTATTTCATTGAATTGAACACGTTAAATGTCACCTCCTCATCTTTCACTCGCAATTAAAATTCACCTCTTTGAACATCAATTAACGTACCTCTTGTTGCCAAGAATGATCGGCTTAAAATAATAGGGATGTTACGATCTTCTTCCATATCAACAACCACAAAATCAGTGGTAAAGATAAACTTGTCGACTTTGACAAGGGCATCCTCAATCACCCAACGTGGATGCTTGATAGAACGATCAGCCATTTGTAGAATCACTTTTGTGGGCTTTGCTTCACCAAGACCAAGTTTCTGAAATATGGATAGTTGCATTTAATTGATACTAGCACCAAAATCACACAACCCCTGCTCAAAAATAGACTCCCCAATTGCACATGGAATGTTGAAACTTCCCAGATCTTTCAATTTTTATGGAAGCTTTCGTTGAATAATAGCGCTACATTCCTAGGTCAAAGCGATTGTGCCACATTCTTCGATCTTGCGCTTGTGAGACAAAATATCTTTCAAGAACTTTGCGTAGCTAGGCATTTGCTCGAGAGTCTCGGTGAATGGAATGTTGATGTGTAATTGCTTGGACACTTCCAAAAATTTTCCAAATTGCTTATCTATCATTACGTTCTTTAGACGTTGAGGAAAAGGAACCCGTGGTGTTACCTCTATCAGACTTTGTGAAGGAACAATTTGCGGTTTCTGTGCTTCACTTTCAACTTGAGATGATGATGATGAATCTTTATTCTCACGTTCAACTCCCTTCTTCGTTTCTTGACTAAAATTATCAACCACCGTACCACTCCTAAGAGTGATGGCATTACATTGATCTTTCGAGTTTACTTCCGTGGAACTCGGCAATGCACCTTGAGGTCGCCCATTGAGTGCATTAGCAATTTGTCCCAATTGATCTCCAAGCTTTGGGTTTGAGCCGATTGATTTTGCAAGGTAGTTCGAGTCTCTTCCATGAACTTATTAGTGTACTCACCCATTTTTGTGACTATTTCATCAAGACTAGGCTTTCTCTCTTGGAATAGCTGAGCTCGTTGAGAGGATTGCGACATTTTCACAACATTATTCAAATTCTTCCATGAGAAGTTCGGGTAATTATTGCACACTCCTGTGTAGTGATTATTAGAATTCTAAAAATTTGACCAATTATAGTTCCCAACGAAGTTTGCTTGCTCGGAAGAGTCATTTGTCATTAGATTACCTTCTTGGCATTCGTCATTTGCATGTGGTCCTTGACACTATTGGCATGCTCCCATTGGAGAGTAGACTAAATTGACCGGAGCTTGGTTATTGTATAGTTGCTTGACAAGAGATGCGATTTGAACGGTCAAAGCATTCACTGCATCCATTTCAGGAGTGCCCGGTTGCTTTTTCAAAATATGCCTCTCAACTGGACATTGGTCGTTATTCAATGCTAACTCTTCCAATAGAGAAAATGTTGCTACTTCGGTTTTTTTTAGAGAAGTGAACCATCTACGGCTGCATTAACAAGAGTCCTGTAGAAGATGATAAACCAATGAAGAATGATTGGACTTGCATCCAACGTGGCAAACCATGTTGTGGGCACTTCCGTAATAGCTCCTTGAAATGAGCCCACGATTCATATAACGTCTCACCCTCGAATTGGCTGAAATTAACGATCTCATTACAGTATTTCGCAGTCTTCTCAATGGGGAAGAATTTAGATAAGAAATTTTGGCATAGATCAACCCATGTTGTGATGGAATTGGTCGACAAAGAGTGCAACCAATTTTCCACTCGGTCCCTCAATGAGAATGGAAACAACCGTAGCCGAACAGCATCGTCTGAAACATTGTTGACCTTAAAAGTATCACACACCTCCAAAAATTTGGCAATGTGATCTTTCGGATCCTTAAGGGCAGACCATAGAATTGGGATTGTTGGATCATATGTATGGTTCCCTGCTTGATCTCAAAGTTGTTGCCTGTAATCACCAGTTTACGAATAGTAGATTGGACACCGACCACATATGACATCACATAGTCAAGTAGTTTCCGTGTATTGCCTTCTTCATTTTGCTCGTAAGCCATAGTTGCTTCCCTTGTTTCCTTTCGATTCCTACGACAAGTACGTTCAATTTCTGGATCGATTGGAATGAGGTTGGCAGTACCTTGTTTTCGCATACACCTACAAAAGCAAGTATAACAAATAAAGTAATTGAATTCAAATATAAATGAGAGTTATTTAATTTAATAATAGTGAAATAAATAGTCCTCGGCAACGATGCAAAAAATTTGTTGCAAAAAATACGAGCGCAAGTGCACATGTCGCAAAAGTAATAAAGTGAATAAATATGAGTCGAAACTAATGTTAGAGTAAGAATTTAGGAGTGTAAAGCAAGATAAAATGACTATTGCTAAAGTGGTTAAGGAATTAGTGCAAAGAAGTTTTGGCCAATGGAAAATTTACTTGTGTCATCTACTTAATTAAAAGACTAATAATGATTAAACATAACTAAATTAGGTATTTTCACTCGAATTTGAAGGTTAAATCAATAATTTTTCAAATGAAAACTTAGATATAATTTTATGTAATAGTTTAACAGTGTGTTACACTATTGCACAACAATCTATCGTTGTTTTGAATAAACGAAAAATTTAAAGTAATGATATCATTGTATGTATAGCATGAAATAAATTGACACTACATTGTATGATGATGAACCACACATATACTCTTTATAAGAGCAGGAAGACATGTGATTGGTAAACATCAAAACTTGATCACTATATTTTTCTAGGTGTGAAGTATGTGCATCCAAATAGCAGGTAAGAGATCAATTAAATGTCTTTATTGAGTGCAAAATTCTAAAATCTAAGAGATAGCAGAGGTCAGTCGCTAGCATTGTCTGATGAGAATTTGAGTAGCTAGTAGTGTGGTGATGGGTCACGAACTAGTGTGATGAAACTATATCACGATTATCGTTCTGAAAACGTTATTCAAAATCAATGTGGTAAGTAATAAAAATAGGTCAGCAATGTACGTATATAAACATGTTAGTGAGAAAATATCCACTCATGGTATACAAACAGAAAATAATATAGCCATATGAGAGAAATGCGGTACTCAATGATTGCAACAAGAAACTCATGATGTGATTCACGTCCACCTCATTTTTAGGATCAGAATAGAGAAGTGGGAAGATTTTGGCAATTCATGATGGTTATCTATAATAACTATGTTCCAAGCATAAAACATGAACACTGAAACACGATAAATAGTATACCTTATAGTGACATAGCAATAACTCCAATAAAGTTTAGGGAATCACACGTAGGAACACAACGCCATCAATTGCCATATTACTCTATTCGCATAACAAGAAGAGACCTTCACGAACCGTACACGGTAAGTAAAAACAATAACTCTCACTCAGATTAGTCAAACCTAGTGCATAGAACCAATATAATCATAAATTAACAATAACAATGCATGGACATTTGAATTTTCTCTCTTGAACGACCGTTAGATAATTATTATATGTCATTATTGTTTGATCTTGAGGTACCTGAAAAAGAAACAAAGAAGAATATTAAATTTTTTTAAATTTTTCACAAAGATAAAAATTAATAAATTATTCTCGGCAACGACACCAAAATCTTGTTGTGCAAAGACAAACACTGTGCAAGTGCGCATGTCACAACAAGTGATAAGTGGTAAGTAAAAGTCGATCTCATGAAAAGAAAATTATTGAAATTTAAATCAATGTAAAACAAGTTTGATTATTTTATTGTAAAATTTTGAGTGAGATTAATTAAATGAAAATTTGGATAATCAAATGGAACACAACAAGGCAAAGAAAAGAATCTAGTGAATTAAGAATGACTTATAGCGATTTCCCTCGCTAAGTAAATTTTCACTAGAAAAGGTATAAAGAATGTTGCAGCAAACAAGTTAAATGATTTAACAAATTCAATTCAAATTAAGTCTAGCTAAACTTACTTGATTAATTCCTATAACATTTTCTTCAATCTCGTGAAAGACAAATATCATAAAAAAAATACGATCAAGTGCAATTCTAATTAGCCATGTGAATCTGATAAAATGATACGTAACTGTTTGGAATTAACAAATACAACTATGAGTTTATAATTCACACAATTCAATATCAATCTTAATTCCTATTCTTTCTCCACAATCACTCGATATTCAGCACATAAAAGAAGAAAAACAATTATAATATAAACAATGTAAATCATTGTATTGAAAACAAGAAAAATATGAAAAATCTTCTCTATGCGATATTGCGCTAATTCAATAGCAACGAGATCCAGTGTCAACTGTCGAAGAAGGAGCTCTGTTCATGTTATGTGTTTCCACCTACCGTGTCTTCTTCCTTCTCTCTAGAGTTTTTCCCTGAGGTCTCTATTTGTCTCCTCCTTTTTCTATTCACCATTACCTACTTTTAAGTAAAATGATTTGCCTTTCATTATGTTTTATCTCTCATCAACCATAATGTGAAATTCAAATTAAATCCACTTTTTTTCTCTATTCACCATTACCTACTCTATAACTAATTATGGTTTTCCATATTTGTGTGTTTTCTCCAAAAATTTGCATAAAAATTATCTTTTCATGAGTTTTTCCTGATGACAATTGATTTATCCTGAAAACTCAAATTCCATGTAATTAGACATGGAATCATTTTCAGTACTGCAAGACATCAATCTATTCTATTACCGTGGGCAGTAAGGCCATTACAGCACGTCGCTCATTCTTACCGTGGCTGCGTGCATTGCGCGCAAAGTATGTCAATAGGTGTAAAATAGGAAAGTTTTTGAACAATTTGATTTGGGAACCACCCGTTGCTGAGCTTAGTTTACTCAAGTTGTTTCTTATGAAGCATAGGGCTTGGAATTACTTGTTGGGTTGTGACCACACTAATGTTGACTAGCCTCTGATTGAATATAAAATCTAAAATTAAAATTATAAATCTAAGTTACAAGCAGAAAGGAAAACAAAGACGAAACGATTTCGCACATCAAGCACACTTTACTAACCAACAACATAAACAATACAATTTTAAGCATAGAAATATACACTACACATATTGATAAAAAGGTATACATCCAAGAAACAACAAACTTAGAAAATATCATCTAACCAAAACACACTACGCATTATATTTTAGGATGTCAAATCGCATCGAGAGGCTCGGCACTAACTATGTCCATGATTGGTCGAGCTTTGCACATTGCCTCCAATGGAAGTACCTTGGGCATAGTGAGACCCCTACCTTCACTCATATCAATCTCTTCCTCCCCATCTCTCTCCCAATCAAAACATTGAATCAATGATGCTAGCACCAACCCTACCACTCGTTGGGCCATACCCGAGCCTGGGCAGGCCCGTCTACCCAACCCGAATGGCATGAGTTTATAAGTCAATGTCGTCTCCTTCTCATCTTGATATCTTTCCGGCTTGAATTTGTGGGTTCATCCCAGAGGTTTGGGTCCCTATGTATGGCCCAAGCATTCACCATAAAATTGTGTCACGCTCCAAGTCGTAGCCCCCAACGGTACAGTCGGCAGAGGAGTAATGTGGGACTAGCATAGGTGCTGATGGGTTTAATCTTAGGGTCTCTGAATTACTCCTCGGAGAAAGGGCAATCTTGACATGTCGGCTTCCTCGACCAACCGGTGTTCTCCTATTTGAGAATCCAACTCCGCCTTTGCTTTTTTCAAAACCTTGGGATTATTCAGCAAATGAGTCATTGCCCACTCCAAAGTCACTGCCGTTGTGTCGGTTCCGGCGAGAATCAATGTCTGAAGAAATTTTTGGACTTCAATTATGAAATAAAAAATGGTATACCCAAAATTTAAATTTTACTAAATGAATAAAATCTTTAGCGCCGATTGTGATAAATTATGAATCTTTCAAATGAAAAACGGAGATAATAAAATATTAGATTTTAAACTTAAAATATAAGAGAAAAATATTTTTAAAAAAATCATGGTTTACAAATTTTAAATTTGTTTCAGAAAATAACCACAACGAATAACAGTGAATCAGTGATGTGATATCAGATGGTTGTAATGGAATTTGAAAAGAAATCCAGAAAAGAGGAAGTCAAGTAGTTCACCAGTACAAATCCCTTGATAAACTGTTCGCTGTAGTAGTCGGGCTCTGAATGTTGCAGAGAGAGTAGGTGGTCAATCATGGTGTTCCTTCCTTCTTCTCTCTTCGACCGATGCTCATCAATCAGACCCTGTAGCAACGCATCTACTCTCTTCGCAATCTTTTTATTCTCTTCTCGTATCCATTCCTACTGACCCAGTTCAGAATCGGCAGAAAATCTCCCGGATTTGAAGCTCCACCATGAGCAAGAACCTCCTTCATTAACTCCCTGAATCGGCCCGCTTCTTCTTCATTCGACACCTCGTCGCCGTAATATCTCTTCCAGCAGCCATTCTTATTACGATGTTAAACGTAAGCTCCGGGAACAGCCGTTGCAGGTTCACTTTAGAGAAGTCTCCGGTGGAATTTTCTGTCAGTTTCCGAAGCAAACGCTTCACTTCGTCCCTCCGCATCCCAGAAATGAGTTTGATTCGGCTCGTGGAAAAGATCTCGATAGCTCCGAGTCTCCGGAGATTCCTCCAGTGGTCGCCATAGGGGGAAGCGACAATGGTCGAGTAGTTGTAGCCCAGGTGTTTGCCCAATAGAAGGCGAGGGCGGTTGGCCAGAACGATGTCATTTTTGGTGAAGCATTCCTGTACTGCCGTCGGAGAAGAAACGACAATAACCTTTCTAGATCCGAATTTCAGAAGGAAATGGGACCATACGTCTGTGAGAGCTTATGGAAAGTACGATGAACCGGGTGTTTTAAGAGATGGAGGTGACCGATAATCGGAAGAGAAGGTGGGCTCGGCGGTAATTTTCCTCCGGCGACGATCGTTCTTCTTAGAAAAGCTTGAACGCTAGAGAGAGAAAGATGATAGAGACAGAGACATAAAACACTGTATCCTCCCATTGCTGTCTATCTTGGGTTTGTTCAACAACTCACTAAACGGTGAGATATATATAGATATTGCTTTTTATCTTATTATTTTATAGATATGTTTTATTAGTTCATATAACAAAATATAGTTCGTATTTAAAATACATTCTTCTAGAAATAAGCTGAAATTGAATGTTCGTCTCTCAATTCTTAGGAAATACAGAAACTAATAAAATTGATGATTATTATTAATTCTATTATACTTTCTTTAATTAACATCCCGATTATTATTTTAATTCTAATACCCCATCCTGTTATAAAAGAGAGATTAAGGGAGTTCTTATTGTCGTTGGTTTTCTCACCACGTTGGAGGAAAAAATCAAGAGGGTTTTGCATGGCTTTACAAGCTTGTGTGGTCCACCCATGTTACCAATCACATCATTTCTTTATTTTCTTTCTAATTTTTTAAAATTAGGCGATATCGGGAGAGATTATTGTATGTCCTTTCGATTATTTTCGATTTTTTTGCTAGGGATTTCTTTACAGTTTCGGGCAAAATAATAATCTGTATACAAAATAATTAACCCAAAAAAGTTGAAAAATTGTTTAATTTTAATTTTGTATTTTTTATTTACTAATAATAAAAAAAAAAAAAAAAAAAAAAAAAAAAGCTTAACTCCATTCTTCTAGAAAGGGGAAAGAGATGGTCAATTGGGTTTGACCTCTCCGACTCTGATAAAATCCGGTTAGAGACCAAGATACCCAAATTTTAATCTGCAAGTTTTTCATTTTGAAAAATAAAAAATACATAGGAATATTAAAAAATAATAAATATATAATTTTAAGTTTAGCACTGCTTCATATTATTTAATTTATATTTAAATTCAACTGAACAGCCATGCTTGCACCTTTTACTAGCTCTCTCATTTGTCCCTTATTGTTTTATTGGAGTCATCCCACTGGACACGAATGGAAGCAATATAATCATAAATTACAATAACAATGCATGGACATTTGAATTTTCTCTCTTGAAACGACCGTTAGATAATTATTATATGTCATTATGTTTGATCTTGAGGTACCTGAAAAAGAAACAAAGAAGAATATTAAATTTTTTTAAATTTTTCACAAAGATAAAAATTAATAAATTATTCTCGGCAACGACACCAAAATCTTGTTGTGCAAAGACAAACACTGTGCAAGTGCGCATGTCACAACAAGTGATAAGTGGTAAGTTAAAAGTCGATCTCATGAAAAGAAAATTATTGAAATTTAAATCAATGTAAAACAAGTTTGATTATTTTATTGTAAATTTTGAGTGAGATTAATTAAATGAAAATTTGGATAATCAAATGGAACACAACAAGGCAAAGAAAAGAATCTAGTGAATTAAGAATGACTTATAGCGATTTCCCTCGCTAAGTAAATTTTCACTAGAAAAGGTATAAAGAATGTTGCAGCAAACAAGTTAAATGATTTAACAAATTCAATTCAAATTAAGTCTAGCTAAACTTACTTGATTAATTCCTATAACATTTTCTTCAATCTCGTGAAAGACAAATATCATAAAAAAATACGATCAAGTGCAATTCTAATTAGCCATGTGAATCTGATAAAATGATACGTAACTGTTTGGAATTAACAAATACAACTATGAGTTTATAATTCACACAATTCAATATCAATCTTAATTCCTATTCTTTCTCCACAATCACTCGATATTCAGCACATAAAAGAAGAAAAACAATTATAATATAAACAATGTAAATCATTGTATTGAAAACAAGAAAAATATGAAAAATCTTCTCTATGCGATATTGCGCTAATTCAATAGCAACGAGATCCAGTGTCAACTGTCGAAGAAGGAGCTCTGTTCATGTTATGTGTTTCCACCTACCGTGTCTTCTTCCTTCTCTCTAGAGTTTTTCTCTGAGGTCTCTATTTGTCTCCTCCTTTTTCTATTCACCATTACCTACTTTTAAGTCAAATGATTTGCCTTTCATCATGTTTTATCTCTCATTAACCATAATTTGAAATTCAAATTAAATCCACTTTTTTTCTCTATTCACCATTACCTACTCTATAACTAATTATGGTTTCCATATTGTGTGTTTTCTCCAAAAATTTGCATAAAAATTATCTTTTCATGAGTTTTTCCTGATGACAATTGATTTATCCTGAAAACTCAAATTCCATGTAATTAGACATGGAATCATTTTCAGTACTGCAAGACATCAATCTATTCTATTACCGTGGGCAGTAAGGCCATTACAGCACGTCGCTCATTCTTACCGTGGCTGCGTGCATTGCGCGCAAAGTATGTCAATAGGTGTAAAATAGGAAAGTTTTTGAACAATTTGATTTGGGAACCACCCGTTGCTGAGCTTAGTTTACTCAAGTTGTTTCTTATGAAGCATAGGGCTTGGAATTACTTGTTGGGTTGTGACCACACTAATGTTGACTAGCCTCTGATTGAATATAAAATCTAAAATTAAAATTATAAATCTAAGTTACAAGCAGAAAGGAAAACAAAGACGAAACGATTTCGCACATCAAGCACACTTTACTAACCAACAACATAAACAATACAATTTTAAGCATAGAAATATACACTACACAATATTGATAAAAAGGTATACATCCAAGAAACAACAAACTTAGAAAATATCATCTAACCAAAAACACACTACGCATTATATTTTAGGATGTCAAATCGCATCGAGAGGCTCGGCACTAACTATGTCCATGATTGGTCGAGCTTTGCACATTGCCTCCAATGGAAGTACCTTGGGCATAGTGAGACCCCTACCTTCACTCATATCAATCTCTTCCTCCCCATCTCTCTCCCAATCAAAACATTGAATCAATGATGCTAGCACCAACCCTACCACTCGTTGGGCCATACCCGAGCCTGGGCAGGCCCGTCTACCCAACCCGAATGGCATGAGTTTATAAGTCAATGTCGTCTCCTTCTCATCTTGATATCTTTCCGGCTTGAATTTTGTGGGTTCATCCCAGAGGTTTGGGTCCCTATGTATGGCCCAAGCATTCACCAATAAAATTGTGTCACGCTCCAAGTCGTAGCCCCCAACGGTACAGTCGGCAGAGGAGTAATGTGGGACTAGCATAGGTGCTGATGGGTTTAATCTTAGGGTCTCTGAAATTACTCCTCGGAGAAAGGGCAATCTTGACATGTCGGCTTCCTCGACCAACCGGTGTTCTCCTATTTGAGAATCCAACTCCGCCTTTGCTTTTTTCAAAACCTTGGGATTATTCAGCAAATGAGTCATTGCCCACTCCAAAGTCACTGCCGTTGTGTCGGTTCCGGCGAGAATCAATGTCTGAAGAAATTTTTGGACTTCAATTATGAAATAAAAAATGGTATACCCAAAATTTAAATTTTACTAAATGAATAAAATCTTTAGCGCCGATTGTGATAAATTATGAATCTTTCAAATGAAAAACGGAGATAATAAAATATTAGATTTTAAACTTAAAATATAAGAGAAAAATATTTTTAAAAAAATCATGGTTTACAAATTTTAAATTTGTTTCAGAAAATAACCACAACGAATAACAGTGAATCAGTGATGTGATATCAGATGGTTGTAATGGAATTTGAAAAGAAATCCAGAAAAGAGGAAGGTCAAGTAGTTCACCAGTACAAATCCCTTGATAAACTGTTCGCTGTAGTAGTCGGGCTCTGAATGTTGCAGAGAGAGTAGGTGGTCAATCATGGTGTTCCTTCCTTCTTCTCTCTTCGACCGATGCTCATCAATCAGACCCTGTAGCAACGCATCTACTCTCTTCGCAATCTTTTTTATTCTCTTCTCGTATCCATTCCTACTGACCCAGTTCAGAATCGGCAGAAAATCTCCCGGATTTGAAGCTCCACCATGAGCAAGAACCTCCTTCATTAACTCCCTGAATCGGCCCGCTTCTTCTTCATTCGACACCTCGTCGCCGTAATATCTCTTTCCAGCAGCCATTCTTATTACGATGTTAAACGTAAGCTCCGGGAACAGCCGTTGCAGGTTCACTTTAGAGAATTCTCCGGTGGAATTTTCTGTCAGTTTCCGAAGCAAACGCTTCACTTCGTCCCTCCGCATCCCAGAAAATGAGTTGATTCGGCTCGTGGAAAAGATCTCGATAGCTCCGATTCTCCGGAGATTCCTCCAGTGGTCGCCATAGGGGGAAGCGACAATGGTCGAGTAGTTGTAGCCCAGGTGTTTGCCCAATAGAAGGCGAGGGCGGTTGGCCAGAACGATGTCATTTTTGGTGAAGCATTCCTGTACTGCCGTCGGAGAAGAAACGACAATAACCTTTCTAGATCCGAATTTCAGAAGGAAAATGGGACCATACGTCTGTGAGAGCTTATGGAAAGTACGATGAACCGGGTGTTTTAAGAGATGGAGGTGACCGATAATCGGAAGAGAAGGTGGGCTCGGCGGTAATTTTCTCCGGCGACGATCGTTCTTTCTTAGGAAAAGCTTGAACGCTAGAGAGAGAAAGATGATAGAGACAGAGACATAAAACACTGTATCCTCCATTGCTGTCTATCTTGGGTTTGTTCAACAACTCACTAAACGGTGAAGATATATATAGATATTGCTTTTTATCATTATTATTTATAAGATAATGTTTTATTAGTTAAATAATAACAAAATATAGGTTCGTATTTAAAATACATTCTTCTAGAAATAAGCTGGGAAATTGTGTTCGTCTCTCCAATTCTTTAATGGGAAATACAAGAAACTAATAAAAATTTGATGATTATTATTAATTTCTATTATTACTTTCTTTAAATTTAAACATCCAGATTATTATTTTAATTCTAATACACAATCCATGTATAAAGAGAGATTAAGGGAGTTCTTATTGTCGTGGGTTTTCTTCAACCACGTTGGAGGAAAAAATCAAGAGGGTTTTGCATGGCTTCTACAAGCTGTTTTGTCCACCCATGTTAAACAATCACACGATTTCTTTATTTCTATAATTTTTTAAAATTAGGAGATAATCGGGAGAGATTATTGTATGTCCTTTCGATTAATTTCGAGTTTTTTGCTTGGGATTTCTTTCAGGTTTCGGGCGAAAATAATAATCTGTATACAAAATAAATTACCCAAAAAAGTTGAAAAATGTTTAATTTAATTTTGTATATTTTTATTTACTAATAATAAAAAAAAAAAAAAAAAAAAAAAAAAAGCTTAACTTCATTCTTCTAGAAAAGGGGGAAAGAGATGGGGAAATTGGGTTTGACCTCTCCGACTCTGATAAAATCCGTACAGAGACCAAGATACCCAAATTTTATCTGGCAAGTTTTATCATATTTGAAAAATATAAAATAAAAATAATGAAATATTAAAAAATAATAATAATAATAATTTAAGTTTAGCAAAACGTGCTTCATATTATTTAAAATTATTAATTTATAATTCAACTGAACATCCATTCTTGTCACCCTTTACTAATCTCTCTCTATTTTCCTTTATTTTATTTATTGGAGTCAATCCCACATTGGAACGAATGGACAGCAATTGAAGTCATATCAGTTCATCGGCAGACATTTAATATGACCATATATTTATATTTTATTTTTACGATATTTGTTAATTATTATAATTAATATAATATATCACAAATAATTTAATAATTATAATTAAAATAAATTATTAAATGCATTCATAATAGTTGTCAAAATGAAGAAGTAAGAAGATAAAAATAAAAGAGAATAAAATTAGCTTTAGTCAAATAGTAGGTAGTAAGTTCGCAAAATGGTTGAATGAGATCATCGATGAGGTGATCTACATATGAAACATAAGTCAAGCAAGTACAACCACTTTTAATCTTGGTCATGAATAAAATGACATGCTTCATTTTCAAGAGTAAAAAATTGAATTGCGCCATAAATTTGTGGAACTCCATTATCTTAATAAAAACCTAACAAAGATTTTCACTTAGGAACATGACATTATTATATATTTTGTTACATATGCTTACAACGTGAAAACATTTTCTTGCTCAATAGAAAGTGGACAACAAACAACGAATCTTTCCTTGTCAAAACGAATCTTTCTAGGTCAAGATAATCCAATACACACAACTTGTAGCGGCCCTTACCCGTTCCTAATTTTTTTCGTATAAAAAAATATTTTCTTCTTTTATAACCTAAGTGAACTTAATAACGTTTAAGCGGAATTTAAATCGTTAAAATTGTTTAGAGAATTGAAAACTGTTTAAAATCGTTTATAGAAATTTGATAAAACAATTTAATATATTTCCTGCAATCACGATCGATCGTGGTCATATCACGATCGATCGTGATCAGTTTTTTTTATAAAAATTAAGTTTAAACATTTTCCAGCAATCACGATCAATCGTGGTATTATCACGATCGATCGTGGTCACGCTGACGTTTAGAAACAAATTTTTACTGATCCCGATCAATCGTGGTAGTGTGCCCGATCGATTGGGCCGCCTCTGGAATCCATGAAGAAAGTTTTTCTCGGATCACGATCGATCGTGGTCAAATCACGATCGATCGTGATAGGCCTTTTTCCTCTTTTCTGCAGATCACGATCGATCGTGGTCAAATCACGATCGATCGTGGTCCAATCACGATCGATCGTGATAGGCCTTTTCTTCCTTTTTCCTCTTTTTTGCAGATCACGATCGATCGTGATATGCCTTTTCTTCCTTTTTCCTCTTCTTAGCACATAACATAACCCTAAACCAATTCAACAGAAAATCATTTATAACCTCGCTCATTCTTCCTTTCGTCAACCACCAAATAAACGATTTAAAACGTACCCTAGAACGTATTTAAAAACATAGTAGAGTTTCGTAAAAACGAACTGCGTGGATCCGTTTAAAAACCGAACAATTCCTCCTGTTTAAAATAAAACTCAAAGCAGTTCAGTATATTTCAAATAAAAACATTCCAAAAGCAGTTTATAAAATAGGTTTCTGAATCACCAAAACATAACATATCCGCTATCCAGAACCAAACATCCTAAAATGTTTCTAACTATACAATTAACCTATCTAATCAACCATCAGCCCATTACGCCAAAAACCCTCAAGATACCTAACTGTTACCCCCACGGGTCAAGATACGCGTCGACTGCCCATGCACACCACCACAGCCGTTCTTCTTCATCCATCCTGTACATCGGGTGGAGGAACGTCGTCTTCACCTGTTTCGAAATAACCTACACCATACAGACAACTATGAGCTAAAGGCTCAGCAAGTTTCGTAAATGCAGATACATGCTGTGCAAATGAAGTTCAGAAATTATGCAACATTTTTCTTATCATTACGTCGCAGACAGAATATCACCGAGGTCTCAGCCTATTAGATGGAAAGGACACGTCCCGCGATTGAACAACCCTCTACACTTAACCGGGGGGAGGGTACACGCTTACATCCGTATACAGCCGTGCCTGAGTCCCACCTCGCATGACTAGATAACAGATTACGTAGATTCATTTCGTTCGTTCATTTCATTTTCTTAAACACGTGCAGAAATTTGTTTTCATGCTATTTTAAAAGACGTGATGCATGAATAATTAAATACATAAAGTAAACATACATCGTACATACCATCGAGACAATAAAATCATAGCCTATAAAAGAAGCAATTCTAACTACCCAACCAAAATATTTAAGCAAACAAAACTCCAATGATCCTCGACGCGACTTCGACGTACGGTGTAGGCTAATCGGCCAAAGTAAGTCACGAGAACTTACCTCGCGTCCGTTGCAATTCTAGCTCTGTCCACGAGCGTTGTTCACCTAAGGCAATTTCACAACATTTATCGTTAAAACGAGTTTAAAACGTGTTTAAACCATTAAACATCCAAACTAACGAAACCTTAACTAAGGAAATCTCTTAAAATTCCAAATTAACTCATTGAGGCATTTCGTCGAGCAATTCGTGCTCGCAAATTGTAAACCTCCATTAATGGAGGTTTTCCAAGCTCCAAATACCAGAAAATCGCAACCCAAGCATTTATACTATCTAACTATGTCCAATAATCGTATATAAGGCAATATCTAATCTTTCCTAATGAAATCTGGTTATTTTCGACAAAACCTAACAAAACCCTAATTATTTAACGACCTAGAAATCGAGGGTTAATGTCTGAAAGTCACAGAATCTTACCTATGGTTGCAAGAGGAGAAGGAAACGTGAAGAGTCGGATGTTGATCGGAGAGGAATCATTGGTGTTGAAGTCCTCACCTGCTGTTTCGTCACCTACATCATAAGGTTCAAACTATAAGCCTAATCCTTAGTAAGGAGTGCAACAAATACATGAATGTTCATTAATGCTGCATAAAATCGTGTTCACATCTTTTACTCAAATCGGGAATCATGCTTGTGTTCACATTCACTTTCAAATCGTGGGAATCATATTCTTGTTCATCGTTTTCATATCATAGATTAAGAAGGAGTTTGTGCCGAAGGGGGGTAGGCAGAGTGCGTGTACATGGCCTTTTATTGGCAAGAATCATGGTCCATCCCTGGACAGTGACATGGCCAATACCGCCCCCAACCTGTAGGATCGAGATTGTCTAAGAGGGGGGTGAATTAGACTTTTAATTTAAATTTTAATCTAATCAATTTTTCTCTTGTCTCAAATTTCTAAGCTAACAGCAAGCAATCAAATAAAATAGTGAGAGAGTGATTAAATTATGGTACATATTTAATTAGTATTCAACTAGCATTATAATTATATTAATTACTTAATTTAAATAAAGTAATCAATGTAACTAGAAAACTAGATTAGTTTAAAATAGGGTACTTATCACTTTTACCCTCGAAGTATGAAGGTATTCATAAAATGGACCTTAAAGTTTTTTCGTGAACACGGTCGCCCTTGATGTATCAATTATTAACAACCCAACCCCTACCGGGCATCCGTTGTCCGAGAACGAGCGCCCATTCAATTCAAAAAAGAACGGGCACCCGTTCTTTTTTCAAGGGCGACTGACCCAAAACCACTTTTGTGGTTCAAAATGACTAGTCTCCCGTTCAAAAATAATGGGAACCCAGGCCAAAACCACTTTTATGGCTCTTAATGAACGGGTTCCCATTCTTCGATACTATAGATAGATTATAAATAGGATTGGCAACTCATTTTTACCTCAATTGCGCCAGAGTTTAAATTTCTCTCATTAACCCTAACCCTCAGGCTGAAATTGAACTCCCATTTCCCCACAAACACCCCGACGCTGCTCACGAGAACTCCAATCTCATCCTGCGGCTGTTATTTTTGTGCCCTAGGTAGAAATCACTACTCTCTAGGTTGAAACAACAAAAGGGTGGTCTAGCACAAGGTGGTCCATCACAGGGGGCCGCAAAGGCAACTGACTCCGACACAATTTTGACAACAATCAACCGGGTATTTATCTATCGAATTTAAAAGTAGGGTACACCAACAAAATTATGAAGTTGATACCACCCACCGGTCGATTATATACTCTAGGAATGTTTACTTTAGAAGTTTTGAATCTTTGGGAGTTAAGGAAATGTTTGCAAGAATTGGTTTAGTTGAATTGTGCGAGTTGTTGGGGGATAGCTATGAAAGAATTATTCGGTTGTTTTATGCCGAGTTTATCAAATCAAGGAAAGGGAGTTCCTTGAGAAAGTGGTCGATTATATACTCTAGGAATGTTTACTTCAGAAGTTTTGAATCTTTGGGAGTTAAGGAAATGTTTGCAAGAATTGGTTTAGTTGAATTGTGCGAGTTGTTGGGGGATAGCTGTGAAAGAATTATTCAGTTATTTTTTGTCGAGTTTATCAAATCAGGGAAAGGGAGTTCCTTTAGAAAGTTCATCACAATCCTGATATTGCAGAGTTTTACAAACCAAGAGAGAAAGATTTAAATGTATAAACTCGAATTGATCACCTACACTATTCTGCCACGAGATGAACATAGAGATTTGGTGAGTTCCATGAATCTTTATGTCATGAAGAAATTATATAGTGGGACTCGATTTAATCCTGGGTTTCTGATTTTGAGTCATATGAGTGAGATTAGCTAGATGTACAACAAAAATATGTCATACAACACGTTGATTCATAAGCTCAATGAATACTTCGATATTGAACTACCTACTGGCGAGCCTGTTAGAGTAAAAATGGCAGGTGATGTATATGATAGGAGCACCTTAGGTCATATGGGCATAATTAAAGTGGGGTGGGTATTCAAGAACTAGTATGCAGCCTCATTCTCAGCAGCTCCTCTTCGACCAGGTATAAATCATATTCCCAATGTCGTTTAATAAACATAGTAACTTTCATCTAACTTGCTCCTCCTCAGGTGCCGCTAATGATGTTCATATGGAGGATGCTCTCGCTTCTTCTTCACCGTGCACGTCTTCCATTATGGCAAGAATTGAGGAGAAGTTAGACGTTCTTATTGGCAGGGTAGAAGAGCTCTCTGGGGCTCATAGGAAATTGGAAGAAAAAGTTGATTACGTGAGATGGGTTGTGGAAGCCGATGCGCCAGAGGATGCAGCCAATGATGCAGACGACGATGCGTAAGAATCTATAGTTTATGTTTTTTGTTTATTTAGAAAAAAATTTGAAATAAGTATGGTTGTATTAGTTTATATTTAGACAAAAAGTTTAACAAAATATGGTTAAAATTGAAAGTTTCATCTGGATTGGGTTTTTGACTATATAGACTTTGTTAAATATAGCTATAGGGAGTTAGAAAACAAAGGAAACTCTATCCAATTTTTGAGTTTTTCATTTGTGATGATCCGATTGTGTACGATGGCTGTACCACCGGGGAGATCCTTGAGGGGAACGCTGGGAGGACGATGGCTGTACCACCGGGGAGGCCCTTAAGGGGAACGCTGGGAGGTGGCAGGTCGCTTGGGGAGCTATATGGAAATGAAACATATGTAAGGAAACCCTGCCAAGATAGTAAGACACATTTTGGAGCACAATTGGCAACAGATCCCATAAAAACTCCGAAGTTAAAAGTGTTCTGGCGAGAGCAGTACCATGTTAGGTGACCGACTGGGAAGTCCTCGCCAAACAAATTCGTGAGGGAAGGATATTGGACTACGACCCAATCTCATGAGCGGACAATATCTTACTAGGAAAATGAGTCGTTATAAATGGTATCAAAGCCTGTACCCAACCGAAAATGGGGCCAACAAGGACGTTGGGCCCCCGAGGAGGGGTGATTGTGATGACCCGATTGTGTACGATGGTTGTACCACAGGGAAGGCCCTTGAGGGGAATGCCGGGAGGTGGCAGGTCGTTACATCACAATCTCACATTGCTTGGGAAGATATATGGAAATGAAAAATATGTAAGGAAACTCTTCCAAGATAGTAAGACGCGTTTTGGAGCACAATTGACAACGGATCCCATAAGAACTCCAAAGTTAAAAGTGCTCTGGCGAGAGCAGTACCATGTTGGATGACCGATTGGGAAGTCCTCGCTAAACAAATTCCTGAGGGAGAGGATATTGAGCTACGACCCAATCCCCAGAATGAACAATATCTTACTAGGAAAATAAGTCGTTATATCATCTATCTATGAACACAACCAAATGGATAGAGTATGATATTGAAGTGCACATTGAAATATCTACAAATACACAAATTACATAAATCACAAATTATTGCCTTATCCACACATAGAAGACTCTTGTAGAATGTAAAATTATATCGGAACTTACAATGTAAACCTATTGATTTATGTTATAATGACATTGATTTCTAATATAAACATGTATTTGTGTTCCGATAACAATGTTAAAACCTATAAATGTGTTATGGGTAGTAGAAGTGCCAGAGGTGGATCCTATGCTTCGATAAGTAGGACTATTATGCACCGCATGTAACACCCCTAAAACTGTACCTATTTTTCCCGTATAAAATTTTCCTTTTTAAGCCTCTAAACCAATTAAAAACATTCTCGAAAACCTTTAAAGAAAATTCATTTATCATATAAAAACAGTTTACATAAAACCACTCAACCTTCTATCATTCCTCAACTCATCAATTCATCACATCCTGACAATATCATTTCTTATCTACATCTCAATTATACAGTTCAACATCAAATCTCTTGACGCTCATACATCCTCCATAATCTCACTCAGAACGACTCGAGACATAAGTAAACAAAACACATTTTCCAAGAAAACGAACTGCATGGATCCATTTAAAAACCAAACATTCCTCCTGTTTAAAAAGAAAGTCCCAAGCAGTTCCAGAAAGTTGTAAATTCAAAACAGTTTCGTTATCCATAGCAATTCAACAATATTTATCACAGCCTACACCTATCACTTACATATTTCTATCCAGAATAACCCAAACATCCTAATATGACAAACTACACATTTCATATCAAGTCCCCAAATCATATACCTACATCCCCACGGGTCAATTACGCGTCGACTGCCCAGCACACTCCCACGGGCCATCTTTCTTCAACTGTTCATGCCTCGGGTGGAGGGATCTCATCCTCACCTGTGTAGAGGTCACCTACACCATAAAAATAAGTCGTGAGCTTAAGGCTCAGTAAGTCTACGTGAATGCAATGCATGCTATGCGTGCAGTTCATAAAACATGCTTCCTACCTTTTCGCTATTCATTTCATTTCATTTCATTACATAATGTCACCGTGGCCTCACTCTCGCTAGATAGGAGCGGCACATCCCGCGATTGGATAGCCCCTCGTATCTAACCGGGGGGAAAACATGCTTCCCAAGCAGCCATGTCTGAACCACCGCCACCTCCTTGACCAGATTACATTCATTCATACATTTACATTATCCTTTCCTTTTCATGAAAACATGCATAGAAATTCCTTTTTCGTGCTTTTCAGAAACATGATGCGTGAACATGTGCAATACTATAAACATAATCAAAGCAATAACAAACAGTGAACGTGCATACCATCAAGACGAATAGAAACATAACCTAATAAGAAATTAACCTAACTACCAACCTATTCGCCCGACACTTACTATAATCTCCAATTTCCTCGAACAACAAGAAATCTTATGGTGTAGGCCAATCGGCCAAACAAGTCACGAGAGACTTACCTGTCGTCCGTAGCACGCTGAGCTCCGTCTACGAGCGTTGTTTGTCTGAGGCAAAACACAACATTGACGTCAAAACTAATTTAATCTTCTAAACGTCCAAATTAACAAAGCCTTAACTAAAGCAATTTCCTAAAGCTTTAATCCAACTAAAATCTAACTAAACGGCCACTAATTTGGGTTCGGTAAAAACCGACCCGTAACTCAAACGTGCATAACTTTGCGTCGGTTATCGGAATCGAACGATTCCAGCGGCCACGTACTCCTCTAATAACCTATTTTAATATGCCAAAAGAAATTTAAAAACAAACGACCGGAGCTAGGTCAATTTATCAAAAACCCGAAACTGCCCTTAATCGAAAATTTCTCCCTTTCCAATTTTTCATCAAATTCCATCAATTCCCTCACCAATCAATCCCAATTAGCCTTAATTAGCCTAAATTAATCGAAAATACCGAATTACAATCAAAAACCCGAAGTGCCCTAAATCGGGAAAATTCCCCTTTTCGATTTTTTATCGATTCACCTCCGATTCAACACCAATCAACTATCCTAACATCCAATTAGTATAATCCAAAGAGAATTTAAGGTTTTAAACCGGAAAACCCGAAATCCCCAATTCGGGATTCACTGAAATCCACTTAAATTGAGCAATCCACGGCCAATCAATAATAGCAGGCGCAAGGGTTGGCAAACCCACGCCGGAAGTGACCGAAAACGGCCGGCGATCGGAGCTCAATCGAGCTCGCCACCGCCAGCCCCAAACCGAGCCGAAAAAGAAGAAAACCGAGCCTACCTGATCGGTTCGTGCGCGGAGTCAGGCCGGAGACTGGTCGTCGCCGTCGTCTGGCCGGAGGGCGCCGGTGGTTCTCGTCGATCGTCGCTCGCGTCGCCTCCCCTGTCTTCGGTGTCGGGCTCGGGCGAACGACAGAATGGTTCAAAACCATTCTGTCGTTTGTTTTTATTTATTTATTAATAATAATAATAATAATAATAATAATAATAATAATAATCCTAATATTCTATTTTATTGAACGTCACTACCTCTCGTGTTTTCAACCGTTTCGAATTTCTTATTTCGCCAATAAATCCAACTTATTATCTGGGTTCTATTAAAACTGTCCGTTCGCAAATCGGAACTCGTTTACTATTTTTACTAAAATTATATTACGAGAAACGTAATTACCCGGAATATAGCGTTATTATTCCGAAAATTCTCGTAAATTCTTTAAAATTCCTATTAATTGTTAGGACCGTCTTGACGCTTTCTTTTCGTAAAACGGACCTGATTTAACATATTTACGAAAATGCCACTACAATATAATATATCAATAAAATATATTAAATCAAAAATCCGTACAAGCCGGGTATTACATTCCATCCACCTTATTTAGAATTTTGTCCTCAAAATTCGCCATAGCTTATAGTCCTTGACATTTACGTCTCTTGTTTACGGCATTTTTACCTCGGTAAACCATCTGTACTTTTGGTCCTTCTTCGTGGTTCTAAACCGAAACCTTACTATATTCTCTAACATTGGCTCTAATTTCGTATCCCCTACTTTTGATTCGATCGTACACATCCTCTTTCACGTACTAAGCAAAATCTAAATTCTCAAATCTCAATCAATTAACCCGACAACATATTTGTCACTTTAATACTTGCGCATGTACCAACTTCCGACATATTTTGGTTAGAGCCATATCTAAGCTTCCTAACACCAATCAAATTGAATGCCTACAATTTCATCAAATTCTGGGCTGTAACCCATACCTCGACGCAATTCCCTTGATCCTGTTCACAATCGGGACGCACACCCACCGAATTTATACATTAACTCCCTAATCGTAGTCCTCACTTTCAGTTTACGTATCAACTCTTACCAAATCTCTCGGTCTTAACCAAACGATCTCCAACTGCGTACTTGACACTTAACGCCCCGAGCACGTGTTGGTTTGCATTTAGTCACCCAAAACATTAAACTCTCTCTCACTTATTAATTGGTTTCTACTAAAGATTGCCTCTTATCCTCAATTCTCGAAATAACTTAACTTCCTTGGGCACCTCGCGGGTCTTAATAAAAGAAATTCTCAACTAAGACTTAAATCTCTAAATCTCACAAACCATCTCCTCGAGATTACCCCGAGGCCCCGACGAGTCCATCTGGGGACAAAGTTACCACTCGCTTAGAATTCCGATCCCTTTGTAACTAAGACGCTATAAATATCATTTTTTTTTTTTTTTTTTTTTTAAGCTACCTCAACGAATTCTATCGTTATGTCCTTTGCTAAATACTATATACATTATCCTCATCTGCTTAGCTCAATTTCCTTATTAACTCCATGTACAATGGAATCCCCAAGTTTTGACCATAGAATTGTTTTAACTATTTATTATAACCTTAAGTCTCTAATGCATCCATCGGTCTTTCGGAGCTTTTCTAACTTGTCCCATTCTAAGTTTACTTTAAATGGCTTTCCGAGCAACTTACATTTCTATTCAACATATTGTGAATTTCACAAATCGCCCGACATTAGCCATCGAACTAGGCTTCTAATCTTAACTCTTCTCTTTTAATCTAACCATCCCTTGCACTTACCTCTAATATCCTACGAGGATTTCTTCAAAGTTACACAATGGTCAATCCTCTTTCGTTCCTCCTAGTCGGGTTCAAATACTCTACTTGTCTACTTCACAATAATTTGTCTAACAATTTTCTTGTTAGCAAACTTGTTGTAGGTAAGTTTACGCCCTCCATCCGATTCTCTTCAAGTTCTCCAACCTTACACCTCTATATTCAAATAAAGTCATAAACATCCCTACGCCAAGGTTTATCCGTCTAATTCCTCAAACACCGATGCTCCTATATTCATCTCGAAGGTCAGCCTCATGTTCGTGGCTCTTAGTTTAAATTGTACCAACTATAGGTTTACAACTTAACTCCTATATCTTTTGCTTCATAATCCAATCGAGCAACCCTAACTGCCTGACATGTCCACAACTCGTCGATTATTCTTAACTTCGCTAGACCTCCCACTTAATAAGTCGGTTAAAATCTTCTCACAGATTAATATCTTCCTTTATGGATTAGTCTTCTAAGGTGTCTTTGGTGGTACTCATTTCCTAGAGAACAACAAATTTCGGTATCTAGAGTATCACCATGCATATGACTTCAATTCTCTAAGTTTAACTCTTGAATTCTATCTTAATTAGACACTCTTAGCTTCACACGAATCACTAATATACGATTTCTACGGTACATCCTCTAATTAAACACACTCCAAGTATTACAACAATCTAGGTCATTCCTTAATAGGTTTATATCTAAACCTTCGTCTTTCTTAATTAGTCGTATTCCGATACTCCAAGGGGGTTGTCAATTAGACATAATCCTTACCTACTTATAAACCATATCTCATAGGGTGTATTACTCTAATTGTTACTAAACCTTAAGTGCGCAACTCCGTTGATTAAATCAAACTAATCCTACTAATGTATAACTATACTTCTATTTGGTCCTTATTGTCCTATACGTAACCTACTATTTTCTCTTCGAGGTTCACCTACAACTCTTTCTTACCCAGTTTCTATCTTCTTACTTTTCTATTCTCAAGCCTATCGTTATCATCATTATTACTATTGTCAAAACAATAATATTGTTGTACAGGTAATTAAAACAATACCTGCCAGGGTAGAAGGCTGGGCTCCATCGTCGACGTCACCAGGCTCGATGAAAGCAAAGACCCTCGGCATAACCTTTCTTTGATCCCTGCCCTGTTGATCTCTGCCTGGTTGATTCCGGTTCAATAACGGACAGTTCATGATATAGTGGCCAGCTTCCCCACATCGATAACATCTATTAGTACGCGTCAGACAATCACCGTAGTGCTGCTTCTGGCACTGTGGACATAAAGGCTTTTGAGTAGCCGTTTGGACTAGCTTTCCTTTTCCCCGGTCACCCTTACTATCATAGGGCCCCTTATCACTCCTTTGTTGTCGTGGCTGTTGATGCTCACTTGGCTGCCAGTCTCGGTCCCATGACTGAGGTTGGATCTCGCGAAAGAAGCCCTTAGCTGGCTCTCTCGGCCTAACACAAGTCGCTCTAGCAGCCTCGAAATCCAGAGCTCTAGCTGCAATGTCAGAATAGGGCACATCAATAACACCTGACACTATAACGTGCATCCGAATCTCCGAATTAAGTCCCTCCATAAACTGGTGCACCTTTTCTTCATTGTCGCTGACCAGACGTGGTGCAAATCGCGACAAAGCCTCAAACTTCCGTATGTATTCTGCAACCGAACCTGTCTGCTTCAGCTGTGTGAATTCATTTCTCTTAGCCGCCCTCACCGTGCGGCTGAAATACTTATCAAAGAACAAAGTCTTAAATCGTTCCCATGTCATAGTAGTCACATCCGTAGTCACTTTGATTGAATCCCACCAGAAACGGGCATCCAATGCCAAGTGAAAGGTGACAAAAGCAACCTTCTTCCCATTCTCCACCTCCGCATACTCCAGCATATCCTCCATATTGCGAATCCATTCCTCCGCAATAGTTGGATCCGAAGATCGTCCATCGAACACTGGAGGCTGCAAGATTTGGAACTTCTGCATACCCTGATTATTAGGAACCACCAATTCCTGGGCCCTTTGGTTCTCTCGCTGGTTCTCTCGGTTTACTAAGTCCACAATTTGTTGTGCTTGCCGGTCCATATGCTGAGACTGACGGTCCAGCAGATCTGTAAGTCTATCCAGGGCGTCATCCCTGACATCTCGTCCTCGAACCATTTTTCTAACTCCTATAAAAATTAAACAAATAATCCTAAGAAACTAGAATGAAACAAAGCAGTAAACATACTTACAGTTGAGGAAGGATGTCTGCGTAGTGGCTGTGCAGTCGAGCAGTCTACAGAATCGATTTTAAAACCCGGGGGCTCTGATACCATAATTGTAACACCCCTAAAACTGTACCTATTTTTCCCGTATAAAATTTTCCTTTTTAAGCCTCTAAACCAATTAAAAACATTCTCGAAAACCTTTAAAGAAAATTCATTTATCATATAAAAACAGTTTACATAAAACCACTCAACCTTCTATCATTCCTCAACTCATCAATTCATCACATCCTGACAATATCATTTCTTATCTACATCTCAATTATACAGTTCAACATCAAATCTCTTGACGCTCATACATCCTCCATAATCTCACTCAGAACGACTCGAGACATAAGTAAACAAAACACATTTTCCAAGAAAACGAACTGCATGGATCCATTTAAAAACCAAACATTCCTCCTGTTTAAAAAGAAAGTCCCAAGCAGTTCCAGAAAGTTGTAAATTCAAAACAGTTTCGTTATCCATAGCAATTCAACAATATTTACCACAGCCTACACCTATCACTTACATATTTCTATCCAGAATAACCCAAACATCCTAATATGACAAACTATACATTTCATATCAAGTCCCCAAATCATATACCTACATCCCCACGGGTCAATTATGCGTCGACTGCCCAGCACACTCCCACGGGCCATCTTTCTTCAACTGTTCATGCCTCGGGTGGAGGGATCTCATCCTCACCTGTGTAGAGGTCACCTACACCATAAAAATAAGTCGTGAGCTTAAGGCTCAGTAAGTCTACGTGAATGCAATGCATGCTATGCGTGCAGTTCATAAAACATGCTTCCTACCTTTTCGCTATTCATTTCATTTCATTTCATTACATAATGTCACCGTGGCCTCACTCTCGCTAGATAGGAGCGGCACATCCCGCGATTGGATAGCCCCTCGTATCTAACCGGGGGGAAAACATGCTCCCCAAGCAGCCATGTCTGAACCACCGCCACCTCCTTGACCAGATTACATTCATTCATACATTTACATTATCCTTTTCCTTTTCATGAAAACATGCATAGAAATTCCTTTTTCGTGCTTTTCAGAAACATGATGCGTGAACATGTGCAATACTATAAACATAATCAAAGCAATAACAAACAGTGAACGTGCATACCATCAAGACGAATAGAAACATAACCTAATAAGAAATTAACCTAACTACCCAACCTATTCGCCCGACACTTACTATAATCTCCAATTTCCTCGAACAACAAGAAATCTTATGGTGTAGGCCAATCGGCCAAACAAGTCACGAGAGACTTACCTGTCGTCCGTAGCACGCTGAGCTCCGTCTACGAGCGTTGTTTGTCTGAGGCAAAACACAACATTGACGTCAAAACTAATTTAATCTTCTAAACGTCCAAATTAACAAAGCCTTAACTAAAGCAATTTCCTAAAGCTTTAATCCAACTAAAATCTAACTAAACGGCCACTAATTTGGGTTCGGTAAAAACCGACCCGTAACTCAAACGTGCATAACTTTTGCGTCGGTTATCGGAATCGAACGATTCCAGCGGCCACGTACTCCTCTAATAACCTATTTTAATATGCCAAAAGAAATTTAAAAACAAACGACCGGAGCTAGGTCAATTTATCAAAAACCCGAAACTGCCCTTAATCGAAAATTTCTCCCTTTCCAATTTTTCATCAAATTCTATCAATTCCCTCACCAATCAATCCCAATTAGCCTTAATTAGCCTAAATTAATCGAAAATACCGAATTACAATCAAAAACCCGAAGTGCCCTAAATCGGGAAAATTCCCCTTTTCGATTTTTTATCGATTCACCTCCGATTCAACACCAATCAACTATCCTAACATCCAATTAGTATAATCCAAAGAGAATTTAAGGTTTTAAACCAGAAAACCCGAAATCCCCAATTCGGGATTCACTGAAATCCGCTCAAATTGAGCAATCCACGGCCAATCAATAATAGCAGGCGCAAGGGTTGGCAAACCCACGCCGGAAGTGACCGAAAACGGCCGGCGATCGGAGCTCAATCGAGCTCGCCACCGCCAGCCCCAAACCGAGCTGAAAAAGAAGAAAACCGAGCCTACCTGATCGGTTCGTGCGCGGAGTCAGGCCGGAGACTGGTCGTCGCCGTCGTCTGGCCGGAGGGCGCCGGAAATCGCCGGTGGTTCTCGTCGATCGTCGCTCGCGTCGCCTCCCCTGTCTTCGGCGTCGGGCTCGGGCGAACGACAGAATGGTTCAAAACCATTCTGTCGTTTGTTTTTATTTATTTATTAATAATAATAATAATAATAATAATAATCCTAATATTCTATTTTATTGAACGTCACTACCTCTCGTGTTTTCAACCGTTTCGAATTTCTTATTTCGCCAATAAATCCAACTTATTATCTGGGTTCTATTAAAACTGTCCGTTCGCAAATCGGAAGTCGTTTACTATTTTTACTAAAATTATATTACGAGAAACGTAATTACCTGGAATATAGCGTTATTATTCCAAAAATTCTCGTAAATTCTTTAAAATTCCTATTAATTGTTAGGACCGTCTTGACGCTTTCTTTTCGTAAAACGGACCTGATTTGACATATTTACGAAAATGCCACTACAATATAATATATCAATAAAATATATTAAATCAAAAATCCGTACAAGCCGGGTATTACACCGCATGACGGGATCTTCCACACGTAACTATTGCATTCTTCTTACTAAGGGATCGGGATTGATGCTTGTCCACATCTCTCTGTAACACTCCGGTTTTTCGGGTTTCCGCTCCAAGGGTATTTTTGTAAATAAGAAATGTAGGTCTGTTTTGTGAGCGGAAGATTTTACTAGGACCCTAGGAATTTATGAGAATTTTTAGAGGAATAAGTAAATTTTTAGAAATCCAAATTGATAGCTTAACGCCGAGTTTCGGTTTTCCGCTTATAGTGTTTTAAGTCGTAAAAGTAGTAAATTAGGTCCATTTTGTGAACGGAGAGTTTCGTTAGAACCCTAGGATTAAATTGAAATATTCGGAGGTTTAAGGAAAATTTTGGAAAGCCAAATCGATTGACGAAATAGAGAATTAAGAGGAAAATTCATGGAGGGGCAAACTTGTAATTTGTTAAGCCAATTTTTATAATTTACAAATACCCCTCCTCTTCATTTTCCTTCTCCAGATCGTGAACCCCTTTTTCCCTTTCTCCCTTGGCGAAATTTTCTCCCCCACGGCCATTTCCTTCAACGATCGATCAACGCCTTCTCCTCTGGCGTTTTCTCTTCCGGTTTTCCTACTCCAATCGACGTTCTAGGTAAGCTCCCATCTTTAGGCAAGTTTTGTTTAGTTTTTAACGATGGATTTTCGGTTAGGGTTTGTTGTTTAAAGTAGAGATTTTTGGCTTTGTTGTAGATCGATAATGTTATCGTGTTTGTGGTTGTTATTGGAGCCTTTGAGATGGGTTTTGATAGTTAGGATGAAAGATTTATGAGTTGGAGGGTTTGTGGAGAAATTATAGTTAATTTTGGGTTGTTGGAGTTGAAGGAAAAGCCATTAATGGAGTTTGGTTGATGGTGAGCACTACATGTTCGATGAAATGCCTAAATGGAGAAAATAGAAGTTTAGGAGAAATTGCCTTAGATAGGAGTTTAGTTTAAGTTTGGAAATTGTTTATATAGGATCGATTTTAATGCTCCTATTTGTGAAATGCTTTAGGTGGAGACGACTTTTGGACGGTGCTCAGCTTGCTACGGACACCAGGTAAGTGGGTGCTAGTTTTCCGGCCCTTAAGGTCCTACATCGTGTCAACGTTAGGCTTTTGTTGTTTTGATGATGATTTTCTGATTGTGGGGTTTAATGAGTTGGGTAGCCTAGGATGTTAGTTATTGCTTGTTAGTTTCCTTGTGAGTAATGTATGCTCATGTACGTTGTGAATTGTTTGGTGATATGTTTTGATGATATGTTATACGTAGATTCCTCATGCATCATGTTTTCTCAAATGTCATAAGAAACGTTTCATGCATGAATGATGTAAAGGAAAAGTAATGATTAAGTGTGGGTTGGGACAGTATGGCCAGAACAACAAAACCAATGTCACTTCCATGCGATGGACTATGAATACGGCCGAAAGGACTATGTACACGCACTTGGCCTACTCTCTGGCACATCCCCACCTTAATCCATGTCAACCAAAAGAAAAAGAATAAGAACAAGTAAATGAACATGTTTTATGAAAAGAATCATGCACTCATGCATATGTAAAGTATAGTGCATCTCCTTACTAAGCAGTAGGCTTAATATTTATGTTGCATGATGTAGGTGACAGGTGTGAAGGTTAGAAATCTCTCGATGTCAAAGAATAGGTGGTCGACGGATGGTGCTCGTGGCGACGGGGTGTGTTTTGGTTTGGCTTGATGGTTCGATGGTGCGCCTCGAACTGTTTTGTGGCGAAGAGATGTGAGTTAGTTTTGTTGGTTAAAAAGATTATGGATTTTAAGGTGTATAGTTAGGTTTATTATTTAGAAAATTTATAGTGGATGTAGGTTTGAAGTAGTGCTATTTGAATGATTTGATAATGTATGTCTTTGGTGATGTTTTAAGGAAATTTCATGTTTATGTTCGATGTTTGTTTTGAGGATTTATTGGGTTTTATTTGATGATTTTAAGCATTTAGACGTGTAGGGATTGGCTCGGTTTTAGAGCGATCTACGCGGTTCGTTTTTCTTGGCTTCCTGAGATTGTAGGTTATATTGGTGTTGTGTTTTGTTTAGGTAAAGGAAAATTTAAGTGAGAAGGGAGATGAGGTTGTCGTGTGTTTTGTACTGTGAATGTGAAATGCAGGGTGTGAGGAAATGAAGGAAGAAAGAAAGGGGGAGGAAAAAGCTGTGCTCTCTGGTGAAGTTCCAGAGAGCATGGCGATTGATCGCCTCTTGCAGGTGATCAATCGCCTCTCCCTGCCTGGAAATCGTAGGGAGGCGATTGCTGGTCGCCACTCTCTGGAGAAATCCAGAGAGCGTGGCGACTGATCGCCACAAACTGTAGCGGTCAGTTGCCACAGGCGATTTGCAACAGGCGACTGGTCGCCTGTTGCAATCGCCGAAGGGCGATCAGTCGCCCCCTTTTTGGGCGACTGATCGCCATAGCATGTTTTCTTTTATTTTAAGTTTTACTTTAATTAGTTAATAGTTTTAATTGATTTAATTGTTTTAAGTTTTAATTGTATTAGTATTTGTTTTAAATGAATGATTTTAAGGGATTTCAGTAATCCGAGACTTCGATTTAGTGGTTTAGAAGTCGAAACGTTACGGGTGATATAAAAAGAAAAAAATAAAAAGAAAAATTTTACGCGAGCTATTTGAGGATTTAAGTTAAGATTATGTTATGGTCTTTCCATGGCGGCCCTGGCCGGGTCGGGGTCGTCACACTCTCACTCTTTGCTTTTTCAGCCTATTTGGTTTGCTCTTTGTTGCTGGTAGAATGATTTCATTACCCTCTATTATGGGCAACATCTGTTGCCCACTAACTAGATGAATGAATTGGGAGTACATCCTAATGTAAGTCTCGCGGTGATAGTACTCGTGCACGTAATCTTGCGGTGAGAGTCTCATGAAATGCAAACACGGAATTGCATGGACACACATAATTCTAGTGAGCTCCCACTTATAATCGTTGCACACACATCTATCCAAATCAACAACGTATTGTTCACGGCCATTGCTGACTTCAAATCGACCAGCACCTGCGAAGACAACACTCCAATTTTGAGCTTCATGTTCTAACTATGCAAGCTTATTCTTTATTTGCGGGCACAAATGTTCGGTTGACTCAACCATTTTTTCATATTTTTACACGATCCGAGAGATCAAACACTTTTTGATCATTTCAACCATGGTTATAATTGGTTTGTCCTTGACAGGTAATAGAAGGGCATTAAAAGACTCACTCAAATTGTTCAAGCACATGTAACATTTGGGGATTGAATTGAATGCATGGGCTGCCCAATTTTTCGGGTTTAAGCGTCTCAAACTGTCATGAGCAGCCTTGTCAACCAAGAATAAATTTTTCATTTCTCTCTCAAATTTGGAAATTGTGGTCGCCCTAGATGCATTTCAAAGCCCATCCTTATGCAATTTCCACTGAAACTTTTTCTTAAAATTGGCATACAGATGTCTGCGACAGTAGCGGTATTCAGCTGACGGTAGTACCTCATTCACAGCAGGCAACAATTCCTAATATTTGAGTAAATGCGTCGTTAGAAATATTAAAAAGCAAATAAATGCACAATATATGATATTGACCAATTATAAATACACACAAAATATGATACCTTTTGAGGATTTGAAACAATTCTCTAGCCCCGTCCCAAATTAGTGTCTATGTCTGATTTTATTACGGTAAAAAACCACTTCTACGAGTCCTTACATTCTGCTTCCACTACTGAAATAACAACGAGATAAATGTTATAGTTACCACAATGCTAATGGCTGCGATTAATTGCCCTGCACACAACTCCTTCAGATGACAACCGTCAAAACAGATAATTGATAAACCACTCTGAAGCAGACCTTGTTTGCATGCAGCCATACACGTACATTCTTTCAAATACACTTTTGCGTAGACCAAGGGTGTTGCTCGGATTTGATCTACGAATTTCTTCTTCGTACGACCACAATATCTTATATTGTTCATCACTCTTCCTTTCGTTAAGTCTTCAGGATTCACTTATTGCCTTATGAAAAAGACTTGGTGTAATTTTGAGATTAAAATCTTTCATAACAGTCTCAATAATAGAAGATACTTTCCTATGTTGGTTGACTTTTTAACCTATCTAAGTATTTATTTGCAATCCATCTAGCCGAAACATGTCGACTTTCAATTTTTCGCGAACAAATGTGAATATCATTTAAACTTTTAATTTGAAACGTCAGCTTACATTGGATCTTCGAAGCATGCATTCAATAGTTACATCCCTCATCACACACTATCGTCAAACGGTGATAATCACTCTTAACGAATTTCACCCCATATCCATTTTTAGTACATATTCTACTATTTGGTTTTAATTGCATGTAAGAAACTATATTTTTTCCCAAATAAAGACCAATCACACAAACTTCACGTACTAGTTTGCTTTCACACTCATCATTTTTTGAGTCACATAACAAACGAAGCTCTGATTCTATAGTTTTCGAGGTCGAATGAACCTCTATTTCCATATTACTGTCTTCGTGATTGAATGAACGAAGCTCACCATATATTAGTCTGGAGTACGAATCTCCCGCCGTGTTTGGATCACAAGTTGTTACGCCATAATCAAATGATCTACTCAAACTACAATCCGTCGACATCAACAAATTGTAGAGAATAATAGTCGCTGGAGAAGCGTATAGTTTCCTTAAGACCTAGAGGAGGAAATAAAGGGACAAGGAAGATTTTGACGTAGCGCACAAAATAGTGGAACGTCGCAGGGACGAGATTGGGTAGTCGATTTCGACTAGAGGGTTAGGGTTTATAAGAGAAATTTGAACTCCTAGTGCGATTGGGGAAAGATTAGGCAGCCAATCCTATTTATAGTATCTGGGAAAGGTCGCCCGATATCAAAGAACAATTGTCCGTTCATTAAGAGCAACAAAAGGGGTTCAGGCCTGAGTGCCCGTTATTTTTGAACGGGCGACTGTTCATTTTGAACCACAAAAATGGCTCTAGGCCAGTCGCCCATGGAAAAAGAACGGGCACTTGTTCATTTTTTAATTGAACGAGCTCCCGTTCTCGGACAACGGATGCCTGATTAGGGTTGGGTTGTTAATAATTGTTACGTCGAGGGCAACCCGTGTTCACGAAAAAACTTTAAGGTCCGTTTTGTGAATGCCGCCATACTTCAATAGTAAGAGTTATAATTGTAGGATCTTGATTGTCTAAGGAGGGGGAACCTAATCCTTTTTAAGAATGCAAATTAGGTTTATCTTATCTTTTTTCTTTGTGTGCAATTACTAACAAACACATAAAATTAACAGTAAGAGAAAGAGATTGACACCGATATTTTTACGTGGTTCGGCCAACTTTGCCTACGTCCACGCTTCAAGGTTCCCCCCTTGAAGATCCTTATCTTCTCCTCAACGAGATTTCTTGATCGAACTTCACGGGCGTCGATCTACTGCCTTACAACTTTGGATTGAACTTCACGGGCGTCAATCCACTGTCTTCAAGTTTTTACAAGTTGAAAATAGTAGAGCACAAAAACTACACTCTCTCGAAAGTTAAAATCTCAAGTTTAGATGTAGAGAGGTGTAAACAAAGATTGTCGTGTGAGCTTGTGAGAGTTGAGAGAAAATTGATCAAATTGGCAAAAGTTCTTCTCTCGAGCTACTATTCTTCCTTTTATACTAGTGGCCGTAAATTGCTTCTCATTCGGACCACTCCTTGTTTCCCTACCAGAAAATATGACCGTTGAAAAATCCGTACGTAGAAAACTAGTCGTTGTGGTCTGAAGTCGATATTAACCGCGGCGGAAGACTTATTGATTCCAGTAATGTTATCCATTCGGAAGACTTCTTGATTCAGATGATGTTATCCTATCGGATGAAAATATCTTCGGTGGAAGTTTTCTTGATTCTGACTTCCTTATTGGTTTTGGTCGACAATGATTTCGGTAGACGTCAGAGTTCGGTCGACTTGACTTGTTCGGTATTGATTTCGATAGACTCCAGAATCTGGTCGACTTGACTTGTTCGGTAGACTTCAGAATTTGGTCGACTTGACTTTGTTGCAGAGTCGTACTTGGTTTTGGTCGACATTGTCTTCGGTAGACATATCTGCCGGATGATTTTAAATTCCGCTTTGACAGCGGTCAATGTTCCTTTTGGCAGACGACTAGCGGTTGATGTTTAATTAGTTCCACCATCGGTCAATGTTCATTTTGGTAGACAACCTAAACGTCAGGTTGGCATTATGCATACACTATTCTTAACTGCCAACACTTAATCAAAAACATTAGAAAACATAATATCTTTTTTAAAAAGGCATTCCCAATTAACTTTAACTATTAATAATATTCATTTCTTACAATCATTTTATATTTATATATTTCACATTAATCACAATAATAAAAAACATAGTTAGACTTAAACACATTTTAAGTTAACAATAATTACCCTTTAAAATATTAGCAACAAGGAAAGTAATTTAATTTATGAGAAAAAATTACAAATTAAGTAAACTATTAAAATTAAAAATGCAAAGAAGATAATAATAAATATTATTACTTATTTTCTATATTACTCTAAATCAATTGATCATATAGTTTTATAAAATGATTTCTAAAATGTTTTACACAATTTGAAACAATCCAAATAAAATAAATCATTTAAGCTTAGATTAATTGTTTTTCTTAGCTGAGAACATAATTTCTGTTTTCTTTTGTATTGAATTTATCTCCCATGAATTTTTGGCATAATTATTAATATTAATATTATTTTTCAATTGAAAAGATAAAAGTGACGTGGCAGTCCAGTCGTGGCGCACAACTGGATAGCATGTGTAATCTAAAATCTAAATTTACCCTCGCTCACTCAAAACTCTTTCTTTACTTATCAATCATGGGAATGTAGCCATCTATTATTATGTCATTGTTTACGTCATTAATTTCAGTCGTCAGTGAATATGTCATGGAACAAAACCACGTGGATCGTTATTTAACCCGTTTGCTTTTGTTACATTAATCTTCATTATTACTGTTTTGTCCTTATTTATTATTTATTAAATGACCGTTTTACCAATTAAAATTCATGTACGTTAAAGTTGGATTCAAAGTAGATATATCAGATGACATTGTACAAACATAAAGTAAAAAAATTAATAAATGATGAAAAAAAAAGTAAAATTATAGTTACAAAAATTTAAATAAAAATAATAATTAAATATCCCTATGATAGGGATGACAAATGGGCCGTCACGGGACTTGACTTTACTTAAACTTGACTTTTTGACATAAAATTTTTCAACTTTTTAAAACTCTAAAAGAAAGCCTAGAGTCGTTTTCAAGCCTTTGAAGATAGTGGGAAATGTTCGTAAAAAAAAATATTGCTACCTTCTCTGGAATTGACTTCTACTAAAATCGAACGACATAAAATCGGAAGACAGAAAATCAGAAGACATAAAATCGGAATACATAAAATCGGAAGACATAAATTCGGACGACATCAAGAATAGCGGTCAATAATTTGACCTTAACTCAAACTCTCTGGAATTGACTTATACTAAAATAGAAAGACATAAAATCGTAAGACATAAAATAGGAAGACATAAAATCGAAGGACATAAAATCGGAAGACATAAAATCGGAGGACATAAAATCGGAAGACATAAACACCTCAGAATTTCGGTCGACATAGACACCACACTGAGCGTATAACACCTGGGGTCGATATTTCAACCTTTATAAAGTCGACTTCCAGCAATTCGGTTGATGTCGACACTCTTTATCTCAACACTTTGCCGATCGATCAGCTACCCCAACCGATCGATTGGCTACCCCTCTGTCTGACGATATACTTCTTCCTCCTATCTATTTTCTTCTTTCACATCTTCATGACCTGATAGCCTCACAACATTACTACTAAATTTCTTCCCAACCTCTTTAGACACAGAATGCTTCAAACCCCCAAAAACCCGATTCAAAACATAATCTTAAACGTAATGAAAATTCACAAAAACGAACTGCATGGATCGCTTTGAAAACTAAATATATCTCTACGATTTTAAAATCTCCAAGCAGTTCTAGTATATTTTCAAAATAAAGACTTCACTTTCTAGACGTTCTACTACCACAACATTTACATCCAAAACTCAACTTTCCATACGTTTTTCTATTAAACTACTCTACACACATACATAGACCATTTTCATTCGCTTAAACAAAACAGACACATACACATACTGAGCACGGTCGGAATCGCCCTAACAATATTGTCGGGTTGCCGCCATGGTCGTACTCCTCCAACCTTGTCCAAAATCCCTAGCAAGTCTGTGTAACTCACCGCCCTGCACCTGTTCGCCTACATCATAGAACTCAAACTATAAGCCTAATGCTTAGCAAGTAATGGAGATATGAATTGAAAACATTTCACTTAACATATGTAGTTTCTAATACTTCTATCGTACATAAACGTTTCGTTGCAGTTTTCTAGCATTTCTACTTTCACGTACACATATGATCCTCTAGCCAATGGAGGGCGGATCACTTTTTCCACCTCTATACGTTCCTATCATACATCTGAAGGGTGAACAACTTCCTTCAAACGCTACACATTTTCTACATTTACATTGTTTTCTATCGTACACGTAATGTAATACCCTGAAAATTTTTTAGTGATTTAAGTTAATAAATTCGGTTGAACTAATTGGTAAATTAATTTGTGTTGGGTATTCTAATTGGAGAACTTAACCCGTGTACGGGGTGAGGGTCAGTTTATGAAAAATTTATAATTGAATGATGAAATTTAACGAGGTTTTGATGAGGCTGGTTGTACGGGAGGGAAAAACGGTAAATGTAATTTTTATTAATGTTTTAATAAGAAATAGTTTTATTATTTTTTAAAACAACAGAATGGCTTCTTCGAAGCCATTCTGTCGTTCGAGCGCCGATGACCCGAATAGAGAGGGGAGACGCGAGCGGCGATCGGTGCTCTGTTCACAGTGTTTTTCCGGCATTTTCTGGCCAGACGACGTCGGTGATTCTAGGGCTGCCATTTTTGGCCGTCTTCGCGCACAGAACCGAACGGTAAGTCCTCTTTTTGCCCTGTTTTTTGGTTCTGTTCGTGGCCCAGGGTGATGAGCTGGTTTGATCTCCGATCGTTGGTCGAAATTGGTTGCTTCTGGAGTGGGTTTGCCAACCCTTGGACCGGCTATGATCGCCTGGTCGTGAAGAGCCCTGTTCGGCCAATTCGAGTTTTTGCTGTGTGTAGCCTCAGGATTTTTGTTAGGTTATGTTAATTAGATGTTAGGGTGATCGATTGATGAAGAAATTGGTAGAATTGGATTGAAGTGGAAATTTTGGATATTTTAGGGTAAAAACCGGTTCTATTTTTGGAGGATTTGACCTAGCTATTGTAAATTGTTTTGAATTCTTTCTTGGTATGTTAAACTAGGTTATTAGGGGAGTACGTGGCCGCTGGAATCGTTCGATTCTGATAACCGACGCAAAAGTTACGTGCATCTGAAGTTTCAGGTATGTTTTTACCGAACCCAAATTAGTGGCCTGTTTAGTTAGGTTTTAGTTGGGTTAGGCTAGAAATAGTAGTTTGAGAGAAAATTGGTGAATGTAAGCTTAATTTTAATTAAGTTTGAATGTTTGTCGTAGGTCAAGCCGTATGTGGACAGGGAACCGAGAATCCTCAATGAGTTAGGACGCCAGGTAAGTAGTAGTGTGGGTGTAAATGCCTGAGAGTCGCCCAGAAGGGCCTACACCACAGTTGTTTGCATGTTGTGAGTTGTGTGTAAGTCGTGAGTAGTCAGTATGCGATGTGTACGTGTAGTCATTGTTAGTGTGTAGGATGTGAGTCTTGTGTGTGTTGTGGCCATAGGTACGTATGTGTATGTGTAGTCATCGTTAGTGGTATGTTGTGAGTCTTGAGTACGTGGTGGGTCGTACGTACGATTGTTGATGAGAAGTCATAGATAGTTGGTTATAGTGTGTAGGATGTGAGTCTTGTATGTGATGTGGTCACATGTATGTATGTGTATGTTTAGTCTCGTTAGTGGTAGGTTGTGAGTCTTGCATACGTGGTGGGTCATAGGTACAGATGTGGACGAGAAGTTGTCGTTAGTTGGGCATGTTATGTAGGTTGTGAATCTTGTGCAAATTGTGGGTCGTAGGTACGTATGTTATGTGACGTGTATGTGAAGTTGTCGTTAGTTGGTCATGGTATGCAAGTTGTGAGTCGTAGGTACGTGTGAGATATGATAGTGATGTGAAGTCGTTGTTAGTTGGTCATGGTATGCAAGTTGTGAGTCGTAGGTACGTGTGGGATGTGATGGAGATGTGAAGTCGTTGTTAGTTGGTCATGGTATGCAGGTTGTGAGTCGTAGGTACGTGTGTGATGTGATGTGGATGTGAAGTTATTGTTAGTTGGTCATGGTATGCAGGTTGTGAGTCGTAGGTGCGTATGTGATGTGATGTGATGTGGATGTGAAGTCGTCGTTAGTTGGTCATGGTATATAGGTTGCGAGTCTTGCATACGTGGTGGGTCGTGCGTACGGATGCCGATGTGAAGTCTTTAGTTGGTCATGGTATGTAGGTTGTGGGTTATTGTATGCATGTTGTGGACCTTGTGCAGGTTGTGGGTCAGTTGTATGTAGGTTATGAGTGTTGTGCAGATTGTGGGCCAGTTGTACGTAGGTTGTGAGTCTTGTGCAGGTTGTGGGTTTTTTGTACGCATGTTGTGGATCTTGTGCAGGTTGTGGGTCAGTTGTAGGTGTGTTGTGAGTGTTATGCAGGTTGTGGGTCAGTTGTATGTAAGTTGTGAGTTTTGTGCACGTTGTGGGTCGTAGGTATGCATGTGATGTGATGTGATGGGATGTGTGGGTGCAGTCGTTGTGAGTACGTCATGGTTAACATGCATCATGTTTTAAAAGCTATGAAAAAATGTTTTAAGCATGTTTTTAAGCTCGGGAGAGTAGTGGATGTGAGGTACGGTGTGGACAAGCGACAGTGGGCTGGAGTGTGACTGTTGGCCCCGCTTTCGGGACGAGCTGGAGCGGTGGCGATGTGCTGGTGGTAGTGCGGTGTATTGGCCGACTGCCCTGGGTGGTTGCACTTCGAGTCGAGACAGTGGCTGGAGCGTGACTGTGGGCCCCGCTTCCAGGACGAGCTGGAGCGGTGACGACGTGCTGGTGGTTGTGCAGTGTATTGGCCGACTACCCTGAGCGGTTACACTTCAAGTCGAGACCGTGGCTGGAGTATGACCTGTGGGCCCCACTTATAGGACGAGCTGGAGCGGTGGCGACGTGCCGATGGCAGTGTGGTGTATTGGCTATTTGTCTCTGGCGATTACATTTCGAGTCGCAATAGCGGGTTTTGGGTGTGACTTATGGACCCCGTTCCTGGAGGAACCGGGACGGCAGTGACGTGCCGGTAAACAGTGCGGTATATAGACTAACTGCCCGGTGCGGTTACATTCTAAACCTCGGTGAGATGCGATGCGATGCGATGCGGTGAGATGATGATAACGTGTGTAGAGACTTGCATGTGTTAGGATTGCATAACCAGTTTTCATGCGTCACGTTTATTTTTCAGCACTTTACTTGCTAAGCTTTGAGCTTACGGTGTGTTCTGTGGTGTAGGTACTGTTGAGCTGGTGGGTGTGTACCGAGAGTCTGACCAGGAGTAGGTGGCAGTTGGTGACGTGCGACCAGGGCCCCGTTTGATGACAGTGTTAGGGCGACTCGATCCAGGAGGAGCCGTAGTATGGTGTTGATAGGAAATAGGATTTTTTGTCTTTTGTGAGGGTAGTTTGTATTTATTGTATATAGTTATAGTTAAGGGTGATGTGTCACCCTATACTGTGGATTTTCTTCACTTATGGATGTTAGTAATTTAGTTTCCCTCTTTACTGCTATTTAGAGATTTCGTATGCTGGTTAGTTGAGTAGGAGTATTCTGGATCTGGTTGATGATTGATTTGTTTGCAGGTACCTAGCATTTTGGGAGCGCCATTTTTAGGTGTTACTCTGCCGAAATTTTTGGGGAGGACGCCGTGGTGCTTAACGGTTAGGATTAAGCGAAATTGGCGAGTATAGGCAGCTAGGTAAGACACAAGAGAGCTTCGGGAGACTTAGTTTTAAATTCCACTGCGTTCGTTTAATTAAAATAGATTCCTTGCTTTAGTAGTTAAGGGGATGAGGTAGTAGTCAACGGGAGTCGTTTAGTTCAGTTATGGTATCTGAGCAGTCCCTGTGCGCACTGGGAATCCGGGTGGGTTTTCGGGGCGTTATACATAATCATCTATCGAGTGGAAAGCAGATTAGTTTCTCCACCCCTATGCAATCTACTCAGACATCTGAAGAGCGAACAACTTCCTTCAGGCACTACACATACTACCGATTTACACGTTACTTGACATGAAAACATATGCGGGAAAAAACGTTTCGTACATTTTCTAAAACATGATGCATGAGAATTCTAAACATACAAAGAAACATGCAACATAACCTAACGTTCTGTGATGTAGGCCCAAAAACAACACGCATGCAACGCTACTTACATGTCCTTAGCTAAATCAACCCGGTATGATCGACTCTGTTAACCTGAAACCTAAAACATAACATTTCTACATTAACATCCAAACTCTCCCTTTAATTCAAATTCATAACTAGCATCCTACAACAAACATCCACAGTCAAATTCCAACAATTGGTACAATTCTCAAACACCGACTGTCCAACACCAAATAACTCCAAACATCAACCATCAGCATCGCCCAAATTAAATGACCAAAATCAATACTCAAGCATAAATTGGACACAAACGGATGCACATCCCATTTAAGTCTCAAAAGTCTTCAATTCATGAATTCTTTTAGACAATTTGTCAAACACCTTATATGCATCATGTAACACCCGGTTCTATCGAACCAATTCCCTATTCTTTTATTAATGGCACACTTTATATGGTAATAATAAATGTAGGGTTAATGGGTGACTTGGCAAGGGCATAAAGATTATTGGAAATTTGAATGTGGATAACATATTTAAGGAAAAGGGTTTTGGGTTTAATGCACTGTAGCCGCAACTATTTCTCATTTTCTCTCTCGGCCTTCAGCTCTCCAGCAGAAACCTCTGGGCGATTTCCTTCTTGCTCGATTCTCTTTCAACCTAGGTAAGTTTTTCCTCGTTTCTCTTGTGTTTAAGCAGTTAGGTAACTGATGTAGTGCAATGTGAGAAATTTCAAGGATACTGAGATTGAGGGTAGGTTCGGGTTCTAGTGATAAATGGGAATGCTCGGGTAGTAGAGTTTCTAACTAGAGTCCTCGAACTTTTGTTTAATTCTTGGTGAAGTTTAGTGAAGGTTTGATTGATGTTCTGTTATGAACCTAGGTGAGTGAGCTTCTAAGGTAGCTTACAGCCGAACGACTTCCATGAGACCAGGTAAGTGAAGTTCGCTTGTGCCTTCGGGCCTACATCACAAAATATTAGGATCATGTTTATTTGAATGCGTCTGTGTGTTATGCATCATGTTTTAAAAGTATACAAAAATGAATTTGAATGCATATTGGCATGGTAAGGAATGAACATAATGAAACAGCTATGTGAATCAGATTTACTGTTAAGGGAATTAATCTGCCCCTTAATGAGACAGTGGATATTTAGACTTTGGGAAATTTGATCCGCTTCCCATCAAACGGGGGGATCAGAAACAGCTATGTGATTCAGATTTATTATGAAGGGAATTAATCCGCCCCTTAATGAGTTAGTGGATATTTATACTTTGGGAGAGTTGATCCAACTCCCAATTTCATAGGGGGATCTGAATAGAAATGATGCATGAACAACTTAGATGAGAAAGTAGAAATTGCATGTTTAGGAATTCATATTTCAGCATTTCATTTCATTTCATTACTGCTTTACTTACTTAGCATTAGGCTAATAGATGAGTTTTGTGATGTAGGTGAAGAAGTGACTGCAGGTGTGTTTACTGAGTTTGCTGAGGACTAGACTGGTTGGAGGAGTGCATCTATGTAACAATCTGGCAGTTGATGGGGCGGTTTAACTAATGTCAGTTGGTGTGAAGGTTTAATTGACAATGTTTCAATTTAAGTATGTTGAGTTTTCATGACAGTAGTGGTTTCAATATTTGAATACGCTTTTTTTGAGATTTTTCTGATAATAGCATTCTGTTGGGTTTTAATGTTGGTTCTTACTGGATTTTGAGTAATGCAATGATTTGAATTGTTCTGAATGGGTTCAGTGAAGTAAGTAAATTCCTTTCTGTAGTTAAGGTTGTGTTTGTATAGCAAGGAGTAGTTGAAACGTTGCCCTGTTCTCTATCGGTAGATGATGTCTATCGACAGATGTTGAGTTGTTGTTCTGTTGTCTATCGGATGATGTAGTAGAAGTTTTGTCGTTTAGCGATCGGTGGATGTCGTGTATTAAACCTATCGGATGATGTAGTAGAAGTTTTGTCGCTTAGCGATCGGTGGATGTCGTGTATTAAACCTATCGGATGACGTGGTAAAAGACTTGTCGTTTTGTGGTTGGCAGAGGCTGGATGAACGAATCATCCGGCTGACGTCATCGGTAGATGCGAGTAGCAAAACTTGTCGTTTTGCAATCGGTTGAGGTTGGATAATTGATTCATCTGGCTGACGTCATCGGTGGAAGCCTTCGGTTTGTTTCTGCCCTTCTCGTTGACTTTGTTCAACGGATGATGTGTTTGACTTTTATAAACTTTAAGTATTTTATGCCTAAGCCTTCATCTCTTCCTGCCGAATTATTTTCTTAATATTTTAATTGATTATTCAAACACTGTTTTATAGTTTTGCTTAACCTTGCTTTGCTCAAAGATTTTCCGCTGCAAGTTTTTTTTTTATGTCATTAGCAAAAGTTCAAATTTGACTTTCGAACGAAGTTTTAAATTTGGTCCGAAATTTTCTTAGTTATGTTCGGGTTTATGAGTAACAAACCGGGTTCAGAAAACTCGAGGCGTTACAGTATGGTATCAGAGACATTCAGTTAAACCGTTCAAAAGATTACTCATCAGTGCCAGTCGTCTCATGGGAGTAGTCCAACAACTGTAAGTGTTCATGTTAACCTTAGTTATTAGATGTTTATGAAAGTAGTTAACCATGTGCAGGAATTTAGTATAATGGCCAGACGGCCAGGGAGACCTAGAGTGCCAAGGGAAATTCCAAATTTGAGAGGTGAGGAGGAGCCTAGTGTTATTAGGCAACTGACAGAATTGGTGCGTCAGCAAACAGACCTAGTGCGTCAGTAGTCCCATCAACTAGGAGTGCTGTTAAACCGAGAGGTGCAGGGAAGTGCCAGCTCGAGTTCTAGCAATGAACATTCTGGAGATAGATTCTGGAGACTAAGACCACCCACGTTTGATGGACAGTCATCTGATCCAGTTATTGCTGAAGGATGGCTTAGGAAGATTGAAAGTATGTTTAGGTGTGCCAACATTGGAGAAGGAGACAAGGTCACGTTGGCAACATTTCACTTGGCTGGTGAAGCTCAACTCTAGTGGGAAACAATAGAGACCACCACTGATGTTTTGACGATGCCTTGGTCACAGTTTAAGAACGTTTTCTATGAGAAGTATTTCCACAGCACAGTCCAAACCGTGAAGAAATTGGAGTTTCTGAACTTAAAGCAGACAGGGTCTGTGGCCGAGTACAGTAGGCAATTCGAGTCTCTGTCCAGGTTTGCTGGACATTTTGCTCTCAGGGACGAGGATAAGGTATTCAAATTTGTGCATGGACTGAAGCAAGAAATTTACCGAGGAGTTAAATTTTGTGGTATCAAAGGCTTGTCATTCAGTGAAGTTGTGTCTACTGCTCTGGAAGTGGAAGAAGCTGAAAGGAAGTGTGCTGGACCAAAAGAGGTCCCACAAAAGTTGGTCCATCCACACCATCAAAGGGGAATGAAGAGGCCTAGTGAAGGCCAGAGTAGCCAAGGAACAGGAGGAAAGGTACAGAATGTCAGGAAATTTCCCCAGTGTCCCAAGTGCTTGAAGTACCACCCGGGCGAGTGCAGATTGAGCTTTGGGAAGTGTTTCAATTGTGAGGAGGTTGGACACACGATCAAAGAGTGTCCGAAGCCTAGAATCACCAGATGCTACAATTGTAACAAGATCGGCCATATTAGCAGAGACTGCCCAGCTCCTAAGAGTGGCCCTGCTATGATTAAACTGATGATATTCTTCATGATGGAGTCGGGCGATGATGAATAGCCAGCTGTTGTGTCAGATACTATACTGGTCAACTCTTTACCCGCTTTTACATTGATAGATTCTGGTGCAACACATTCATTCATAGCATCTGCATTTGCTGATAAGTTAGATGTAAAGCTTACCCCTACCGAGCATGTGTTTAATGTCACATTACCCTCGGGTGAACGCATGCACTCTAACCAAGTGATGCTTGATAGTGCTGTATTTGTAGGAAACATGAACCTACCGGCTAACCTCATTATTATGGATATAATAGGATTTGATGTAATCCTAGGAATGGATTGGCTGTTTAAGCATTATGCCACAATCGACTGTAGGACTGGAGTAGTTAGTTTTCAACCCCCTAGTGGTTTGAAACATACCTTCCAAGCTCTAAAGAAGAGTAAGGAAATGTCTGTTACGACCTCTATAAATTGTGGACCCTCACCATGCAGAGAGTACTTATACTTCTTGGCCAGTGTTTTAGATACACCACTAGTAGGAAAAGTAACTCACCAAGATGTCTTAGTTGTCCAAGATTTCCCAGAAGTATTCCTAGATGACCTTCCTGGTTTGCCGCCAGATAGGGAAATTGAATTCGTTGTGGATGTTTATCCCGGCACTGAGCCTGTGTTTAAGAATCCCTATAAATTAGCACCTACGGAGCTTAAAGAATTAAAGAAACAGTTGGAGGAATTATTGGATAAGGGGTTCATACGCCCTAGCTTTTCACCGTGGGGTGCACCTGTTTTCTTTGTCAAAAAGAAAGATGGGTTGATGCGTATGTGCATTGATTATAGAGAATTGAATAAGTTAACTGTCAAGAACAAGTATCCATTACCGAGGATTGATGACCTATTTGACCAACTTCGTGGTGCACGAGTTTTCTCTAAGATTGATTTGAGGTCAGGTTACTACCAACTAAAAGTCAAAACCGAAGATATTCCAAAGACTGCCTTTCGCACAAGGTATGGACACTATGAGTTTCTAGTTATGTCCTTTGGATTGAAAAATGCACCGGCAGGCTTCATGGATCTTATGCATAGAGTGTTTCACGAGTATTTAGACAAGTTTGTTATTGTGTGTATAGATGATATTTTAATCTATTCACGTTCTAGTGAAGAACATGCAGAACATTTGAACTTAGTATTGGAGGTGCTAAGGCAGCACCAACTCTATGCCATGTTTTCCAAATGTGAGTTTTGGTTGGACAGAGTTCACTTTCTTGGTTATGTGATCTCTGGTGATGGAATATCTGTCGATCCAGCTAAGGTTCAAGTAGTTAAGGAGTGGCCCCAACCGAAGAATGCTGCAGATATTCGGAGTTTCCTTGGACTTGCAGGATATTATAGGAAGTTTATTGAAGGATTCTCAAAGATTGCAACACCCCTCACTCGGTTAACTAGGAAAAATATGAAGTATGTGTGGACTGAGGATTGTGAGCATAGTTTTCAGACCTTGAAACAGAAACTGACAAATGCTCCAGTTTTGACCTTTCCCGTTGATGATGGTAAATTTAACATTTATTGTGATGCATCCAAGATTGGACTTGGCTGTGTCTTGATGCAAGAAGGAAAGGTAATAGCTTATGCCTCTAGGTAGTTGAAAACACATGAGAAGAATTACCCTACACATGACTTGGAATTACCTGCAGTTGTATTTGCACTTAAGATTTGGAGGCACTATCTGTATGGACAGACTTGTGATATATTCTCGGACCATAAAAGTCTGAAATATATCTTTAAAAAGAATGAATTAAACATGAGGCAACGTCGATGGTTGGAATTTGTAAAGGATTATGATTTTGAGATTAAATACCATCCTGGCAAAGCAAATGTTGTGGCAGATGCCTTGAGTAGAGTGACAACTTAAGCCTCAGCCTTGATTCTTGATGTACCATTAACCTTAGAGTCTGAATTCCAGAGGTTTGATCTAGAAGCAGTATCCAGTGTGTCAGCTATACTCTCAGCCATAACTTTGAAGCCTACTATTTTGGAGAAAATAAAGGAAGCTCAAACGAATGATGAGGAGTGTAACAAGTACAAGTTAAGCATGGAATCTACGGACAGAACATATTTTAACTGTTCTGCTAATGGAATCCTTAAGTTTAGAAATAGATGGTTTGTTCCCGCTGTTAAAAGACTTCGTGATGAGATTCTTTCTGAAGCACACTTTTCCAGGTTCTCTGTTCACCCTGAGAGTACAAAGATGTACAAGGATCTTAAACAGCATTATTAGTGGCCAGGTATGTAACGAAGTGTGGCAGAATATGTAGGATCATGTCTGTGTTGTCAGCAGGTTAAAGCTGAGTATCAGAGACCTGCTGGATTGTTACAATCTTTACTAGTTCCCGAATGGAAATGTGAGCAAATAACGATGGACTTTGTAGTAGGATTGCCTAGAACGACTAAAAGACATGATGCAATTTGGGTGATAGTTGACCGTCTAACCAAATTAGCTCATTTCATACCAATAAAGGTGACTTACTCGATGGATCAACTTGCTGAATTGTACATGCAAGAAATCATTAGGTTGCATGGAGTTCCAAATACCATAGTTTCAGACCGCGATTCTAGATTTACATCTAAGTTTTGGAAGAGTTTGCGTCATGCTATGGGTACACAGCTCAACTTTAGCACAGCCTTTCACCCTCAAACAGATGGACAGTCTGAAAGAACCATCCAAACGTTAGAGGATATGCTTCGTACATGCATATTGAATTTTCAAGGTTCTTGGAGCAAGTACCTATCTTTAGTAGAATTCTCTTATAATAACAGTTTTCAGACAACAATAAGAATGACACCTTATGAAGCCTTGTATGGGCGGAAATGTAGATCACCTTTGTACTGGGATGAAGTTGGTGAAGCACAGTTGCTTGGTCCTGACATTGTGCAACAAACTGTTGAGAAGGTTGCCCTCATCCTCTAGAGGATCTTAACAGCTCAAAGCTGGCAAAAAAGTTATGCCGACAGAAGACGCAGAGAACTAGAGTTTGAAGTAGGTGATGAAGTTTTCCTCAAGGTATCACCATTTAAAGGAGTTGTGAGATTCGGGAAGAGAGGCAAATTGAACCCCAGATTTATTGGACCATTCACTATTCTGAAGAGAGTTGGGAGAGCAGCCTATCAGTTGCAGCTACCAGAACATTGAGGAGACAACTTGGGAGCGCCAGCAAGACATGATGGACCAACACCTGGAATTATTCAGGTAATGAATTTTGAGGACAAAATTCTTTTAAGGAGGGTAGATAGTAACACCCGGTTCTATCGAACCAATTCCCTATTCTTTTATTAACGACACACTTTATATGATAATAATAAATGTAGGGTTAATGGGTGACTAGGCAAGGGCATAAAGGTAATTGAAAATTTGAAAGTGGATAACGTATTTAAGGAAAAAGGTTTTGGGTTTAATGCACTGTAGCCGCCACTATTTCTCATTTTCTCTCTCGGCCTTCAGCTCTCCAGCAGAAACCTCTGGGCGATTTCCTTCTTGCTCGATTCTCTTTCATCCTAGGTAAGTTTTTCCTCGTTTCTCTTGTGTTTAAGCAGTTAAGTAACTGATGTAGTGCAATGTGAGAAATTTCGAGGATGCTGAGATTGAGGGTAGGTTCGGGTTCTAGTGATAAATGAGAATGCTCGGGTAGTAGAGTTTTTAACTGGAGTCCTCGAACATTTGTTTGATTTTTGGTGAAGTTTAGTGAAGGTTTGATTGATGTTCTGTTATGAACCTAGGTGAGCGAGCTTCTAAGGTAGCTTACAGCCGAGCGACTAACAGGAGACCAGGTAAGTGAAGTTTGTTTGTGCCTTCGGGCCTACATCACAAAACATTAGGATCATGTTTATTTGAATGCGTCTGTGTGTTATGCATCATGTTTTAAAAGTATACGAAAATGAATTTGAATGCATGTTGGCATGGTAAGGAATGAACATAATGAAACAGCTATGTGAATCAGATTTATTGTTAAGGAAATTAATCTGCCCCTTAATGAGACAGTGGATATTTAGACTTTAGGAAATTTGATCTGCTTCCCATCAAACAGGGGGATCGGAAACAGCTATATGAATTAGATTTACTGTTAAGGGAATTGGATATTTATACTTTGGGAGAGTTGATCCAACTCCCAATTTCACAGGGGGATCTGAACAGAAACGATGCATGAACAACTGAGATGAGAAAGTAGAAATTGCATGTTTAGGAATTCATATTTCAGTATTTCATTTCATTACTGCTTTACTTACTTAGCAATAGGCTAATAGATGAGTTTTGTGATGTAGGTGAAGAAGTGACTGCAGATGTGTTTACTGAGTTTGCTGAGGACTAGACTGGTTGGAGGAGTGCATCTATGTAACAATCTGGCAGTTGATGGGGTGGTTTAACTGATGTCAGTTGGTGTGAAGGTTTAATTGACAATGTTTCAATTTAAGTATGTTGAGTTTTCATGACAGTAGTGGTTTCAATATTTGAATACGTTTTTTTTTAGATTTTTCTGATAATAGCATTCTGTTTGGTTTTAATGTTGGTTCTTACTGGATTTTGAGTAATGCAATGATTTGAATTGTTCTGAATGGGTTCAGTGAATTAAGTAAATTTCGTTCTGTAGTTAGGGTTGTGTTTGTATAGCAAGGAGTAGTTGAAACGTCGCCCTGTTCTCTATCGGTAGATGATGTCTATTGGCAGATGTTGAGTTGTTGTTCTGTTGTCTATCGGATGATGTAGTAGAAGTTTTGTCGTTTAGCGATCGGTGGATGTCGTGTATTAAACCTATCGGATGATGTAGTAGAAGTTTTTTTGTTTAGCGATCGGTGGATGTCGTGTATTAAACCTATTGGATGATGTAGTAGAAGTTTTGTCGTTTAGCGATCGGTGGATGTCGTGTATTAAACCTATCGGATGACATGGTAAAAGACTTGTCGTTTTGTGGTCGGCAAAGGCTGGATGAACGAATCATCCGGCTGACATCATCGGTAGATGCGAGTAGCAAAACTTGTCGTTTTGCAATCGGTTGAGGTTGGATAATTGATTCATCTGGCTGACGTCATCGGTGGAAGCCTTCGGTTTGTTTCTGCCCTTCTCGTTGACTTTGTTCAGCAGATGATGTGTTTGACTTTTATAAACTTTAAGTATTTTATGCCTAAGCCTTCATCTCTTCCGGTCGAATTATTTTCTTAATATTTTAATTGATTATTCAAACACTGTTTTATAGTTTTGCTTAACCTTGCTTTGCTCAAAGATTTTCCGCTGCAAGTTTTTTTTTATGTCTTTAGCAAACGTTCAAATTTGACTTTCGAACGAAGTTTTAAATTTGGTCCAAAATTTTCTTAGTTATGTTCGGGTTTATGAGTAACAAACCGGGTTTAGAGAACTCGAGGCGTTACACATCATTTATTCATCAATTTCCAAACCATATTACATGATACAACCCCATCCATTTTCGAACATTAACTACAAACACCGTCAACCACCAGATAAGCAGTAAATACATTATCGAAACTCTATCATTCATTGATTTCTATACACAATTTAAGGTTGACTTCAAACTTTCAATATTAGTGGGCATTAATGATTTCTAACTTCCAATCCGTCCAAGACTCAACCGTAAATACCAACAATCAAATAACACACAATATAGCTAAAGAGTTCAAAACTCTAACTCGAAATCTTCCACCAAAATCAACGTTCAATGAGCCTAAATCGATGAAATCCACTAGAAATTGCATGGGTTTACCATTGTGATGAAAAAGGAGGAGAAATCGGAGAGGAGGGCTTGCTGGAACTTCAGCTTTGGCGTGCTGGTGTCGTTCTCACGTCGAGAAAAGAAGAAAGGAGAGGGAACCAAATAAATGAAAAGGGAGGGGGAGGGTGATTTGTTAATTTAAAAATATTATTTTACCTTAATTACTCTTTGCCCCTCAACCTAATCCTCTATCTATTTCGTTATTTAACCCGTCAATATAAATTCCTCAAAATTTCCTTCTCCCACTAAATCTCTTAATTAATTACTAGGGTTCTAACGAAACTTCTCGCTCGTAAAACGACATTAAATTTCTCCACTTCCCCGTTTCCGAGCATATTATTTAAAAATCGTAACACCGAAAATCTCGGGTGTTACACAATTATAATATTGAGAATATTGATAATGATGTTAAAGAAGTTAGAGAGTTACCTTTTACATTTTCAATAAGACAATCATCTACATCTTTACCTAAAAAAAATATAGAATCATTTTCAAGTAAAAAAAAAATTAAAATTTATGGAAAAATAGAATTTAGAAATCATTGTATTAAAATTATGCATTTGTTTCCAATAGTTTGACTAGTACAATTGGTAGATATTATAAATTTGTTTACTTAAATGATCAAGTAAGAGATCCTACACAAACACAATTGAATGCTAGAGTTAATGACGCTTTTATTTATGAAAAAGTTAGAATGAGAGAGGAAATAACAATACTTGTAGCACAATTTTTGTTACTTTTATCATTCACGGATAGTGAAGCATTTGAAAAATTTATGAAAGAGTATGCTACTCCTAATTTTAAACGTGTACCTAAAAGTACGATGATAAGCGACATTGTCAATGACATATAAAATGAAATAATTACATTTTTGCAAATTCCCCTTCACTGTCTATTTGTATCACATCAATTTTCGGAATGCACGTAATGTTCTAGGTTATTAGTTGTAACTTCTCACTTTATTGATAAATTTTTACAATTAAATTAAAAAATTTAAAGATTTCGTAACTGTAAATATATTCATATTCGTATTACTAAATATAGATATATTATGACAATATTGCAATATTTCCTATTAGAAATTGAATTTTTAATATAACTCTTAATAATGCTAGTGCTAACGATATTGTTATTTATCATTTTTCATATGAGATGTATGTGTCAGATTTTAGGTTTGGTTGTTAAAGATGGTATAACATATATTTTGTCTCATAATGAATTAATTCATATGTGCGATTTCTTACATAATTAGATCTAATTCGAAACAAGAACTTTGTAAATTTACACAACTTAGACAAAGAAAATAAAAAACCGATGTACATAATAGATGAAATTCAACTTACTCAATGTGCAAAATGCTAGGTCATATTAACAAGTTATTTGTATTTTTATTAATGAAAAACATAAATATTAATCTTGATAAATCTAGTTATGATATTGATAATAGATTTCTTGACTTTTTAAAATCTTTTTATGCTGATACATATGAATATTCTGGAATTTATTATCTCACTTGTCTTTTTGTTATTCCAATTTTTGTAAATTTAACATGTAATTTTGCACAGTATTGATAAATAGATGAATTTAGTAATATTCTTAATAAGATAGAAAAAAATTTAAAATATATTGGTATGAAATTCTTCTTATTTTTTATTATGCATCTATCATGGATTCTAGATATAAATTACAGAAATATGTCTTATGATTAATAGAATTTTTACTGATTTATATACCACTAATTTAATTTGTAGTAATCAACTAGCAAATGAAATTGTTAATTTATATTCATTTTATAAAATATAATATTTTAATGTTAGTCGTGTATGTGCTTCTACTCATAGAGGGAGTTATGCTAGTAGCAGTAGTGGTGTTGTTACTGTACCTCCATAATTTAGTATTCATTATATATGAAGTGAATGAAATTTATTCTACTTCTTGGAGTAATAAACTTAATATTTATTTTGACACTTGTTATCAATTTAATCAAGACGAGACTTTTGATATTTTAATTGGTGAGAAAAATACTCTACTACATATCTTATTCTTTCTATAATGGAACGTGATCTGCTAACACCTCATGCATTTACTATAGCATCAAAATATGCTTTAAGTGTAGGTTGATATGTGTACGATGAACGAAGAAGACGACTTGCACTTGACCACGTGAAGATACTCATTTGCATAAAAAATGTGAATGATGTCATAACGAGAGATCAACAATGAGAGGAAGAAATAGTTGAAGAATTTAAAAATTTAGACGTTAAAGATTAGATATTGTTTTCCTTCTTTTCTATTGTATTTTAAAGTAATTTTTTGACATGTTGCAAATAATTGACAATTAAACGTGTGTCAACCTAGTTCTGATGTATGTAAAACCTTGTATTTTTAATTAATTTTAAATTTCCACGTGTCAAATTTTTATCATTGACTGACAATATGTCATGGGTTGGCTCTTTTTGTCTTTTATAGTCACGTTGGATTTGTTGGTAATTTTGGATAAATTCAGTAATATGAGAAATTACCGTTTGGTTAAGTTTGAAGAAATTAACTTGGGTAAATTGGGAATTTACCTTGAGTATTATTTGGAATAATGTTCGGGATTTTGATCAAAATTAAGGACTTAATGGAGTTGAATTTAATATAATTGAATTTGTATTAAATTAAAAGTAAAGGAAAAGAAAAGGATAACGGATTAAAAGAGTATTTGTTTTATAAAGGTGAGAACCCTTATTTTGCTAACTTTTTCTAGCATTGTGGACAAGAGAAAAAGAGAGGGCGACAGAGAGGAGTGAGGCTTCGAGGGGTTCGAACCTTTCAGTGTTCAATTCGTGCAGCCAAGGTGAAAGACTTCGAGTTTAGGCAACAAATCTTCGAGGGTAAGTTTGTTCTCCTCTCCGTTTTCTAGTTTATGCTTAGGGTTTTATTTAGGTTTGGATTCAAGCAAAGGAGCTCAAATCCCTTGGTATTTTCTAGATTGTTGGTATATTTAGAGTTCTTGCATGTATAATTGTTGTTTGGAAGGGAGAAACGACAAAGGGAGGTGATTTCGCAACTTCCTGTGATGTGCTTCAACGCCCAATCACAAGAGTCCGTTCCAAGAAGCTAATTAACCTAATTATTCATTTTGTAGGTGACTATTTCTGTAACGCTCCCGAACCCACCCTGGCTCGGTGCGCTACTTTGCTAACTCAACCCGTGTTTAAAACGTAATTTAAAAATAATTTTTGTAAATTTCTCGACTCGGTTTTTGGGTTTTTCTAACCCTCAAATTTTGCTGAAAAATTTGCCCAAAATACGTTTAAAATATGTCGGAAAAGATTGGGTTAAAACATAGTAGAAATAGGAGAATTTTTTTAAAAAAAAATTTCTTCGAGTAAAACACCTCCAAAACACCTTAAAATTTAACCACACATTCCCGACACCCTCGACTCTATGTTTGGAAAACCGACTTAAAACGAATAACCAAAAAAATAGAGAACGGGAACCCGACGTTATTTGTTTTAAAACCAAAACGAGCGGCATAACGCCTATAATTACCAAAACCCAAAAATCTGAAAATACACATTTATAAAACATCAAACTCAAGTCCTCCAATGTGCCAAAACCATAAATATTTACACCAATTCAAAATACCCCAACCATAACGTCAATCCAAAACGTCAATTCAAAAATACACTAAAAATACTCTAACCATACTCAACCACTCGTCCCCGAAGACCTTGGTCGAGACGCCCTGATAACTGCCCGCACTGGCACGCCCCGTGCGTCTCTGACTGCTCCCAAGTCCTGGCTCACTCGCCTAGCTCACCTGTAATCCTGTCGTCACCTACACCATAGAACACACACACACACACACACGTAAGCTTACGCTTAGCAAGCAGGGAAAAACAAATGCGATTAAACAAAATGCAACCAATCCTATCACAAGCAATTTCTACACTCTCTGCTGGTTTTGATTAAATTCTTATTTTATTAATCGTATTCCCGCGCATCTTTCGTAGAGACCCTCCCGAGGTGTTCCACGAGCACTACTCCCCGGTGAGGCAACTCTACTCAATATCACGGTTCAATCTCTTTTTATCACAGTGCATCGCTCATAGAGATCCTCCCGAGGTGCTCCACGAGCACTACTCCTCGGCGAGGCAGCCCTACTCGGTATCACTGTTCAGTCTATTATTATCACAACACATCTCTTGTAGAGACCCTCCCGAGGTGCTCCACGAGCACTACTTCCCGCAGAGGCAGCTCTACTCGATATCACTATTTAGTGCAATGCATCCCTTGTAGAGACCCTCCCGAGGTGCTCCACGAGCACTACTCCCAGGCGAGGCAGCCCTACTCGGGATCACGTTGCCTTTCCCATTATTTCTTTACATTAGTGCTCACTCTTCAAACCCGTGCTCACAACTCATTTTTCATGGTTCTAAAACCGTGACGCATGTCACACATTGCACAACATAAAATAAAACACAATAATCAAACAACCAAACAAGCAAACATCCCTACCGTTTCATGGTGTAGGCCCGAAGGCAACAAAACACACAAACCTCTACTTACTTGACTGCTCGGTTCATAATTGCTCGCTCCGTCCGCTCAAGTTATCCGCTCGACAACCTAGCAATTAGGGAAAAATTATCTTAGAAAGCCACTAATAATTCCTAAAGATTTTCTAACCAAAAACTAACCCACACTTAAGAAAATTCACTCTTAAAACACTAAAACCCGATTTTACCCAAAATTAACAACGTCCAACTTCGAACGGCCATAACTCCCTCGTTTTTCAACGGATTTCGACGTGCCACCCCAATCCGTAAACCTCTACATGTCTACTATCCAATAAAACCATCAAATTTGGAAACCAAACAACTTGGCAAAGTCGAATTCTCAAAAACAGAATCGGTCAACAACTTCCTAAAAACCGATTTTTCAACGAATTCCACCAATTCTTTAATCTAACCACTTAAACATCCCAAACTAACCTATCAAATGTTTGAACCATGAAAATAGGAAGCACACTCATCAAAGAATAAGAAAATTTGGACCTCCCCTTTAGGGTTTTCCAAACCCTAACTAAACCCACTCAAAATACACCTAAAACACTAAAAAGCTTTACTATTAAGTATTTATACGAAAACCCATGTAAAATCTTACCTTACACCTTGCCAAATGCTTGAAGAAATGGAGAAGAAGACCCCTCTAATGGCTGCTCACCGTGGAGAGAAAAGGGGAGGAAAAAGGTGGTTATATGCATTTATTTATTCAATTACATTTTCTTTATTTTATCAAGTTATTCACCTTTAATGTAATTCAAACCCATAAACCTCTAACTACCTAATTCTAGGTTTTCATCTCACTAATTTCTCTTCCAAAATCACATTCTAACTTCTATACATAACATAATCTTTCAATGACCTTAAATTCTCATACTTAACCTAAACTAGGGCTACGCACGTTATTGAAATTTTTCGGGTGTTACAATTTCAAGGATAAAGAGAAGCTCAACCCAAGACCTCAAGATAAAGAGAGAGCATTCTACATTAAGGTGGGAGATAACCGAGGTTACAACCAATCATGAAGAAGGAATTTGTCTTCCTTTATCCAAATAATGTAACCGTTCATTTTATTTGTTTTTATTGCATTTTTTTTTAGTAGTTCACGTGAATTTTAGGCGTTGGCATACATGAGAGGGTACAATGGTAATTTCCAAAGATAAGGTTGATTGGCTAACCAAATCACAAAGATAAGGTTGACAAAATCAATTCGAATATGTGCAGCTAGATGCATTGAGCGTGCAGCCTAACCACTTCTGCGCGCACAAATGGAGGATGGCTGAAATGCTTCTCTCATTGTTTCATTATCGCATTATTTCATTATTTCTTGCATTAGTTTTATCCTAAGTTTTGTTTCAAGAGCATTTTATTAAAAACCATCAAAGACTCTTATATTTTGGTTAGATTGAATTGAATAGAAAATTGAGGTTTCTTCTCCCAAAGTCGAGTGTTTCTTTTGAAGCTTCGCACGGCGATCTTCTTCATCGTTGATTGTCGTTAAATTATTTCCATCTTGTGAGTACAGTGGAGATTTTTAATCGTGCATACCTTTCTCCAACTTATTTGAATGTAGAGTTTTAAACATAAGGTGTTACGAACTTCCCACCTACCTTGCTGGAGTGCTCCTTTATATTAGAGACAAGTCCGAAAGGTGCCTGCTTTTGCACTTTCTCGAACCAACCAAGGTTTTTCATTCTTTTTTCGCGTTGATTTTGCGTCATCTTGTTGCTAAAAAATCACCACAATTGGCGACCCGTTGTGGATGTCGATTTTAACCCACATTACAACGTCCAACGTCGAACGGCCATAACTCCCGCGTTTTCACGGATTCGACGTGCCCCCCCATCCGTAACCCTACATTGTCTACTATCCATAAACCATCAACTTTGGAACCCAAACACTTGGCAAAGTCCGAATTCTCAAAAACAGAATCGGTCACAAACCTCCTAAAACCGATTTTTCAAACGAATTCCACCAATTCTTGAATCTAAGCCACTTAAACATCCAAACTACCTATAAATGTTTGAACCATGAATAGGAGCACACCTCATCAAAGAATAAGAAAATTTGGACCTCCCCTTTAGGGTTTTCCAAACCCTAACTAAACCCACTCAAAATACACCTAAAACACTAAAAAGCTTTACTATTAAGTATTTATACGAAAACCCATGTAAAATCTTACCTTACACCTTGCCAAATGCTTGAAGAAATGGAGAAGAAGACCCCTCTAATGGCTGCTCACCGTGGAGAGAAAAGGGGAGGAAAAAGGTGGTTATATGCATTTATTTATTCAATTACATTTTCTTTATTTTATCAAGTTATTCACCTTTAATGTAATTCAAACCCATAAACCTCTAACTACCTAATTCTAGGTTTTCATCTCACTAATTTCTCTTCCAAAATCACATTCTAACTTCTATACATAACATAATCTTTCAATGACCTTAAATTCTCATACTTAACCTAAACTAGGGCTACGCACGTTATTGAAATTTTTCGGGTGTTACAATTTCAAGGATAAAGAGAAGCTCAACCCAAGACCTCAAGATAAAGAGAGAGCATTCTACATTAAGGTGGGAGATAACCGAGGTTACAACCAATCATGAAGAAGGAATTTGTCTTCCTTTATCCAAATAATGTAACCGTTCATTTATTTGTTTTATTGCATTTTTTTTTAGTAGTTCACGTGAATTTTAGGCGTTGGCATACATGAGAGGGTACAATGGTAATTTCCAAAGATAAGGTTGATTGGCTAACCAAATCACAAAGATAAGGTTGACAAAATCAATTCGAATATGTGCAGCTAGATGCATTGAGCGTGCAGCCTAACCACTTCTGCGCGCACAAATGGAGGATGGCTGAAATGCTTCTCTCATTGTTTCATTATCGCATTATTTCATTATTTCTTGCATTAGTTTTATCCTAAGTTTTGTTTCAAGAGCATTTTATTAAAAACCATCAAAGACTCTATATTTTGGTTAGATTGAATTGAATAGAAAATTGAGGTTTCTTCTCCCAAAGTCGAGTGTTTCTTTTGAAGCTTCGCACGGCGATCTTCTTCATCGTTGATTGTCGTTAAATTATTTCCATCTTGTGAGTACAGTGGAGATTTTTAATCGGTGCATACCTTTCTACCAACTTAGTTGAATGTAGAGTTTAACATAAGGGTGTACGAACTCCCAACCTACCTTGCTGGAGTGCTCCTTCTATATTAGGAGACAAAGTCGAAAGGTGCCTGCTTTTGCACTTTCTCGAACCAACCAAGGTTTTTCAATTATTTTTCGCGTTGATTTTGCGTCATCTTGTTGCTAAAAAATCACCCAATTGTCGACCGTTGTGGATGTCGATTTACACTTCTAACCCTTCAGTCGAAAACATAGAGTTCAAGGTGTCAACCTCTTTAAGAAGTCAGTTGATACCAGAAGTATCGATACCTCAGGAGGAAATGTCAATTGCTAGTATATTTTGGATTGAAACAGAGAGGTGAGAAGTTTTGATCGTTGAAAGGATGTGTCAAGCGCAAGACCAACTGAGAGTATAAAGTGTCAACCGATGGGTTGAACCCTAGGCAGAAGTGTCAACCCTTGACCCTGAAAGTGAAAAATTCCACAGACGTTTATAGTGGTGTAAGATTGGGTTCCTAGTCCCGGCATAGGATCCATCCTTTGGTTTCCTTTAGTTTTGAGTAGAATACTCATGGCTGTTATTTTCTTTTAGGCTCAGACAAGTTTAGTAATTTTGAACCAAAAGTTGCCACTCTTCTAAGAAAGAGGAGTAGTCATTGTAGAAGTATAGACTTTATGCTTTTTGCATTGCATGACATGATTTTTGAAGACTATTATTTTGGTGGATTGTCACCTATAAAAGTATGACGTTACCTGATCTGCAAAATGCCAGTATTATATGAGTATGTACGTATGGTGTTTCTTGTGATTATTTACAGTATAAATCATATTTGGTTTTGTTATGATCTGTTGAGATGATGAATCTTCTTGATACTTTTGACGGTTTCAACGTCAATGTATCACGAGACTATTCTGATACACCTTCTGTTGAGTGAAGGTTGTATTTTTGCAAGTATGAAAAAGTGCAATAAGGTGGTGATGACATGATCCATGGGTTTTGAATCCCTAAACTCGATAAGGGTGTTGATTGTTCGAGTTGGTGTTTTTGCCAAATGTCGGTCACCAACCTCTCGGGTGATGAGCAAGATCTTCAGATTGCTGCCACGATTTCCTCCAGTCTCATGAGATGTTGTTAGGTCTTCGGATCACACTCTTTCTATGGTTTGTGCCAGAGGGGTCTTTGTGTGACCCTCCTTTTTCACTCAGGACATTTTCTGTGGAAAATCATGAGGGTTATTTTCAGTGTATAGCCACCTATGTACGTGACACGTTTTCATAACTACCTCACTGTGGGCTGGTGGAGCCTTTTTTATTAAAAATAAGGAAATAAGTTTCCTTAACAATTTTTTATAAAACTCATGCCTAGTATTGAAATTTAATCATAGTTTTGAAATAAGGATAGAAAACCGTTTTTAAAACAAGATACATTAGGTATAACGTTTTTACTAAGTTATTTACTCACTCCAACGACCCCATTCCCAATCTAAGTAAAACAAAGAGTGGATAGCTTCAATGGAAAACTGAGAAAGGCCATTTGCAAAATAGATAAATTTACGACGATTCAATTTGTGGCTAAATTTTTTGCCTTGTTGACCAATGACGTGTTGGAGGTTTGAGTCGTTTTTGTCATCCTTTTTCACGTGGATATTTTTGGTCAATTGGTTAAAATTGGTGAAATTGGGCATTGCCAAGTATAATTTTACTGTGAAAGATTATTGTCCGACATATTGGGAATGGTACGTGTCGAGATCGATTTTTGAAGCAATTAATGAAGATATATTTATATATCTTCATTAATTGCTTCAAAACTATCAATTTTAACCCTATATTATATCCTTAATTTCAGGTAGCCCCTATACTAAAAAAATCAGCAAATCGAACCTTGTATTATGATTTCGTTATTGGTCTGGACCTTTTTAAGATTTTTGTTAAACCCCTACGTTAAGTGCACATGCAGAATCCAAATTTAAGAAAACTACAGTACCACATTTTCTCCTTCCCTTCGTAATCTTCTCTGCTCAATCTCTCTTCTCTCCCAAAGCAATTCAACAGGCTCAAATCCAAATCACCAGATCATCAATTCGAAGCAAAATTATAGAAATTTTCTAGAGAAACAAACGGCCACTTGAACTATGATGTGAAATTGTGCTGGAACTTCAGTTTAGGGCTTGAAGATGAAGGCGAGGGGATTTTTCAGTTTTGAAGCACCCAAAGGTGATCTTCAGCCTCGAACTAAAACATCTTTTTCGCTTCCACTCAACTTTTCTTCTCCGATTTTCAACCTTTTCTCTGAGTTTTAGGTACCATTTTCTTCAGTTTTCTATTTTCCATTTCTCTCGCTCTCTTTGTCTCTCTCTCGGTTCGTCTCTTTAGCTTTTTGGGTATGAATCTTTGTTTGAGTATTGTTTCTGATTTTTAAACTCTGGTTGTTGATTTGGGAGGGAGTTTTGTTTCCTTTTTTTCCTCTTGGGTTTCTGTAACTCATTAAAATTGGGTTTCGAATGGCATTATGTTTTTTCGTTATTTCCGTTGAATGTATTCCGATTGTAAGAGATCACTTATCTATTAATTTTTCCTGAGATGCCTATTGCTTTTCCTTTCTGGGTATATATTTAGTTTTGCGTTTGCTTGATATGGTGATTTGAATTTCATTATGAAATTACGGTAACCTGTAACTACTATCCCCAACATTTTTCCCCAATTAACATTGAAAAATTTCGTTGTTGCTTTGCTTCTTGTATAATGAAACAAATGTTTGGAATTTGTTGCTCTCATTATGATAATGGTTTTAAAAATCAAAAGTGCACATTTGAAAAGCAGCACTCACATGGTTTTCCGATGTGGTTTTGCAATAAAGTTTCCATTCGATTTGCCGGATGATTTTCTAAGTTTATTTCCTTTTATGTGCCTTCGTTGTTCCAAATAAGATTGTAGGTGTTTTTGAGATAATCTGATTGACAGTGGCTTCGCATGCATCACAAAGGACTGAAGGTGCTATTGGTATAGTCACAAATTATTCTTTAAATAAGTGGTGTTTGTAATTATACAATATTCGTTGTGTAATTTTGTAGATGATTCAGAGGTGTTGTCAAATGTTAAATGTTTTTGCAATGCAAGAGCTTGTCTTCGCACATCATGGACACCGAAGAATCCTGGTAGAATATTTTTTGGCTGTCAATACTATGCGGTAATATAACGTTAATCTATAATATTTTGTTTAAGTTATTGTGTAATGTGACAATATTGCACCTGTATGAAGTTGAAATTGTGCGATTTGTTACAGATGGAATCAGGAGAATGCAATTTTTTTTCTTGGTACGATGCAGCTATGAGATTCAGGGAGAAAGATATAATTAATGGGTTACGATAAAAAATAGAAAGCATGAAGTAGGTCCAGGAAGCTATGTGGAATAAGTGGAGGAAAAAAACTGCAATGTATTTACAGTTGTGACTACTCACAATTGTATTGTTTGTAGCTTATGTTTGTATCACTATGTAATTTAGTGTATGTTTGTTTGTAGCTTATGTTTAACAATCAAGAAATTGATGATGAAGACTTGCAAAACATAATACTTGCAGTAGATGATGGGATTGATGTTTTAGTGTATACAAGAATCACGCTGTAAAAATAGAACAACTCAAAACCAACACAATGAAAAACAACCTAGATAACTAAAAAGGATAACACAACAAATATTCATGAAATTCCTAATAGTTAAGGGAAACATGACATATTACATCAAACAGAATTGATATGCATTACAATTTAGCAAACTTTGATATGCATTACATATAAAAGATGGGAGCTAATGTTACCCAGAACAGCAACAAATATTTAGCAAATGTCATCACAATTTATCAAACAATGCTCCTTGAGCAGAAAATTGTGCAAGTACCAAAGCAGAAACAAAAAAAGACACAAAATACATTAGTACTACTTCCCCTCGGCCTCTTCCTCTTTCTCTTTAGACCCCTCGACCTCTTCCTCTTTCTCTTCCTTGACCTCTTCCTCTTTCTAATTCCCCTCCTCTGCCTCTTCCTTAGTCTGACCAGTTGTTTTTTTTAATGGCAGGATGATTTTAGGTGAAACAATTTTTGGTCACATACTCATCCCATTAACCAGAGCAATGTAGTAAGAATACATATCTATGAAGGTTTGTCTGTGGTAATGGTCATGCATGTACTCCTCAACTTTTCATCTCAAATACCTTATTCAAGGGATTAAATGGACACAAGGAATTGCAGTCAGAGTCCACGCAAAGCAACTGCAACTTGTAATGTTCAAGTCCACGGTATATTGCTCATTGCCATCCGAGACCTTGAAGCGATTCCCATTGCAGGTATATGGGACTAGTTTCTTAAAGCATATTCCAACTTTGTAAGCTTTTTTTTTTTTTATGCGAAGACATAGTAATCCCGTACACTCCTGCATTTCTCTTTGCTTATCTAGTATTCTTGTCATTAGACATTTCCGTATCATCTCAAATAAGGTCAAAATAGGATTGTCCCGAGCAGGTAATATCAAAGCGTTAAAACACTCACTTAGGTTGTTGAGCCTCATATCACATTTCGAAATCGGATTGAAGACATGTTTTGACCAATACTTTGGATCTTTTTTACACCAAGCTTTGTAGACTGCCTTGTCCATTACTGCTATTTTGTTCATTTTCCGCTTGAATGCATTTGAAGTGGTCACCATTAAAGCTTTCCATATGACTTCCTTATACATCTTCCCAGGAAATTTTTTCTTGAAATTGTTGTATAAGTGCCTCAAGCAAAATTGATGCTCATGATGGGGCACTATCTCCTCGAGAGCAGAAACCAACCCCTCCAAAATAAAAAGAGAATAGTCATAAATAACAAATATACATATGGTTGCAAATACAATACAAATGCAAAATTGAATATTTGTAATACCTTTTGTTGATCACAAATGAAAGTCCATGTTAAATCAATAGCCCATTGTATGTCATTCATCAATTGTTGTAGAAACCATTTCCACGAGTCTTTGCATTCACTCTTCACAACCGCAAATGCTACTGGATATAATCCATCATTCCCATCGATCGATACAGCTGTAAGTAGTTGTCCTATACAATGTCTTTTCAAATGACACCCATCCAAAGATATCACCTGTCTTCCCGCAGTTACCAATCCGTCTCTACATGCACGTAAACACATGTAAGCTCTCTGGAATCTACGCAATTTTGATTGAGGCACCTCTTGTAATTCAACAACGAATGTGCTGCCAGGATTGGACCTGCAAATCTCAGCTGCATAATGCCATAAAAGTTTGTATTGCTCATCTGCATCACCATCATTCATCAGCCGTGCTTTGCATCGGGCTTTGTAAGCCAAGATCGGTGTAATGGTTACGTTTAATTCCCTCTACATAGTTTCAATAATGGAAAAAATCTCTCAATCTGGTTGGCTCTTAAACCTAAGTTAGTACTCCTCAGCAACCCACTTTGATGTAGCCAGCCTATTCCGCACGATCCACGCACAATTGTGTACATGTTTGAGCGTCCTTATTTGGAAACTTTATTCGCTGTTTAATTTGGATGCATGCATCACCCACTTACAACCATTCGTACATACTGTTCTTATTCTCATTTTCTCACTTTTTCACAAATCGGATCCTGTAACCATGCTTCACAGCTTATTTCTTCACAATATCTTTGATCTTTGTCAATGAACTAAAAGTCATGCCAAGCTCCAAAGGTACGTTACCATCTCTTAAATCAACAACATTGTCCAAGCTACCTTCACTTCCTTCTTCTTCATTACTATATACATTAGCATCTATCTGCTCCACATCATCATCCTTCTCAGCATCATCTTCCTCATCCTCATCATCATCCACACCATCATCCTCCTCCTCATTATCTTCCTCATCCTCATCCTCATCATCATTATCCTCCTCATCATCATCTTCCTCCTCCTATTCGAACTCATCATCCTTAAAATCTTCAGCATCCTCCTCATTATAAGCATCCTCATCAGCAACAACCAAAGCTAAATTACAGGAATTTCATCCTCCCTATTTTTAGAAGAAGTCCGAGGCCTATCTCCATAGACACTACTACTCCCTTCACCAACTTGGTCCCTGATGTCGATGTACTCCACATACACTTTCACATATCTCATATCATTTATCGTTTTTACCATTGTAAGTACATCTTTATCTGTTTTTAGATTCCTTAACCTCTTTGTCAGCCCATACCATGGCACACAATAATGCAACTCCTTCCATTCATGTACTCCTATCTCTTTCAGCATATCGTGGATCTCAAATATGGACAATAAGTCCCCATCACAAATTTAAACTTCTTTTTTACCTCCCACATACTGTTTGACCTTGTCTACCACAAATTTACCACCATAATTGATTTCCATTGAAAATTCACCAATTGAAATTTCCTGTTAGAGAAAATGATAAGTTAAAAAGTTAAAAGCCTTAAAAATGGTCAAGTTGGTCAATAAATAAACAAAAAGGAAAAACAATGGAGTTGATATCCAGAGAAGAAAATATGTATCAATTGAACCAGATAAATATAAAAATGAAAAAGTAATAAATCATTCAAGATAAATTGGCGAACTACAATCTTATTTGGAACAACAAAGTCACATAAAAAGAAATAAACTTAGAAAACCATCCGGACAAATCGAATGGAAACTTTATTGCAAAACCACATCGGAAAACCATGTGAGTGCTACTTTTCAAATGTATACTTTTGATTACTATTGTCCAAGCTACATTCACTTCCTTCTTCTTCTTCATTACTATTGACATTAACATCTATCTACTCTTCATCATCATCCACACCATCATCCTCCTCCTCAGCATCTTCCTCATCTTCATCCTAATCATCATTGTCATCGTCATCATCATCCTCATCATCAACTTCCTCCTCCTTTTCAAACTCATCATCCTCAAAATCTTCAGCATCCTCCTCATTATAAGCATCCCCATCAGCAACAACCAAAGCTAAATTACCAGGAATTTCTTCCTCCATAGTTTTAGAAGAAGTCCAAGGCCCATCTCCACAGACACTACTACTTCCTTCACCAACTTGGTCCCTGATGTCGATGTACTCCACATACACTTTCACATATCTCGTATCATTTACCGTTTTTACCATTGTAAGTACATCTTTGTCGATTTTCAGATTCGTCAACCCCTTTGTCAGCCCATATCGTGGCACACAATAATGCAACTCCTTCCATTCATGTACTCCTATCTCATTTAGCATATCGTGGATCTCAAATACAGACAATAAGTTCCTATCACAAATTTCAACAACTTCCTTTTTGCCTCCCATATACTGTCTGAACTTGTCTACTACAAATTTACCACTATAATTGATTTCCATTGAAAATCCACCCATTGAAATTTCTTGTTAGAGAAAATGACAAGTTAAACAATTAAGAGCCTTAAAAATGGTCAAGTTGGTCAATGAATAAACAAAAAGGAAAAGCAATTGAGTTAATATCCAGAGAATAAATATGTATCAATTGAACAATAAATATAAAAATAAAATACTAAATCATTCAAGATAAATTGGCGAACACAATCTTATTTGGAACAACAAGTCACATAAAAAGAAATAAACTTAGAAAACCCTCCGACAAATCGAATGAGGAAACTGTATTGCAAAAACCACAATTCGGCAAACCATGTGAGTGCTACTTTTCAAATGTATACTTTTGATTACTATTGTCCAAGCTACATTCACTTCCTTCTTCTTCTTCTTACTATTGACATTAACATCTATCTACTCTTCATCATCATCCACACCATCATCCTCCTCCTCATTATCTTCCTCATCCTCATCCTCATCCTCATCCTCATCCTCATCATCATCTTCCTCATCCTCATCATCAACTTCCTCCTCCTCCTTTTCAAACTCCATCATCCTCAAAATCTTCAGCATCCCCTCATTATAGCGCCCCATCGCACAACCAAAGCTAATACCAGTGATTTCCTCCTCCATAAGTTTTAGAAGAAGTCCAAGGCCCATCTCCACAGACACTACTACTTCCTTCACCAACTTGGTCCCTGATGTCGATGTACTCCACATACACTTTCACATATCTCGTATCATTTACCGTTTTTACCATTGTAAGTACATCTTTGTCGATTTTCAGATTCGTCAACCCCTTTGTCAGCCCATATCGTGGCACACAATAATGCAACTCCTTCCATTCATGTACTCCTATCTCATTTAGCATATCGTGGATCTCAAATACAGACAATAAGTTCCTATCACAAATTTCAACAACTTCCTTTTTGCCTCCCATATACTGTCTGAACTTGTCTACTACAAATTTACCACTATAATTGATTTCCATTGAAAATCCACCCATTGAAATTTCTTGTTAGAGAAAATGACAAGTTAAACAATTAAGAGCCTTAAAAATGGTCAAGTTGGTCAATGAATAAACAAAAAGGAAAAGCAATTGAGTTAATATCCAAAGAAGAAAATATGTATGAATTGAACCAGATAAATGTAAAAATGGAAAAGTAATAAACCATTCAAGATAAAGTGGTGAACTACAATCTTATTTGGAACAACGAAGGCACATAAAAGGAAATAAAACATCCTCCCAAATCAACAACTCAAAAGTTAAAAATCAAAAACAATACTCAACCCAAGATTCATACCTGAAAAGCCAAAGAGACGAACCGAGAGAGAGAGAGAGAGAGAGAGAGAGAGAGAGAGAGAGAGAGAGAGAGAGAGAGAGAGAGAGAGATGAAAAATAGAAAACTGAAGGAAATAGTACCTGAAATTCTGAGGAAGGGGTTGAAAATCAGAGAAGAAAAGTTGTGTGGAAGCGAAAAAGATGGGTTTTTTAGTTCGAGACTGAAGATCGCCTTCGGGTGCTTCAAAATCAGAAAATCCCCTCGCCTTCGTCTTGGAGCCCTAAACTGAAGTTCCAGCACAATTTCCCATCATAGTTCTGGTGGCCGTTTGTTTCTCTGGAAAATTTCTATGATTTTGCTTCGAACTGATGATCTGGCAATTTGGATTTGGGCCCGTTGAATTGCTTCAGGAGAAAAGAGAGATTGAGTAGAGAAGATTACGAAGGGAAGGAGAAAATGAGGTTTTTCCTTACTAGACTTTTCTTAAATTTGGATTCTGCACGTGCACTCAACGTATGGGTTTAACGGAAATCTTCAAAGGGTCCAGACCGATAACAAAATCATAGTACAGGATTCGATTTGCCAAGTTTTTTAGTATAGGGGGCTACCTGAAATTAAGAGTATAGTACAGGGTTAAAATTGATAGTTTCCCTTATTATTATTATTTTATTTTATTAAATAAAATAATATAATAAAAGAAAGGAAAAGGAAAAAAGGGCAAAACCCTTTTTTTTTCTTCCCCTTCTTATGGGCGTCGAGTAGAGAGAGAGAGGGAGAGAGAAACCAAGAGAGGAGTGGGGAGAAATTGGTTGATCGGACTCCGATCTCTACGATTTTGGTCTCAAAACAATTCTCTCATGAAGCTCTTCAATTCTTGTGAAGAAATCTTGGACGGTAAGTTGATTTTCTACTAGTTTTCTCTTGTTGAACATTAGAATTTTGGCTTTTCATTTTTTGCCTAAAAACCTTGTTCAACTCTTAATTTTTGGTATATTTGGAGTGGGAAGGTTGTCGTATTGAGATGAAGGAAAACAATCAGGGAAAACAAACTAAAATGCCGATTGGAGCTGCAATTCGGCAAATGGGTTGGGCCAAGTTGGCCCCCCTTGATGGGCTAGTCAGGCCGGCCCAGCTTTATGGGCCGAGCCAGTCGTTGCCGTCCCATGCCTAAGCCCAATAGGTCATGCCAGCCTAAGTCAACTAGCTAGGTGGGGCCAAGTCGACCTTGCACAACGAGCGAGGCCAGGTCGACCCTGCCCTATGGGCTGGGTCGAGCTAGGTTGACCCGACACGACGAGGAAGGCCGAGGCAGGCTGGCCCAATCCCATGCCCAATTAGTCAGGCCCAATGGTCCAGGCCGACCCATCTGGCCGGGTTGAGCCAGGTTAATTAGATTGACTTGGTCCGAACTGGACTAGATCAAACAAGACTGACCCAGACAACCTCGAATTAGATTGAGTCCGGGTCTGATTTTTCTTGTTTTTCCTTCTTCTTCTTCATTTTTACTTGGTGCTTAACGAGGGTGTTTTTATTGTTTCTTGGATGACTTTATCGACCTTCAGTTAGTACTTGAGGCAACCGCTCTTATAAGAAAGAGGAGTAATCGTCCTCGAGTTAGTGATTTTATGCTTTCTGCATTAATAGCATTGTTTTTCAAAAATAATATTTTTGTGGGTTGCAACTTATAAAAGTTTGATGGGGCGCTGTCACCACGTCTATTTTTATATTCTTATGTATGTATGATTTTCTCTCATGTTTATTTTCAGCATACATGATTATGTTTTGGTTGTGGCATGTTAAAAGTATGAATCCTCTTGATGCTTTGAGTACTTTTGGTGCCAAGGCATCACGAGGCAATCTTACTACCCCTTCCATTGCGTGAAGGCTGTTATATTTGCACATATAATACAAGGTGATAGGGCGGTGATAACGCAATCCTTGGAGATTTGATATCCCCTATACCTGATCATGGTGATATTTGTGCGAGTTTCTGTCATTGCTGACAATTGGTCGCCGACAACTCGAGTGATGGGCTGAATCTTTAGATTGTCATATCGTTTTCCTTTAGACTCATGCGACATTGTTAGGTCTTCGAATCACAGTCTTTGTTTAAGGTGTGCTGGAGTAGTCCTTGTGGTAGACTCCATTTTCACTAGGGACATTTTATACTTATGCCAATTTGTGGTGCGAAGGAATTAAGGCATAACTTGCACCGCACATGATTCAAGAATAGAGGGTCCCACACCAGAACAGTCTCTTGTTCTTTGCACTCCAATTTTACGGGTGCTCAAGAACGAGGTTTCTCTGCAGAACGGCCCCTTGTTTCTTGCCTGATACGCCAAGGAAGATCATGACTCGATCTCAAGCGAATGCGAAGTCATAAACTCAATTTTTAACTAACCTAGCTGCTGATTTTGCAGAAACATTATACTTGAACATACATGAAATTGATCCTTCTGACTACTATAGAGAGAGGCTGGTTCATTTGATTACTTGGAGATCCGATCAACCGTAAGCTCACCATCGAATCTCAAGCGAAGGTTGATTGTTCGTTTGGAAGGTGGGCTTGTCCCTGTGTTCTTTTATTTGTTTTATTTACGTAGTTATTATTTTACTATTTGCATGGAGTGCATGGGGGGGGGGGACATTTTGGGCCGTTGGATCGTCAGATCCAACGATTGGGCAATCCCTTTGAAGATGTAGGGTTGTCCTCTCTCTCTCTCTCTCTCTCTCACTCTCTCTCTCTCTCTCTCTCTCTCTCTCTCTCTCTCTTTCTCTCTCTCTCTCTTTCTCTCTCTCTCTGAATTTTGTATAAGGGTTGTAACTGGTACTCTGAAAATTGGTGGTTAATATTTATTGAATTTTGGTTGAAGTCTTCTTCATCATTCAAAACCGGAGATCGCTGTTCACTCGGGGACTTCGTCGGCGTTAGGGCTCAGATTGTCTTCCGAGCAACAACGTTGCAGATTGTCTTCGGTTTGTAAGTTGGCCGAGCACTCTTATTACCAAATCTCTCACCCATTCTCAATTGAGTTTGGAAGTCCCTGAGGATCGGAAACTTATTTACGCCCGAATTGGAGTATCCGACCGTATGGTGGATCATTAATCTTACAACTACCCTCTTAGTAGTTGATAGGCCAGTTCGTTTCATCATTCATTCAGGTCACCGTTCTTCATCTTTGTCATTCACGATCGTTAGTGTGTCTCTATCTCTCTCTCTCATTGAACGAAGATAATCTGTAACACCTAAAAAGTTATCATATAAATCGCATATAATTGTATGGTATGTTACACATGAACAATGTCATGTTAAAAAAAAAAGTTTTAAGGAAATTTTACGCACGTTTTCTACAAAGTTTTATACAGGAAGTTTACACGTTTTGAGTCCTTTTTAAAGATGTACAATATTTTCAAAGAATTTTCTTATAAAGTTTTATGAAAAGTTAAGTTAGTAACCGCCAAATTACGGGTCGTTACATAATCTATATACTGCTAGGGTGTTCTTGGCTCGAACTGAGAGCACCGACTTTGTGCGTGTAGTTTATTTGCATATATTTTGCCTCTGTCTTCAAGCATATCACTGCCTCTCCCATTTCAAGGGTTCTCGGAACGGGGGGTCCTCGCCTAGGAACGACCTTCCATTTACTGCCTTCTTATTTTAGACAGTGGTCGAAAACGGTGGTCTTTATCCGGAATTAGGGCTCCGTTCTCAAGCGTAATGTTTAAGAACTAGGAGGTCGTTTCGGCCCCGTTCTTAAACATAATGCTTGAGAATGAGGCTCCAATCCAGGGCAGAGACCCCCCGTTCTCAGCCCTAATTTTGAGAACGGGGAGTCGTTTCCCCACAACAAGGGGTCGATCCCTGACAGTAAATAAAAAATCTGCCCCTAATCAACCCCCCCACCCCCCCTCTTTCGGAAAAATCTTTTTTTTTTCTAGGCCCCTCCGTAATTCCAATCAAAAATCCAACCATTTCACGCCCCCACTGTTTTGATTTCTCCATCTCTAATCGTTTCCTTCAAATATCATAAAAAAAATCCCACAAATTCGAGCCCTAAATCGTCCAAATCTTCAATTCAGACTAAATCGTTAAAACCCCCTCAAATGTCTCCCAAATTGACGATTAAACGAAAGACTACCCGTCATAAGAAGGTTCGACAAACCAAGCACCGTTGTCATAAGGTGCTCCAGCTTAAGCGCGACGACTACCAATTGGATATGTTTCTATTGAATTTTGAAATCAGATCTCTCAAGAGCAGTTTGAGCATCTTATGTCAAACCGCCTCTGTTATTCATTCCAAAACCGTCAACTTTAGAGGTTGGGAGTAATTGGAGATCAAAGAGATGTACGACAAAATTACTTTACATGGGATGTATGTAACACCCGACAATCTCTGCCAGGTGATTTTCTTAACGGATGGGCAATCCCTTTGAAGATGTAGGGTTGTCCCCTCTCTCTCTCTCTCTCTCTCACTCTCTCTCTCTCTCTCTCTCTCTCTCTCTTTCTCTCTCTCTCTGAATTTTGTATAAGGGTTGTAACTGGTACTCTGAAAATTGGTGGTTAATATTTATTGAATTTTGGTTGAAGTCTTCTTCATCATTCAAAACCGGAGATCGCTGTTCACTCGGGGACTTCGTCGGCGTTAGGGCTCAGATTGTCTTCCGAGCAACAACGTTGCAGATTGTCTTCGGTTTGTAAGTTGGCCGAGCACTCTTATTACCAAATCTCTCACCCATTCTCAATTGAGTTTGGAAGTCCCTGAGGATTGGAAACTTATTTACACCCGAATTGGAGTATCCGACCGTATGGTGGATCATTAATCTTACAACTACCCTCTTAGTAGTTGATAGGCCAGTTCGTTTCATCATTCATTCAGGTCACCGTTCTTCATCTTTGTCATTCACGATCGTTAGTGTGTCTCTATCTCTCTCTCTCATTGAACGAAGATAATCTGTAACACCTAAAAAGTTATCATATAAATCGCATATAATTGTATGGTATGTTACACATGAACAATGTCATGTTAAAAAAAAAAGTTTTAAGGAAATTTTACGCACGTTTTCTACAAAGTTTTATACAGGAAGTTTACACGTTTTGAGTCCTTTTTAAAGATGTACAATATTTTCAAAGAATTTTCTTATAAAGTTTTATGAAAAGTTAAGTTAGTAACCGCCAAATTACGGGTCGTTACATAATCTATATACTGCTAGGGTGTTCTTGGCTCGAACTGAGAGCACCGACTTTGTGCGTGTAGTTTATTTGCATATATTTTGCCTCTGTCTTCAAGCATATCACTGCCTCTCCCATTTCAAGGGTTCTCGGGAACGGGGGGTCCTCGCCTAGGAACGACCTTCCATTTACTGCCTTCTTATTTTAGACAGTGGTCGAAAACGGTGGTCTTTATCCGGAATTAGGGCTCCGTTCTCAAGCGTAATGTTTAAGAACTAGGAGGTCGTTTCGGCCCCGTTCTTAAACATAATGCTTGAGAATGAGGCTCCAATCCAGGGCAGAGACCCCCCGTTCTCAGCCCTAATTTTGAGAACGGGGAGTCGTTTCCCCACAACAAGGGGTCGATCCCTGACAGTAAATAAAAAATCTGCCCCTAATCAACCCCCCCACCCCCCCTCTTTCGGAAAAATCTTTTTTTTTTCTAGGCCCCTCCGTAATTCCAATCAAAAATCCAACCATTTCACGCCCCCACTGTTTTGATTTCTCCATCTCTAATCGTTTCCTTCAAATATCATAAAAAAATCCCACAAATTCGAGCCCTAAATCGTCCAAATCTCCAATTCAGACTAAATCGTTTAAAACCCCCTCAAATGTCTCCCAAATTGACGATTAAACGAAAGACTACCCCGTCATAAGAAGGTTCGACAAACCAAGCACCGTTGTCATAAGGTGCTCCAGCTTAAGCGCGACGACTACCAATTGGATATGTTTCTATTGAATTTTGAAATCAGATCTCTCAAGAGCAGTTTGAGCATCTTATGTCAAACCGCCTCTGTTATTCATTCCAAAACCGTCAACTTTAGAGGTTGGGAGTAATTGGAGATCAAAGAGATGTACGACAAAATTACTTTACATGGGATGTATGTAACACCCGACAATCTCTGCCAGGTGATTTTCTTAACGGATGGGCAATCCCTTTGAAGATGTAGGGTTGTCCCCTCTCTCTCTCTCTCTCTCTCACTCTCTCTCTCTCTCTCTCTCTCTCTCTCTTTCTCTCTCTCTCTGAATTTTGTATAAGGGTTGTAACTGGTACTCTGAAAATTGGTGGTTATATTTATTGAATTTTGGTTGAAGTCTTCTTCATCATTCAAAACCGGAGATCGCTGTTCACTCGGGGACTTCGTCGGCGTGTAGGGCTCAGATTGTCTTCCGAGCAACAACGTTGCAGATTGTCTTCGGTTGTAAGTTGGCCGAGCACTCTTATTACCAAATCTCTCACCCATTCTCAATTGAGTTTGGAAGTCCCTGAGGATTGGAAACTTATTTACACCCGAATTGGAGTATCCGACCGTATGGTGGATCATTAATCTTACAACTACCCTCTTAGTAGTGATAGGCCAGTTCGTTTCATCATTCATTCAGGTCCACGTTCTTCATCTTTGTCATTCACGATCGTTAGTGTGTCTCTATCTCTCTCTCTCATTGAACGAGATAATCTGTAACACCTAAAAAGTTATCATATAAATCGCATATAATTGTATGGTATGTACACATGAACAATGTCATGTTAAAAAAAAAGTTTTAAGGAAATTTTACGCACGTTTTCTACAAAGTTTTATACAGGAAGTTTACACGTTTTGAGTCCTTTTTAAAGATGTACAATATTTTCAAAGAATTTTCTTATAAAGTTTTATGAAAAGTTTAAGTTAGTAACCGCCAAATTACGGGTCGTTACATAATCTATATACGCTAGGGTGTCTTGGCTCGAACTGAGAGCACCGACTTTGTGCGTGTAGTTTATTTGCATATATTTTGCCTCTGTCTTCAAGCATATCACTGCCTCTCCCATTTCAAGGGTTCTCGGGAACGGGGGGTCCTCGCCTAGGAACGACCTTCCATTTACTGCCTTCTTATTTAGACAGTGGTCGAAACGGTGGTCTTTATCCGGAATTAGGGCTCCGTTCTCAAGCGTAATGTTTAAGAACTAGGAGGTCGTTTCGGCCCGTTCTTAAACATAATGCTTGAGAATGAGGCTCCAATCCAGGGCAGAGACCCCCCGTTCTCAGCCCTAATTTTGAGAACGGGGAGTCGTTTCCCCACAACAAGGGGTCGATCCCTGACAGTAAATAAAAAATCTGCCCCTAATCAACCCCCCCACCCCCCCTCTTTCGGAAAAAATCTTTTTTTTTTCTAGGCCCCTCCGTAATTCCAATCAAAAATCCAACCATTTCACGCCCCCATGTTTTTGATTTCTCCATCTCTAATCGTTTCCTTCAAATATCATAAAAAAATCCCACAAATTCGAGCCCTAAATCGTCCAAATCTCCAATTCAGACTAAATCGTTTAAAACCCCCTCAAATGTCTCCCAAATTGACGATTAAACGAAAGACTACCCCGTCATAAGAAGGTTCGACAAACCAAGCACCGTTGTCATAAGGTGCTCCAGCTTAAGCGCGACGACTACCAATTGGATATGTTTCTATTGAATTTTGAAATCAGATCTCTCAAGAGCAGTTTGAGCATCTTATGTCAAACCGCCTCTGTTATTCATTCCAAAACCGTCAACTTTAGAGGTTGGGAGTAATTGGAGATCAAAGAGATGTTCGACAAAATTACTTTACATGGGATGTATGTAACACCCGACAATCTCTGCCAGGTGATTTTCTTAACGGAATTAACTGTCACCTTTATTATTAATATTGAATTTAATTTTAATGACAAAGTTTATTTGATTTTTAATTTTTGGGTGGCAAAATGGTAATTAGGAAGGATCTTATTAATATAAATAGAAAATGGAAACCTTAAACCTCACTAAAACCTCACTGTAGCCGACATTCTCCTCTGCGATTCTTGTCCTTCCAGAGCTCTCTCTCAGCCAGTAGCCCTTTCATCAACGACCGACTCTTCATCCTTCTCGCCGATACTCAGCTTACTAGGTAAGGCTTCAACAATGCAGTGGTTGAGTACCCACTTAGGTGTTGGTTTGAGTTAGAGGTTGAGATTCGGGTTTGCCTAATAATGAATAGAATCGGAGTATTATTAGCTATTAACGTAGTATTTATGATTTTGATGATAATAAGTAGGAATTATGAATGTTGGCTGAGCTCGGGTAGTTAGAGAATCCGATTTCCCTTACTGATAAACTAGGATTTCTATGCATACAAGGTGTTCAATAAAATGTCTGAATGAGATAAGTTAGATCTTTAGGAATCTTCCTTGGTTAGGACTTTACTAGTTTTGAGTTTAGATTATTAGGATTTTTATTTTAACTACTATAATGTAATGTTTTAGATGAAGAAGTCTAAAGGAAAGGAGCTCAAGTTGCTAAGGAAAACCAGGTAAGTGAATGTGTAGGATTCCCGGCCATTAGGGCCCTACATCATAAGGAAGCTAGGTAGAAACTGATACGATGATTAGAAGTTATTTAAGTTATTGTCTGTTACTTATGTTGGTGTTTGTTTTAATTTAGTAAGATGGTTTGTATTTGGATGATTTACGGATGTTTGAGAAGTATGTTATGTGATGTTCTGTTAGAGTCTATGAAGTTAACTGTCTAGTATGGTAATTTTCATAGTCTGATGATTTAAGAGCATTCATGTCATGCATCATGATTTACTCCTCAAGCATATGAAAATGATTTATGAGCATGTTTTCCCAATGAACAAAATATGAGAATGAATATGAAAACGATCTCAAACAACATGAATAAGTGAGGGTTGGGGGCGGGTTGACGCATGCCACAGTCCAAAGAGGGACCATGAATACGACCCAAAAGGGAATATGATCAAAATCACTGTCAACCCCCCTTTTACGACACAAATCCTCCCTTAATCCATATGATGAAAACGATGAACATGTTTTCTCTCAACTGTACATTCATGAATACATGTTAGTTTGCATTCCTTACTAAGCATTAGGCTTATAGTTAAAACCTCATGATGTAGGTGACGAGTTTTCAGGTGAGGATCTCAAAGTTAATGAAGATGTCTAAGTTTGGTTGCTGGAAGGTGCTCAGGGAGCAATTCTATGGCTAGATGGCCAACAAGACCCCCTGGTTAATGCTCTTTTGATTTTAGTGATGATTATGAATATGGAAGTATCAGTAGGATGAGATTATATTTTAACATTGAGCTTTGAAATTGCCTGGTTTAACTACTGAGTATGGGGATGATTATAAGGATATGGAAAGAGTTATTTTAACTAAGTCTTCCACCATAAGAATTCTGGATGAGCCTCTGATTTTCATTTATATGAGTGTTGAGTCAATGAGGTTTGAAGCCTGTGTGTGTTTGCATCCACCGATAGATGTCCCCTATCGGAAGATGTTAAGAGTTTGCATCCACCGATGGATGATTTCTATCGGAAGATGTATTAAATAAACACGTGGATGGCACATATCTATCGGTAGATGTAATATGTTTCAAATACCGGATGATATAAGTGTTGTTTTGTCGTCTAGCGACCGGTAGATGTAATATATTTCAAATACCGGATAATATAAGTATTGTTTTGTCGTCTAGTGATCAGTAGATGTAATATGTTTCAAATACCGGATAATATAAGTATTGTTTTGTCGTCTAACGATTGGCAGATGTAGTGTGTTTCAAATACCGGATGATATAAGTATTGTTTTGTCGTCTAACGATCGGCAGATATAGTGTGTTTCAAATACCGGATGATATAAGTGTTGTTTTGTCATCTAGCGATCGGCAGATGTAGTGTGTTTCAATACCGGATGATGTAGATTCTCACTACGGGCAGAAGCGAACTCTGTGCTTGTCGTTTAGCGATCGGCAGGAGCAAGTGAATGAGTAATGAATTCTGTCGTTTTATGATCGGCAGATGTGAGTTTATTTCTCTACCGGTAGATGCAGTTTAAGAGTTGAAGTCCCTGCTTATCGGCTGAAGCATTTTGCACTGCTCGCCGGCAGATGTGTAATGTATTTCATTGCTGAGTGATGTCTTGAGCCAAGTTATGTTTTAAAAAAATAAAAATAAAATATACAGAGGAGTATAACTCCGATAAAATTAGTAAGGATATATGGATAAGTCTAAAAGAGTCATAGTTGGTCTCGGCCCTACTAGGGTCGTTACAATTATGATATCAAAGCAAAACCGGGTTCTAAAATCGATTCTGCAGACTGCCTCCCAGCACAGATTGCCATCTGAGTACACTCCAACAACTGTAAGTGTTTATGATTTTAGTAATGTCATTAAGTTAAGATATGTTATGATTATTTTCTTAGGAATCCCAAAATGGTGAGGGGACAACAGAGAGAAGACAATGTGGATAGTACCACTATTGCTCAGCTAACGGAGTTGGTTATACGCCAATCGCACCAAATCGAGTAGCTTACGACCACCAGGAAAGAGCATGGGAACTCTAGCTCTAATGCAAACCATGATCATGGTGGTGAGCGCTTCCATAGACTTAGACCCCCAACATTTAATGGTCAAGTTTCGGATACTATTTATGCTGAGGAGTGGATTCAGAAAATGGAGGATATGTTCAAGCACGCCAAGGTCGATGAAGGAGATAGAGTCACTTATGTTGTATTTCATCTGGAGCTGAGTGCAAGGCATTGGTGGGACTCAATCTAGAGCACCATTAATGCAGGAGCTATGACCTGGGAAATGTTTAAGACTACTTTCTTTGATAAATATTTCAATAGGACTGTTCGGGCCAGCAAGAAGAAGGAGTTCATGAATTTGCGTCAAACTGGCTCTGTGGCAGATTACATATGTAGGTTTGAGGCTTTATCACGGTTTGCTCCCCGATTGGTTGAGGATGATGAGGACAATATCCATCAGTTCGTTCAAGGATTGAAGCCAAGTTTGTATATGAGAGTAAAGACTACTGGAATACATGATATACCATATGGTGAAGTGACGGCTAAGGCCTTGGCACTAGAAGAAGCCGAGATAACAACATATGCACAGCGAGAACAGCCAAAGAAGTTCATTAAGGAGGCTTAGCCGCCACCACGTCAGAACAAAGGATGGCAACCGCAACAGAACAGAGGACCACAACAGCAACAACAAGGTATAAAGAGACCATTCAATCCAAATGATGATCAAGGAAAAGGAAAACGACCATTAGCCCCTCTATGCTCCAACTGCCAGAAGAATCACCATGGCGAGTGCAAGCTACACTCTAGCCGTTGCTACAGATGTGACAAGGTCGGGTATGTAGTCAGAGACTGCCCCATGCCACCAGACCCCAATCGAGCAAGAATAGCACCCAGAGTCTTTGCTATGATGGAGGACGAAGATGCTGTGCAGTATACAGTCATAACAGGTACAATTATGGTCTGTGGTATTTCTGCTTACACACTTATAGACACGGGGGCCACCCACTCATTTATAGCAACCCTGTTTGTCTGTAAGCATAAGTTATGATACTTACCAGCTGATAGGCCTTATAATGTCATGTTACCGTCAGGGAAATCCTTACATTCTGAACAGATTGTGAAGGGTAACATTGTGTCCTTAGGAGATAAGAAGTTATATGTAGAACTGATTGTAATTGATATGAAGGGATATGAAGTCATATTAGGAATGGATTGGTTATCCAGACACTATGCCACAATAAGTTGTAGGTCTGGATTAGTTGATTTTTGACCCCCAAATGGAGATCGGTATACCTTCCAAGCTATCCCAAAAATAAGTAAAATACCGATTATATCCTCACGAAAGACTCAGCAGATATTGAAAGATGGCTGTGAAAGTTACCTAGCCAGTATAATGGATATTCGGGTGAAGAATAAGATAGAATTACAAGATATTTCTATAGTCCGAGAGTTCTCTGAAGCATTCTTGGATGATTTGCCAGGATTACCACCTAATAGGGAAATAGAGTTTGTGATTGATACATATCCCGAGGCATTACCTGTATCTAAGAATCCTTACCGTATGACACCTGTTGAATTAAAAGAATTAAAAGTCCAACTACATGAATTAGTAGACAAGGGATTTATACGCCCTAGTAGTTCTCCCTGGGGTGCACCTGTTTTATTCGTTAAAAAGAAGGATGGTTCTCTTAGAATGTGCATTGACTACAGAGAGCTAAACAAGTTGACAATTAAGAATAAATATCCTTTACCACGAATTGATGATTTGTTTGACCAGTTACAAGGAGCTAAGGTGTTTTCAAAGATTGACTTACACTCGGGTTACTACCAATTGAAGGTTAAGGAGAGTGATATACCTAAGACAGCCTTCAGGACCCGTTATGGATATTAATAATTCCTTGTGATGTCGTTTAGGTTAACTAATGCGCCTGCAGCCTTTATGGACTTGATGAATCGTGTGTTTCGTGAGTATTTGGACAAGTTTGTGATTGTGTTTATAGATGATATACTAATATACTCACGTACTGAGGCTGACCATGCAGAGCATCTAAGAATAGTTTTGATGACATTAAAACAGCAACAACTTTATGCCAAGTTGTCTAAGTGTGAGTTCTGGCTGGACAAGGTCAACTTTTTAGGTCATGTCATTTCTGCTGAGGGTATATCAGTAGATCCAACCAAGATTCAGGCTGTTAAGGACTGGCCACAGCCAAAGAATGTCAGTGAAGTCCGTAGTTTCCTTGGTTTGGCAGTTATTATAGAAAGTTCATTAAGGGATTCTCTATAATAGCTAAACCTCTAACTAATTTAACAAAGAAGGACACCAAGTACTCTTGGACTGAAGCAAACACTTAAGCTGAAGTTGACGACAGCCCCGCTACTGACTCTACCAACTGAAGAATGAAGGTTTAGTGTTTACTGTGATGCATCCAAAGTTGGACTGGGGTGTGTTTTGATGCAAGAAAGAAAGGTCGTGGCGTATGCCTCTAGGCAGCTGAAGAGTTATGAACAGAATTACCCCACTCATGATTTAGAGTTAGCCGCAGTTGTTTTTGCACTAAAGATTTGGAGACACTGTTTATATGGTCAGCAGTGTGAGGTGTTTCTGACCATAAAAGCCTGAAGTACCTGTTCACCTAAAAGGAATTAAACATGAGGCAAAGACGTTGGTTAGAATTTGTTAAGGATTATGACTTCGAAATCAAGTATCACCCGGGTAAGGCTAATGCTGTAGCCGATGCTTTAAGCAGAATGTCGACAACAATGCAACCTACGTTATCAACCATGTCTGTACCCTTGAGGTCGGAGGTTCAGAAATTTGAATTGGAAATGGTTTCTGAGTTGTCAGCCTTACTTGCCAATGTTACTATTAGACCAACTGTTTTGGACAAGATCAAGGAGACACAACAAAAGGATTCGGAGAAAAATAATAGCATGATGAGTAAGTTGCAGGACGCCTCCTCTGAATTCAGTCTCTCCAATGATGGTATTTTGAAATTTAGGAATCGATGGTACATTCCAAGTGACAAGGAGTTACGTGAGTTGATATTGGCTGAGGCTCACTCATCTTCTTTCTCTGTACACCCTGGTAACACCAAGATGTATCGGGATTTAAGGTTACATTATCGGTGGCCAAATATGAAGAGAGATGTTGCCAAGTATGTGGAGTCATGTCTTGTATGCCAACAAGTTAAAGCAGAGCACCAACGTCTAGGAGGTACCCTTCAACCCTTACCGATCCTCGAATGGAAATGGAAAAACATTACCATGGATTTTGTTGTTGGACTACCTAAGACAACTAAAGGTCATGACAGCATCTGGGTTGTGGTTGACAGATTGACAAAGTCAGCTCACTTCCTACCCGTGAAGACAACATACACGATGGACCAGCTTGCTGATCTGTATGTTCAGGAAATCATTAGACTGCATGGGATTCTGATATCTATAGTCTCTGACCGTGATCCCAAGTTCACCTCAAGATTTTGACAGAGTCTTCAGGGCACATTAGGATCGAAGTTATCTTTCAACACTGCTTTTCACCCACAAACCGATGGACAATCTGAGCGGACAATTCAGATACTCGAGGATATGTTGAGAGCATGTGTGCTAGATTTCCAGATATATTAGTGTCGACATTTGCCCTTAATTGAATTCTCCTATAACAATAGATACCAGTCCACTATCGGTATGGCACCCTACGAGGCATTGTATGGTAGGAAATGTAGATCACCCTTATACTGGGATGAAGTTGGTGAAGCAAAACTCCTTGGACCTGAGATTTTGTAGCAGATGTCAGATAAAATTGCCATTATTAGGATGAAAATGGTGACTGCACAAAGCCGACAGAAGTGTTATGCAGACCAAAGAAGGAGAGATCTTGAATTTGCTGTTGGAGACGAAGTTTTCTTAAAGATTTCACCCTTTAAGGGAGTTTTAAGATTTGGTAAGAAGGGAAAGCTTAATTCGTGATTTATTGGACCATTCCCCATCTTAGCTAGGATTGGTAGTACAGCTTACAAACTGAAATTGCCTCCATCACTGGAAAAGGTACATAATGTCTTCCATGTGTCAATGTTAAGGAAATGCATACGTGATCCAACACATGTTGTTGAACCAACTGGAATCGATATCGAGCCGACCCTAGAGTATGAAGAGAAACCAGTAAGGATTATGGAGTCTGTAGTGAAGACCCTTCAAAATAAAGAAATTCCACTGGTGAAAGTCTTATGGAGGAATCATGGTATTGAAGAAGCCACTTGGGAGCGACAGCAGGAAATGCTGGACAAGTATCTAGAACTATTTACTTGATCAATTTTCGGGGACGAAAATTTTGTTTAAGGAGTGGTGGATGTACCACCCGACAATCTCTGCCAGGTGATTTTCTTAACGGAATTAACTGTCACCTTTATTATTAATACTTGAATTTAATTTTAATGCCAAAGTTTATTTGATTTCTAATTTTGGGGTGGCAAAATGGTAATTAGGAAGGATCTTATTAATATAAATAGAAAATGGAAACCTTAAACCTCACTAAAACCTCACTGTAGCCGACATTCTCCTCTGCGATTCTCATCCTTCCAGAGCTCTCTCTCAGCCAGTAGCCCTTTCATCAACGACCGACTCTTCATCCTTCTCGCCGATACTCAGCTTACTAGGTAAGGCTTCGACAATGCAGTGGTTGAGTATCCATTTAGGTGTTGGTTTGAGTTAGAGGTTGAGATTCGGGTTTGCCTAATAATGAATAGAATCGGAGTATTATTAGCTATCAACGTAGTATTTATGATTTTGATGATAATAAGTAGGAATTATGAATGTTGGCTGAGCTCGGGTAGTTAGAGAATCCGATTTCCCTTGCTGATAAACTAGGATTTCTATGCGTACAAGGTGTTCAATAAAATGTCTGAATGAGATAAGTTAGATCTTTAGGAATCTTCCTTGGTTAGGACTTTACTAGTTTTGAGTTTAGATTATTAAGATTTTTATTTTAACTACTACAATGTAATGTTTTAGGTGAAGAAGTCTGAAGGAAAGGAGCTCAAGTTGCTAAGGAAAACCAGGTAAGTGAATGTATAGGATTCCCGGCCATTAGGGCCCTACATCATAAGGAAGCTAGGTAGAAACTGATACGATGATTAGAAGTTATTTAAGTTATTGTCTGTTATTTATGTTGGTGTTTGTTTTAATTTAGTAAGATGGTTTGTATTTGGATGATTTACAGATGTTTGAGAAGTATGTTATGTGATGTTCTGTTAGAGTATATGAAGTTAACTGTCTAGTATGGTAATTTCCATAGTCTGATGATTTAAGAGCATTCATGTCATGCATCATGATTTACTCCTCAAGCATATGAAAATGATTTATGAGCATGTTTTCCCCAAGAACAAGATATGAAAATGAATATGAAAACGATCTCAAACAACATGATTAAGTGAGGGTTGGGGGCGGGTTGACGCATGCCACAGTCCAAAGAGGGACCATGAATACGACCCGAAAGGGAATATGATCAAAATCACTGTCAACCCCCCTTTTACGGCACAAATCCTCCCTTAATCCATATGATGAAAACGATGAACATAAACAAGAATGATAAATGATCATGAACATGTTTTCTCTCAACTGTACATTCATAAATACATGTTAGTTTGCATTCCTTACTAAGCATTAGGCTTATAGTTAAAACCTCATGATGTAGGTGACGAGTTTTCAGGTGAGGATCTCAAAGTTAATGAAGATGTCTAAGTTTGGTTGCTGGAAGGTGCTCAGGGAGCAATTCTGTGGCTGGATGGCCAACAAGACCCCCTGGTTAATGCTCTTTTGATTTTAGTGATGATTATGAATATGGAAGTATCAGTAGGATGAGATTATATTTTAACATTGAGCTTTGAAATTGTCTGGTTTAACTACTGAGTATGGGGATGATTATAAGGATATGGAAAGAGTTATTTTAACTAAGTCTTCCGCTATAAGAATTCTGGATGAGCCTCTGATTTTCATTCATATGAGTCTTGAGTCAATGAGGTTTGAAGCCTGTGTGTGTTTGCATCCACCGATAGATGTCCCCTATCGGAAGATGTTAAGAGTTTGCATCCACCGATGGATGATTTCTATCGGAAGATGTATTAAATAAACACGTGGATGGCACATATCTATCGGTAGATGTAATATGTTTCAAATACCGGATGATATAAGTGTTGTTTTGTCGTCTAGCGATCGGTAGATGTAATATGTTTCAAATACCGGATAATATAAGTATTGTTTTGTCGTCTAGCGATCGGTAGATGTAATATGTTTCAAATACCGGATAATATAAATATTGTTTTGTCGTCTAACGATCGGCAGATGTAGTGTGTTTCAAATACCGGATGATATAAGTATTGTTTTGTCGTCTAACGATCGGCAGATGTAGTGTGTTTCAAATACCGGATGATATAAGTGTTGTTTTGTCGTCTAGCGATCGGCAGATGTAGTGTGTTTCAATACCGGATGATGTAGATTTTCACTACTGGCAGAAGCGAACTCTGTGCTTGTCGTTTAGCGATCGGCAGGAGCAAGTGAATGAGTAATGAGTTCTGTCGTTTTATGATCGGCAGATGTGAGTTTATTTCTCTACCGATAGATGCAGTTTAAGAGTTGAAGTCTCTGCTCATCGGCTGAAGCATTTTGCACTGCTCGCCAGCAGATGTGTAATGTATTTCATTGCTGAGTGATGTCTTGAGCCAAGTTATGTTTTAAAAAAAAAATAATAAAATATACAAAGGAGTATAACTCCGATAAAATTAGTAAGGATATATGGATAAGTCTAAAAGAGTCATGGTTGGTCTCGGCCCTACTGGGGTCGTTACAATGTACATATTGAGGGGCGATAGCTGCGATAGAATTGTTTGCTTATTTTATGCGAACTTGACCTCTACCAGGAGGGTAGGATGTTTGAAGATTTACATCCTTGGTACATAGATTGTTATACCTTCAGAGACGGTTAATGAATTGCTCGGGTTTGTCGGAGAAAGGATTTAGGTGGAGAGATACTATCATGCTTCTCGTGATTGTAATTTTTTCAAATCGGCCAAGGGACTAGAGTTCCTTAGAGAAATTCATCGCAATTCCAATATCACAAGGTTTGTGAAGCCAAGATCTAGGGATTTGAGCCGTTTGGGCCCGTTTTCGCCCGGCTCCTAGTTTAGATTGTTTTTAACCCCTATTGGATATTAACGGGGTTTCCTTTCTTGTTTTTACTTCCAGATTCAGAGGATTTTGCAGACCTTGAGACGATTCCCGAGAGACACGGACCACTGAAGTTAAGAGGACTCGCCTCGGTGGTATGGGTTGTTATATACTTTCTGTGATATACCCACATAACATGCATATATATTATTTTGATGGATTACCACCGATATTAATGTCGGTTGTTTTAAAAAGATGAGCATATTGCATTAGATAGGCATATATACTTTTGACTTGATTTGACTGCCTACTACCATGTTTTCTTGCCTTGTCGACGAGTTTGATGTGAGATTGATCATTGTACTATGTAACACCCCTAAAACTGTACCCGTTTTTCCCGAATATATTTTTTTTTTCTAATAAATTTAATTAAACTTTAAGTGGAAGCTAAACCGAAATCGAAACCAGAATCGAAATCGGAATTGAAATCTAACTTAAAAACAACTTAAAACTATTTAAATAAAACAATTAAAAACTATTAAATAAATTAAATAAACTTTAACAAAGGTGGGAGGACAAAACCGTCCCTGCTGCACAAAAGAAGAGGCAGCGACCGATCTCTGCAAATTGCAGAGACCGATCGCTGCGTGCTATTTGCATTGCAGCGATCGATCTCTGCAATTTGCAGAGACCGATCGCTGCGTGCTATGCATTGCAGCGATTGTTCTCTGCAATTTGCAGAGAACGATCGCTGCATGCTGCAATGCATACAGCAACCAGGCGGCGATCGATCTCTGCTCTTCAGCAGAGATCGATCGCAACACGCTATGCAGCGATCCTTCACTTCCTTTCTCCTCTGTTCTGTTTTTCTCACTAAGTGCTCTCTGGAATCTGAACTTCCAGAGAGCAAAACAGCCATTTTATTTTTCATCCCATATGCTCTCTGGAATCCGATTCCAGAGAGCAACACTTCATCAAATAATACTCTGAAAATCAACTTCCATATCTATTCATGGACTACTAATTACGCAATTCAGACATACAATAACATGATACTCTAATTGCGATCGAACGGCGTGGATAGCTCTAAAACTCGAGCATATCCGTACCAAACCTAAAACAGTTCAAATACAGTTTACTAAATCATTTGAGACGCTATACACCAAACAGTTCCAGAATTTCAAAACAAATTAAACATTCTTAGATATCTATACAATTCACAAACCCAAAATACCCCAAAAAGACTCTCAAACCTATACATACGTCCCACGGGTCGGTTAAGCCCCAACTGCGCCAGCACACCACCGCAGCCATCATCCGTCAACTGAGCTATGCCTCAGGTGGAGGAACGTCGTCCTCACCTGGTATCTCGTAGTCTATGTCACCTACACCATACATAAACACACTATGAGATAAATCTCAGTAAGCCCTAGTAAATGCGATGCATGCTGTGCTATGAGTTCGATAAATCATGCTTTATTTTTATCTTTCTATGCAATGCTCTATAGGTGTCACCGAGATCCTATACCCTCTAACCAGAGAGAGCTCATCCAGCGGGCGGACTACTGTGAAATAATAAAAGAATATACCTCTTGAAGCAACGCTTTTACTCAGGTACTCCCGTCTGATCTTAACAGTTTTAACTCAGGATCAGGTGTTTTTCCGAAGACTTTGAAACCAACTACTTTGGGAGTAGTTGGTTATACATTTTTTTTGGTTTAACACTAAACCGCACCTCCTTCATTAACTCCCTGAAACGGCCCGCTTCTTCTTCATTCGACACCTCGTCGCCGTAATATCTCTTTCCGGCAGCCATTCTCATTACGATGTTAAACGTAAGCTCCGGGAACAGCCGTTGCAGGTGTTGGTTTCGAGGTCCCTACGCATGGCGGAATTCACTATTATTCATAATAATAGTGACATGCGTTACCCTATAACTTTAAAACTATTTTAAAATCATCAAAAAACCATAAATTGGATTGTTAGTCTAAAAAAAAATTATTTTTGAGAAATATGGAATTTTTCAAAATGTAAACAATTTACATTGAGAAAAATTATTAGAATTTAGATTGTGAAATAATAAAAGAATATACCTCTTGAAGCAACGCTTTTACTCAGGTACTCCCGTCTGATCTTAACAGTTTTAACTCAGGATCAGGTGTTTTTCCGAAGACTTTGAAACCGTCGAATCTTCTCTGAAGATCTTTACACTTAAATTTCCTGCCGTGTGGACGTCCCTCTTATAAGAATAACACACTCCTATATTTTTAGAGAGACGTGTTCTCAACACATGAGACGTCTCTCTTCGATCTTAGAAAACGTTTTTCTAAAATCAAATACGGAAAGGTCACACCTTTTTCTCTAGGGATTCGTTTTTCAGTTGTTCTTCGTTGTGCTCTGTCAAATCACATTTGACAATTTTATAGATATATTATAAAATAATTTTTCAGATTTATTTTAATAAAAACTAATTTTTAAAAAATAAATCTTATCTAATCAAATTTAATTTGATTAGCAGTTGATTTATCTAATAAATCAATTTATCGATTAATCATATAATCTAAAAACAGTTTTTAGAATATATTTATGAAAACTACTTTTCAAGATAATCTCATCTTATGAGATTCTTCAGATCTACTTTTAAATAGTAAACAAACTATAAGTCAACTGTAGATCAAATCTAATTTGATCAGATTTTCCAGATCTACTTTTATTCAAATTTCAAAAATCTGATTTGATAGTTTGTTACATATGTAACACCCGGCATTTTTGCCATGTAATAGTTTTTCCCGGATCGTTTAAACGGGATTAATATTATATTAATACAATGAATATTTTGGTTAAAATGATGGAATGTTTGAGGGAAAACCAAACTAAGTGTAATCAAAACAAGCCAATTAGGTTAAAAGCTAATGGAAGGGTAAATGTGGAAGTGATTATGGTAGGTGGAAGCAAACCAATGGATGAGTGCCAAGTGGCAACTTGTTGAAGAAGATATGTCTCTCTTCCTCCTACGTGAAGCTCACTTCTACCTCCCATTTCTGTTTTTTCTCTTCCAGGCGATTGAAACAAAACTTCCACACTTTGTTTCTCCAACATTTCTCCGTTTTTTTTTTCAACAAGGTGGGCGTCTTTTAACGCTAACAAGGTTTGGACAAGTTTAAAGTGAGTTTTTACCGAAGTTAGGGTTTCAGTTTGGGTGAAAACTCACTGTTTTGGATGAAAACACGTTGGTGTGTTTTCTAAAGTGTTTTAAGTGTGTTTGCTGCGTTTCCTACGTGATATTAGTTAGCATTTGTAGCGTTTAAATTCTGTACATTCATGTTACAGATCCGAACTCTCCAGGGACGTTCGAGTACACTGCATTGCCGCAAACAGGTAAGTTCATATCCGTAGGTTGGCCCTTAAGGCCCTACATCACGGAGGTACTAGGTATTTCAGTTCTGTTGGGTTGTTTTGGGTAGAAAGGTTATAGTTTATGTTTCTGAGTTGTCTGTGTTTCTTCTTCATAGTATGTTCTGTTATTTCTGTCGTCTGCCAGTTTAAGTTCAGACATCGTTCATGCATACACGATTTTCTCTGAAAGCTCATGCAAAACTGTTTTCTGTACACTATTTGAACACTGTTTGAAACTAAACAAGATAAAATCTGACTGTCTGTAATGTACTGGTTAAGTGCGGGACGAGGACTGGCCCTCTGGTTTTATCCCTCCCTGGGAATCTGAAAATTTGTCCCTAGCAAGGACCCTCTGGTTTTATCCCTCCCTGGGAGTCTGAAAACTGCTGTGCCTGATAGTGCACCTTCTGTTGCCAGTTCCCCTATAAGCCCCACTTATACCCCTCTGCCACTGAAATGTAAAGTTCTGTTCTGTCACCGTATTTCTGAAAACCGCATGCATAGCATTTTGCATCACTGCATATCTATTATGTTCTTACTGAGTTTTAGACTCATAGGTGAACTCCTGATGTAGGTACTGAACCTGAAACTGAGGACTCCGTGCCTCAATCTGATGACTAGATGACTGGTGGCTCGAGCTCTCGGGGTGGTTGCTGCAGTCAGACACAATTTTCTGTCCCGAGGTTTAAGTGTTAGTCTTTAAAGTAAAGTTCATACCTGTAAACTCTTCTGGAATTTTGTTGTGTTTGTTTTAAAAACTCTGTTAAGGTTTTGTATTTTTGTTTTAAAAACTCTGTAGGAAATTCTGTTAGATATATATATATATATAATGTATAAGTTCTGATGGTCAAGTTTTAAATCTCTGTTGACAGTTGATAGTTGTCTCCTGAAATATTCTGTATTAATGTCTTGAAATGTTTTGAAAACATTCTGGAACTGCTTGAGTTCTCCATTTTCAGGTTATGCATGGATGGTCTCGAATTTTAGAGCTATCCATGCAGTTTGTCTTCTTGAATCTGTCATTTGTAAGGCATGTTTCATAATCTTGTTTTGATTCGGGTTTTGGTGGTCTGAAACTTCTATGTCTTCCGTTTTAAGCCCTCTGTCTACATGTTTTTCCTGTCACAAGTTGTAAGTTTTGCCTTTAATAACTATGTCTAAACTTCATCTACCGATAGATACTGTACATGATTTGTCTTATTCCCATCCACCGCCAAACAGTAGTTCTGTTCTAGGCTTTCCTCCTGCCGATTCTGTTTGCGGCCTATATCTGCCGATGACGTCATCACATCTTCCGATGACGTCATCACACATCTGATTCAGCGTTACTCAGCATCTACCAGTTGACGTCATCCATCTTCCGGCTGACGTCATCACCTTCTGCCGATTACGTTCACTACCTGTATCTGTCGATGACATCATCACATCTTCCGATGACGTCATCACACATCCCGATTTCACCTGCCTGCCTTCATCTTCCGATGACGTCAGAACATCTTCCGACTGACGTCATACGATGATTTCTGCCTATATCTTCCGCTCAGTTTTACTCGTCTTCAGTTTCTTTTCTTCTGACGATTACGTTTAATGCTTGTATCTTCCGGTTGACGTCATCCATCTTCCGGCTGACGTCATCTCCTCTTCCGGCTGACGTCACCCACTGTTTACTTCTTCCGATTTCAGAGCATCATTTTGGTTTAATTTCATCTACAGCCCAATAGTATTCTGCCTCTTTGAAAAACTAAGTGTTCCGCCAAATTTCTGCCTATGCCTTCCGACTTCATTCCCTATTTTCTGCTGCTATTTATACTCTGTTACTCACTGTAGTTTCTTCTCCTGTGTAAAGTTATGCTCTTTTAGGGTTTGCATTGACAGTGCATGTTTTCTGTTATTCGGTTCTGTTTTCTGTTAAAGTTTTAAAAGTTCAGTTGGCTTTCATAAGTTGTTCCAGTAACGCTGTCTGTTCTGTTTATGTTTAAAAAAAAAAATAGTCACTGTTTTCCGTCCACTGTCCCGGAGTGATGGCTCCGATCTCGGACCCCGATCAGGTTCCGGTTTCGGGCTGTCACAGTTATGGTATCAGAGAGACAATGTTTTAAAACCGATTCTGTGAAATGTCTGACTGCACAACCTGCCACGTGAGATCGCTCCACCAACTGTAAGTGTTTAAAAACTTCTGTAAAAGTTCTGTTTATTAAGTTAGGTTATTCTGTTTATAGGGTTTATTAGAAATGGTGAGAGGACATCAAGAAGAGTCAAGCGAAAGCTCTCGAGCCATTGACCGACTAACCGAACTGGTGGGTGCACAGTCACGCATGGTTGAACGCATGATGGCCAGAGAAGATGATAGAAACAATAACCATGGGAATAACAATCGTGATAATGCGCCGCGAGACAATAGTGGAGATAGATTCCGGCGGCTCCAACCACCTTCATTTGATGGATTGTCTACAGACCCGACTCGTGCTGAAACCTGGATTCGAACAATGGAGAAGATGTTCAGCTATGCAGAGGTAGAAGACAACAAGAAAGTTATCTGTGCCACATTTTATCTCACCGAAAGTGCTGGATTTTGGTGGGATACGGTACAGTCGACTACAATGGCATTAAGCTGGGAAGGATTCATGAAAATATTCTACGAGAAGTACTTTGACCAAGGAGTGAGGAAGGAGAAGTTACTTGAATTCTCTCGGCTGCGACAGTATGGGTCAGTGGCTGAATACGTCCAGAAATTTGAGTCCTTATCCCGATATGCAGAACACATGGTGGCTACCGATGAGAACAAAGTACATCAGTTCATTCAAGGGCTAAAGATGGATTTATTACGTGGGATCACGACTGGAGGTTTCGATGAGGCACCGTATGTGAAAGTGGTGGCCAAGGCTTATCAGTTAGAGGCCTTAGAAATAAGTCCAGAGACAAGAGATTTACCAAGAGGGATTATTCGAAGTGTTCCTCAACAGCAACAACAACAACAAAGAGGTCAGAATTTACAACCTCAACAGCAACAAAACAGGGGCATTAAAAGGCCCAATGAAGCCATCCTCCACCAAGACAAAGGAAAGAGACCAATGGGGGCTCCTCAGCCTTTAGTATGCCCACAGTGCCAGAAACCTCACAGAGGAGAATGTAGGCTTGCTGCTGGCCAGTGTTTTCGATGCGGCAAAGTAGGCCATCTTGTTCGGATTGCCCAATGCCCGACACCAGGACGGGTCAAGCCGTGCCAAGAGTGTTTGCAATGATGGAGGATGTTGATGATGCTGATTTGCACACAGCAATAACAGGTACAATTTTGGTGTGTGATGTACCTGCTTATACCTTATGGGATACTGGGCCACACATTCATTTGTGTCGGGGGACTTCGTAGTTAGACAGAAGGTTAGTTGTACGTTGTCCGATCAGCCCTACAGCATTATGCTACCGTCCGGAGAGTTTATGCACTCCGAGCGGGTCATACGGGGTGATGTAGTGTCAGTAGGAGACCAGAAGTTGTACGCCAATCTCATCGTTATTGGTATGAAAGGGTACGACGTCATTCTGGGGATGGACTGGCTATTTAGACATCATGCCACCATCGACTGTAGGTTCGGGCTCGTGACTTTTAAGCGCCTGAACAAAGTAGAGTTCTCCTATCAGGCAATACCAAAGAAACATAGTGTGCCTGTTATATCCACCTTGAAAGCTCAACAGCTGATGAGGTCAGGATGTGTCGGATTCCTTGCCAACGTGGTAGATGTTCAAAGACAAGGTGAGGTGGAACTTCAAAATATTCCGGTAGTTCGAGACTTCTCAGAGGTCTTCCTGGATGATTTGCCGGGATTGCCACCTGATCGTGAGATCGAGTTTGAGATCGATGTGTATCCTGGTGCTGAACCAGTATCGAAGAATCCGTACCGCATGGCACCAATAGAGCTGAAGGAGTTGAAGACTCAGCTGAAAGAATTGGTGGACAAGGGTTTTGTGCGCCCAAGTTTCTCCCCGTGGGGTGCTCCCGTCTTATTTGTTAAGAAGAAGGATGGGTCCCTACGGATGTGTATTGACTACCGTGAGTTGAACAAGTTGACGATTAAGAATAAGTACCCGTTGCCAAGAATCGACGATTTATTTAACCAGCTACAAGGGGCTCGGGTATTCTCAAAGATTGACTTGCGCTCCGGATATTACCAGTTGAAGGTCAGAGCAAATGATATTCCAAAGACCGCCTTCAGGACCCGGTACGGGCATTACGAGTTCTTGGTGATGTCGTTCGGATTAACTAATGCTCCAGCAGCATTTATGGACCTGATGATAGGATATTCCAAGATGTATTGGATAATTTGTGATCGTTTTCATCGACGACATTCTGGTTTACTCCAGAAGTAAGGCCGAGCATGAGGGGCACTTGGCAATTGTGCTATCGACTCTGAGGCAGCATCAATTATATGCCAAGTTGTCAAAGTGTGAATTCTGGTTGAGTAGGATTAATTTCCTAGGCCATGTGGTGTCTGCTGAAGGAGTATCTGTGGACCCGACTAAGATTGAGGCTGTAAGGGACTGGCCAAAGCCGAGGAATGCAAGCGAAGTACGAAGCTTTATTGGACTAGCTGGTTATTACAGGAAGTTCATTAAAGACTTCTCCGTGATAGCAAAACCTATGACCAGCTTAACAAAGAAAGACATCAAGTTCAGGTGGTCTGAAACATGTGAAGTGAGCTTCCAGACACTCAAGCGAAAATTAACCACGGCTCCTCTACTAGTGTTGCCAACTGAAGACGGCAAATTCAGTGTATATTGTGATGCGTCCAAGATTGGCTTGGGATGTGTATTAATGCAAGAAGGGAAAGTGGTGGCATACGCATCCCGACAATTGAAAAACCACGAGCAAAACTACCCTACTCATGACCTTGAGTTAGCGGCAGTTGTGTTTGCGCTGAAGGTATGGAGACACCACCTATATGGACAATCTTGCGAGGTGTTTTCTGATCACAAGAGTTTGAAGTACATCTTTACTCAGAAAGAGTTAAATATGAGGCAAAGGCGGTGGTTAGAATTCGTGAAGGATTACGATGTTGAGATTAAATACCACCCGGGGAAAGCCAATGTGGTAGCCGATGCGTTGAGCAGGACGCCGTCTACTATACAACCGGCCTTGGCTACCATCTCACTGCCTTTGAGGACAGAGATCCAGAAAGTTTGAACTGGAGGTAGTTTCTAAACTATCGGCCGTACTGGCAAATCTAACGTTACGGCCAACCGTTCTGGACCGAATTAAAGAGGCCCAGAAGACCAATTCAAAAGAGATGGCTGATATTGTGAGCAAGTTACCTATGGCCTCTTCCGATTTCAGTTACTCGGGAGATGGTATTCTGAAGTTCAAAGATAGGTGGTATGTTCCGAAAGATGAAGAGTTACGGAAGGACATCTTGTCGGAAGCCCACTCATCTTCTTTCTCTATACATCCCGGTAGCACGAAGATGTATCAAGACTTGAAACTTCACTTCTGGTGGCCGAACATGAAGAATGAAGTGGCCAAGTATGTGGAGTCTTGTATGATATGTCAACAGGTCAAAGCTGAACATCAACGACCAAGTGGAACGCTTCAGCCTCTCCCGATCCCCGAATGGAAGTGGGAGAACATTACAATGGACTTCGTTGTTGGCCTGCCAAGAACAGTTAAAGGCCATAATAGCATATGGGTCATAGTGGACAGATTGACGAAATCGGCCCATTTTCTACCTGTGAAGACGACATTCTCTATGGATCAGTACGCAGAACTATATATTAGTGAGATTGTCAAGCTGCATGGTATTCCGGTGTCAATCGTTTCGGACCGAGATCCTAGATTCACTTCCAGGTTTTGGAAAAGCTTGCAAAGCTCCTTGGGCACTAGACTGGACTTCAGCACGGCGTTTCACCCACAGACGGATGGACAATCTGAGAGAACGATTCAGACATTGGAGGATATGTTAAGGGCGTGCGTGCTGGAACTTCATGCTCCTTGGAGTAGATATTTGCCACTTGTGGAGTTTGCCTACAACAATAGCTATCAGGCTACCATCGGCATGACTCCATATGAAGCACTTTATGGCAGAAAGTGTAGGTCCCCGTTGTGTTGGGATGAAGTTGGGGAAACCAAGCTTATCGGCCCCGAGATACTACAACAGATGTCTGGAGTAATAACGGCAATCAAGCAAAGAATCCAAGCTGCACAAAGTCGACAGAAGAGCTATGCAGACCATCGGAGAAGAGATTTAGAGTTTACTGAGGGTGATGAGGTGTTTTTGAAGGTGTCACCTTTCAAAGGCGTGATGAGATTTGGCAAGAAAGGGAAGCTAAGCCCAAGATTTGTTGGGCCTTTTTCCATTTTAAAGAAAGTTGGGAACATGGCCTACAGACTACAGTTGCCAGCGTCAATGGATGGGGTTCACAATGTTTTTCATGTTTCGATGCTGAGAAAGTGTGTGCGGGATCCAACTCAGATCGTGCAACATGTGGACTTTGACATCATGCCGACACTTACATATGAAGAAAGGCCCATACAGATTCTGGATACCTCAGTCAAAGTGTTGCGCAACAAAGTGGTCCCGTTGGTGAAAGTTTTATGGCGTAACCACAACGTGGAGGAAGCCACATGGGAAAGACAAGAAGATGTTAGAGCCCAATATCCGGACCTCTTCGCTTAAGCAAATTTTGGGGACAAAATTTCTGTTAAGGTGGGTGGAATGTAACACCCGGCATTTTTGCCATGTAATAGTTTTTCCCGATCGTTTAAACGGGATTAATATTATATTAATACAATGAATATTTTGGTTAAAATGATGGAATGTTTGAGGGAAAACCAAACTAAGTGTAATCAAAACAAGCCAATTAGGTTAAAAGCTAATGGAAGGGTAAATGTGGAAGTGATTATGGTAGGTGGAAGCAAACCAATGGATGAGTGCCAAGTGGCAACTTGTTGAAGAAGATATGTCTTCTCTTCCTCCTACGTGAAGCTCACTTCTACCTCCCATTTCTGTTTTTTCTCTTCCAGGCGATTGAAACAAAACTTCCACACTTTGTTTCTCCAACATTTCTCCGTTTTTTTTTTCAGCAAAGGTGGGCGTCTTTTAACGCTAACAAGTTTGGACAAGTTTAAAGTGAGTTTTTACCGAAGTTTAGGGTTTCAGTTTTGGGTGAAAACTCACTGTTTTGGATGAAAACACGTTGGTGTGTTTTCTAAAGTGTTTTAAGTGTGTTTGCTGCGTTTCCTACGTGATATTAGTTAGCATTTGTAGCGTTTAAATTCTGTACATTCATGTTACAGATCCGAACTCTCCAGGGACGTTCGAGTACACTGCATTGCCGCAAACAGGTAAGTTCATATCCGTAGGTTGGCCCTTAAGGCCCTACATCACGGAGGTACTAGGTATTTCAGTTCTGTTGGGTTGTTTTGGGTAAAAAGGTTATAGTTTATGTTTCTGAGTTGTCTGTGTTTCTTCTTCATAGTATGTTATGTTATTTCTGTCGTCTGCCAGTTTAAGTTCAGACACCGTTCATGCATACACGATTTTCTCTGAAAGCTCATGCAAAACTGTTTTCTGTACACTGTTTGAACACTGTTTGAAACTAAACAAGATAAAATCTGACTGTCTGTAATGTACTGGTTAAGTGCGGGACGGGGACTGGCCCTCTGGTTTTATCCCTCCCCGGGAATCTGAAAATTTGTCCCTAGCAAGGACCCTCTGGTTTTATCCCTCCCTGGGAGTCTGAAAACTGCTGTGCCTGATAGTGCACCTTCTGTTGCCAGTTCCCCTATAAGCCCCACTTATACCCCTCTGCCACTGAAATGTAAAGTTCTGTTCTGTCACCGTATTTCTGAAAACCGCATGCATAGCATTTTGCATCACTGCATATCTATTATGTTCTTACTGAGTTTTAGACTCATAGGTGAACTCCTGATGTAGGTACTGAACCTGAAACTGAGGACTCCGTGCCTCAATCTGATGACTAGATGACTGGTGGCTCGAGCTCTCGGGGTGGTTGCTGCAGTCAGACACAATTTTCTGTCCCGAGGTTTAAGTGTTAGTCTTTAAAGTAAAGTTCATACCTGTAAACTCTTCTGGAATTTTGTTGTGTTTGTTTTAAAAACTCTGTTAAGGTTTTGTATTTTTGTTTTAAAAACTCTGTAGGAAATTCTGTTAGAAATATATATATATATAATGTACAAGTCCTGATGGTCAAGTTTTAAATCTCTGTTGACAGTTGATAGTTGTCTCCTGAAATATTCTGTATTAATGTCTTGAAATGTTTTGAAAACATTCTGGAACTGCTTGAGTTCTCCATTTTCAGGTTATGCATGGATGGTCTCGAATTTTAGAGCTATCCATGCAGTTTGTCTTCTTGAATCTGTCATTTGTAAGGCATGTTTCATAATCTTGTTTTGATTCGGGTTTTGGTGGTCTGAAACTTCTATGTCTTCCGTTTTAAGCCCTCTGTCTACATGTTTTTCCTGTCACAAGTTGTAAGTTTTGCCTTTAATAACTATGTCTAAACTTCATCTACCGATAGATACTGTACATGATTTGTCTTATTCCCATCCACCGCCAAACAGTAGTTCTGTTATAGGCTTTCCTCCTGCCGATTCTGTTTGCGGCCTATATCTGCCGATGATGTCATCACATCTTCCGATGACGTCATCACACATCCGATTCAGCGTTACTCAGCATCTACCAGTTGACGTCATCCATCTTCCGGCTGACGTCATCACCTTCTGCCGATTACGTTCACTACCTGTATCTGCCGATGACGTCATCACCTTCTGCCGATTACGTTCACTACCTGTATCTGCCGATGACGTCATCACATCTTCCGATGACGTCATCACACATCCCGATTTCACCTGCCTGCCTTCATCTTCCGATAACGTCAGAACATCTTCCGACTGACGTCATACGATAATTTCTGCCTATATCTTCCGCTCAGTTTTACTCGTCTTCAGTTTCTTTTCTTCTGACGATTACGTTTAATGCTTGTATCTTCCGGTTGACGTCATCCATCTTCCGGCTGACGTCATCTCCTCTTCCGGCTGACGTCACCCACTGTTTACTTCTTCCGATTTCAGAGCATCATTTTGGTTTAATTTCATCTACAGCCCAATAGTATTCTGCCTCTTTGAAAAACTAAGTCTTCCGCCAAATTTCTGCCTATGCCTTCCGACTTCATTCCCTATTTTCTGCTGCTATTTATACTCTGTTACTCACTGTAGTTTCTTCTCCTGTGTAAAGTTATGCTCTTTTAGGGTTTGCATTGACAGTGCATGTTTTCTGTCATTCGGTTCTGTTTTCTGTTAAAGTTTTAAAAGTTCAGTTGGCTTTCATAAGTTGTTCCAGTAACGCTGTCTGTTCTGTTTATGTTAAAAAAAAAAAAATAGTCACTGTTTTCCGTCCACTGTCCCGGAGTGATGGCTCCGATCTCGGACCCCGATCAGGTTCCGGTTTCGGGCTGTCACAACATAACTAACTTCAAATTTGAAGATCAAATCTCATCTGATGAGATTCTTCAAATCTAATTCAAATCCCTTAAAAATATCTCATCTAATGAGATATTTTATTTTAAATTCAAAATATAAAAACTATTTATATATTTTGAATAACAATATATTTATCAGAGTGCCTATAAATGATTAATCATAATTAATCATTTATATATTTATTCTTGTAACGTGGAAATTAAATAGTGATATAAGATGACAGAGAGACCGATGGACCTATAGTTCTAAGCTCCAATAATATTTATTAATTAATATAAACTCTTTATATTAAATAACACAATTATTAACTCTAGAGTAATTCTACTAAATACCTAGAGTTGCACTCTTAGAACTATAGAGTATATTTACTCAAAGTAATGTCCATTAATATAGTTATTACATATGTATTAATCCTCCATTAAGATTCGTAATAGAGCTAGGTATAAAATTCGTTAACCTCTCATATTACATCTTTATCCTTGACTACCATTAGTTCTTGATTGAATAATTAATTCATAACATTTATGAATTTGCGGGCTAATTATTCAATCCCTAAACTAACAAACAAGGGAATCTTATATTATGGATTTCATTATATCAATGTTAGCATTCCCAGCTACTCATTTAATTTATTCCCAAAATACAAGATTTATGTAATGCAACTCATACAAAATTGTACCGAGTAAATCAAAGAATAAATTATAATGAAATAGGAGTCTACTAAATACAATGAATTAAGATCATACATATATGACCATCATTATGATAAAATTAATTGTTCTTCATTCAACGGATATTATAAGAACAATATAATTTCATCTGGTCCAGTCCTATATAATCATATTATATAAAATACAATCACTTTATGTCACTACATATATAGTCGGGATATGACTACGCGTTCTCAACGAAGTGAACTGTATTTATGACTTTATTAATTTGAAGATCCTTTACTTCAAATATAAGTTATGGACTATTGTGATTATTTCTTTTTAAATTTAATCCCACATATATCAGCATATATATAAATTTAAAATTACATAAATAATCAAGGATTTTTTTTTTAAAATTTATAAAGCATATCGAATAATGTAAACATAAAAATTAATCATAAAATTTATTTATTAATTACAGCAATAAAAATATTATTAACATTTGCTTGGTGGGCACATTATTCCCAACAACACGTTCACTTTAGAGAATTCTCCGGTGGAATTTTCTATCAGTTTCTGTAGCAAACGCTTCACTTCGTCCCTCCGCATCCCAGAAAATGTGTTGATTCGGCTCGTGGAAAAGATCTCGATAGCTCCGATTCTCCGGAGATTCCTCTAGTGGCCGCCATAGGGGGAAGCGACAATGGTCGAGTAGTTGCAGCTCAGGTGTTTGCCCAATAGAAGGCGAGGGCGGTTGGCCAGAACGATGTCATTTTTGGTGAAGCATTCCTGTACTGCCGTCGGAGAAGAAACGACAATAACCTTTCTAGATCCGAATTTCAGAAGGAAAATGGGACCATACGTCTGTGAGAGCTTATGGAAAGTACGATGAACCGGGTGTTTTAAGAGATGGAGATGACCGATAATCGGAAGAGAAGGTGGGCTCGGCAGTAATTTTCTCCGGCGACGAGCGTTCTCTCTGAGGAAAAGCTTGAACGCTAGAGAGAGAAAGATGATAGAGACTGAGACATAAAACAACGGATCGTCCATTGCTGTCTATCTTGGGTTTGTTCAACAACTCACTAAACGGTGAAGAAGATATATATAGATATTGCTTTTTATCATTATTATTTATAAGATAATGTTTTATTAGTTAAATAATAACAAAATATAGGTTCGTATTTAAAATACATTCTTCTAATAAGCTGGGAAATTGTGTTCGCCTCTCCAATTCTTTAATGGGAAATACAAGAAACTAATAAAAATTTGATGATTATTATTAATTTCTATTATTGCTTTCTTTAATTCAGTTTAAGTTTTTAGCTGCAAAATTTAATTTAATTTTTTTGATTGTATATTATTTCTTACTTTAAATTTAAACATCCAGATTATTATTTTAATTCTAATACACAATCCATGTATAAAGAGAGATTAAGGGAGTTCTTATTGTCGTGGGTTTTCTTCAACCACGTTGGAGGAAAATATCAAGAGGGTTTTGCATGGCTTCTACAAGCTGTTTTGTCCACCCATGTTAAACAATAAGAAGATAATCAATCACAAGATTTAATTTAATTTTGTATATTTTTATTTACTAATAATATAAAAAAAAATAGGATTTTTTTCAAAAAAAACCCTGAACTAAGGGTTGGCAGTGGAAAAACCCCGAAAAAATACTGTTCATCAAAAAAAACCTCGAACTATTGAAAACATTCACTTTAAACCTGGCAGGGGGAGTGAGGAGTACGTGCTCGACTCGATTTGCAATTTTTTACAAATATTTGAGGCCGAGTACGGCCCCCATAGGAGGACCAGCTGTCCTCCTATGGTCAACCCGTGACAAAAGTCACGGGTTTTGTCCTATAGTGCCGAGTACGGCCGGTCCAAATGGACCGGCCGTACTCCCACCGTTTAAACCCGTGACAATAGTCACGGGTTTTTTGTCCTCTAGTGCCACGTACGGCCGGTCCATTTGGACCGGCCGTACTCGGCGGTCAAATACCCGTGACTTTTGTCACGGGTTTTTTGTCCTTTGTGGAGAGTACGGCCGGTCCATTTGGACCGGCCGTACTCTCACTGTTAAAACCCGTGACAAAATGTCACGGGCCACGTCCTCTAGTGGAGTGAGTACGGCCGGTCCATTTAGACCAGCCGTACTCTCCCCACTAGAGGACAAAACTTGTGACAGATCGAGTACGGCCGGTCCAGTTGGACCGGCCGTACTCGATTACCCTATTTAAAGGGGCACCCGGCGGTTGAAAAAAACACGCCTCTCCCCTTCCCTTCTCTCTCAATTCTCTCGACGCACTCTCTCTCAAATCTCTCTCGAAGCTCTCTTCATCAAATTTCTTTAGTTATTTCTTATTTCGACAATATTCTTCCGTATTCATCTACAGGTATAATATTTTTTTTTATTATTTAAATTTATATTTGGGTTTATTTTATCCATATTTCTAATACTATTTTCTCGATTACCGACGACTATTTTTCCCGCCCCAACGATATTTCTAATACTATTTTATTCGATTTTATCATTTGCCATATATTTATATATTATACTGTAAATAATTGAATTGCATCTATTTTTTTTAACGAAGGTTTTATTTGCGACGAAAATGGATTCCGACTCAAGTAGATCGATTGATTTAGATGAGCGATCAAGTGGTGATGCCGAAATGGATTGGGATTTGGACAACACGCCGGAATATGGTGATGTACGAGCATTCGATAACCCACTGGCAAATGAAGAAATATATGTCTATTCGACCTCCAAATCGCTAGACGATGAGCTTCGAACACCGGTCGGCTCAAATGACGACAAGGTGGAAAGCATACCAGTAAGAGAACAAATCTCACTGGGATTTCATAAGGGTAAACAATATGGTTCTTTGCAGGAACTGAAAAACGAGATAGACCAATATTCCATAGAAAATGGTTATGGTATTACATACAAGAAATGTGAAAGAAGTCGACTGACGGCTGAATGTGGAGATGGATGTGGGTGGCGATTGCATGCTTCATTGATGCAAAATGAGCGAACGTTCCAAATAAAGAGCTTGATCGACTCTCACTGCTGTTCGAGGCAAGTTGAAAATCGACGCGCTTCAGCAAAATGGCTGGCGAACCATTACCTGGATAGGTTCAAAAGTCACAATATCTGGGACATCCCATCTATTATGGAGACAGTGAGGAATGACTTCACCGTCGACATTTCATCCAGTCTTGCCACAAGAGCAAGAAGCATAGCTCGAACCCTCAATGAAGGGAAGTGCGACGAACAGTACGGGCAACTGTGGTCGTACGCAGCTGAAATATTCAGATCAAATCCAGGCAGCACAGTGAAAATTGATGGAAACCCAGTGGGCCGTAATCAATTGGGATTCAAAAGATTCTATATGTGCATGGCTGCTTGCAAGATTGGGTTGCTGGAGTACGGGAGACCCGTTATCTGCTTAGATGGTTGTCATCTAAAGGGGTCTTGTGCTGGCCAACTACTCACAGCCGTCAGCATCGATGGAAATGATAGAATCTACCCTGTTGCTGTTGCCAACGTCGAGCATGAGTGTGCAGACTCATGGACATGGTTTTTGCATATATTAAAGCAAGACCTCAACACTCAGCATGGCTATGGTTGGACACTTATTTCAGATCGACAAAAGGTATGATGTATTTCTATAAGTTTATTTAAAATTTTGTGGCTTTGGCGGATTAATATTGTTTTATTAATGTCATTGTTTGTGCAAATATCAGGGGTTACAGAGAGCTATTCGAGATCAGATCCCATATGCTGAACACTGCTTCTGCCTCCGGCATATGTATGCGAATTTCAAAAATCACTTTCGGGGCAAAGCATACAGAGATGCGATGTGGAATGCGGCCAGAGCACCCACTGAGGCCTATTTTGAGCAAGAAATGCGGAAACTACACCAGCTATGTCCGGAAGCCCACGAATGGCTTAGAGCAGAAGAGCCGAAATTTTGGGCTAGTCATGCCTTCTCTGCGAATCCCAAGTGCGATCTGGGATTAAATAACTTGAGCGAGTCATTCAATGCACTTCTTTTGCCAGTCAGGGACAAACTGATCCTAACCATGTTCGAGATGATCCGAACACGCTTGATGACTCGCATCGTCAAGAAATATGAGAAGCTGTTTGATTCAAATAAGATCCTGTGTCCCAAGATCCAAGCAAAGCTTGACAAGCTTAAGAGTGCATCTGGAAACTGGCATGCAACGTTTTCGGGAGCTACACGATTTCGAGTCAGCAATGGATACGACCAATTCGAGGTGGACATGACTTTGGGTGTGTGCAACTGCACTCGGTGGGAGCGTACAGGAATCCCTTGTGCCCATTCCATTCCTTGCATGTACTGGATAAGAGTCGCGCCAGAAGACTACGTGCATGCATGCTATTACAGGGGAAAATATCTGCAGATGTACTCACACTATATTCGTACGATCAGTGGCCCAATAATGTGGCCGATCGTACGAGATATGAACGAAATCCTCCCGCCAAAAAGACGACGTCAACCTGGTAGGCTGAAGAAGACAAGAGTGCGAGATCCCGAAGAGCCGTCAAGCTCCAGAATCAGTAAGAGGAACTCAACTGTGCGTTGTGGTATATGTCGGCAGCAGGGGCATAATACTCGCACTTGTCCTAACCGGGGATCAACTTCAGGCGCTGCTTCGCATGACACATTCATGGGCTTTAACACATTTGATGGGACGCAGGAATCTTCAACACGCGGCCGTGGCGAGAATTTGTAAATATTTTTAATATACCATGTATTAATTTTTTTTATCGTATTGTTTATTCATTGTATATCATTTGATGGGTTTTGGCATTTTCTTCTCCTTCTCCTCCCTCTTTTTTTTTGCCATCTAAAATCAAAATCAAATAGCAAAATTTTAATACACCTACCTGGATCTAGCGAAAAGTCATTCATTTTGAAGGCGACGCTTCTGGAGCTCTGAGAAGACGATGCTCTGAACTATGGCGTCAGCGGAGTTGATGTTTTTTGCGATGCTCTGGCCGCATCGGTGAAATAGAGGAAACCCACAAAACAGAAGAGTAAGAAAGAAGAAAAATGAACTCATTGCGATGCTCGAAACCTCAGCGCGACCAAACAGCCTGAAAGGGGAGCCCAATGAATGACTTCCTGACCATGCCGAAGAGAGGAGAAAGAAAGACACATAAGAAAGGAGAAAGAAAATGAAAGAAGAAATGCAAAAACTTACCGATCATCATTGCCACCTGAAGCGATCCTGCAATGAAGAAAAAATAATGGGTGGATGCAGACTGAATAGATATTCTTTATCTTTTTTAAAGAATAATTGATGCATAGTACTAAATTAAAAATGCATTCATCATAACCTCAAGAAGCTGAAATCGTATTAGGGCTATGATCAATACCCACTCTGGTTAAAAAAAATCTCCATTCAGCTCTACCCAGCCTGGAAAATTACATGCTGTTAAAATTCAAATTTTATGTATTTGACAGAGAAAGATTAGCTAAACCCACACGACAGAACAATAACAAAGTAAAACATTTACTTTTTCCTACACAACATATCACACTGAGCGAGAGAACAACCTGAAAGAAGGAAAGCTCAAGAATTGACTTCCTCATGACATCGAGAAGAGAGGAGAAAGAAGCCACCCAACGCCACAACACACTGATAAATGAAGCTAGAAGCACAGGGAGAAGAAACACCACACCACAACAAGAAAGAGAAAAAAGAGGGAGGAGAAGAAAATGCCAAAACCCATCGAGAAAGAGAAAGAAGAATAAGACGATGCAATAATACTCTCTGAAATTATCAGTCCATGAATGCATAAAAAGAAATCATAATATATGCCAGACTGAAATATTTGTTCTTGATATAAAAATAAATAATAAAAAAAACATAAATCGATGAAAGACTATTTTATTTTTTCAGAAAAAGTTGGTAGAAGGTGAAGAATCACATATAATTCACTGAATGACAAACGTAAGGAAACAAAGAGTCACCTCATGGCACATGAAAAATTAAATGAGACGATGGAGACAGAGAAAAGTTAGTTTGGCTTAGAGATGGCGCCCGCCCGCTAAAGCAGTGAGCCGAGGGAACTAGAGAAGATGATGTTTCGAGCTCTGTCATCGGTGGAGCTCTTATCCAAGCAAGAGAACCTTTATGAAATAATGAAAGTGAGAGATGACAAAACTCTGGGTAAAATAGAGGAGAATTAAAAGCACACGTCATTAGTTTAATTTATTTTCAATTTATTTAAATGGCACGAGAAATTAACAACAATCTCAGTTTTAAAGAATGTTAAGATATAATATCTTAAGATAGAATGTTAAGATAGAATGTCAAAACCTTTCAAATTCTGATCCGACGATTGGCCACTATACTTTCTTCTTCGCTCTTCCTTCAAGCCATTTTAGCGAGCCTCTTGAGATAGGGTTTCTGTGGCGACGAGAACAGACGATCCCATTCATTGAAGCCGGAATTTGAACGTATCAGTTTATTCCGTTTTCGATGCGGAAACGATTAAGGTCAGTTTCTTCGTTTACGAATGTGCATTTTTTGGTTCTTTGAAATGATGAAAGGCATTGACGAAGTGTGAAGAAAATATAAACCAGAGATGTAAAAAATTGTATGAGATCTGTTATTGAATATCTCCACTAATCTCTCAAGCTTTATCGTAGAAATGACAGTGAGATCTGTTATTGAATATCTCCTCCAACTTTATTTTTGCAAAAAATTGCAAAGGGAGTCCAGTACGGCCGGTCCAGCTGGACCGGCCGTACTCGATCTTTGAGGACGGCCTCCCCACCTCCCCTGCGAGGTTGAAATTGCGAATTTTCAATAGTTTAATGTTTTTCTCGATGAACAGTGTATTTTAAGGGTTTTTTTTAAAACCAACCCATACTTTAGGGTTTTTTTTTTTTTTAAAACCATACAATTTATTATAATTTTAATTAATTATTTTAGAGTTAAATTATAATAAATCATGCAAGTGTTAGAAAATCACGAAAATTTTTAGATTACCTTTCCATGATTTGTTCTACATATGGTAAAAATTTAGTTTATTGTAAAGTACAGCAAATTTCCATACAACAACTAAGCAGACTACACAGGAGGGGCATCATCGTCAGAGTCTGTGGCGTTTTTCGTCATCCGAGTCACCCACCTCTCGCTTATCTCTTTATAAGACTCGTTGAGATAATGCTGAGCAGAGACCAGTTGCTGCATCTCTCGTTGTTGGCTTTGCTGTGATTCCAGCAATTGCTGCAGCTGCTGCTGGTGTGTTTGCTGCATCTCATATATTTGCCGCTGTTGCTGGTACTGTTGGTGGTAGTGCATTCGATGCATCTCATTTATCTGCTGCTGTTTCTGGTACTGTTGCTGGTGCATATCATTCAACTGCTGTTGATGCGTCTCTTGCATCTGATATAGCTGTTGTAGATACTGTCTTGTATCCCAGCCGCTTCTCTCATCCTCTTGGGGGGCGTTTGGTGGCGATGTAGTCTCATCCATCGGCACTGCCCAAGAGGTGGATGCCCCCTGATTTCTTCTCAGCACCCACTCGCCATCGACTTCGACGATCCCCATCCGTATCAACTGGGTCGTGTCAAATACGTCGGTCGATCTACGAGGGATTATCTGCTCTCCAACCGGTATGTGAATACCAGCTTGCATGACGAGCTTCATAATCAATGCCCCGTATGAGAGATTAGTGGTGGGTGCCCTCCCGATCTCACGCATGTGATTTAAAATCAAGAAACCGGGGTCAAAAAGCTTCTCGTTGCATAGCTTCTCCATCACATAGAGGTCCATGCAAGTGACGTGATTTTGATGACCCTCTCGCGGCAGAAGAGTGTGGGCGAGCATGTTTTGAAGAACCCGACCTCTAACAATCAGCTCGTGCGCTCTTGGCTTTACGAACACCCCAATATTAGGGTTGCAGTGAATTTGGCGAAGGAACTCTACTCCCTCGGGCAATGTAAAAAATGGGCAGTCTCGGAAAGCATGGTAATATCGCTCCGCTCCTTCTATGTTAAATCCCAGGACGTCATTCACCTGCTCTGCCCGTATCAAAAAATCAAACCCAAGAATGTACGTCCTCAAACCTGTTAAAACTCCATCGGTCCCGACCGTTCTCAGGTTGGCATAGAATAAGCGAACTATTCTCTCGCATGTCTCGCCTGTCAATGCATTGATCCCGTTTAGGCCGATATTCTCCAACATTTGTTTAATGCCTAACGACTCCCAACCGCTAAAGTCTACATGCATGCAAAAGTTTAGTGAGCGTTTTCGCAGATCTTGCTCAAACTTTCTTTGGCAATCTTGAGACAAAAATTCCATGGTAAGATCCTGTCAAATAAAGTATTAGACAAAAATTATCGATAATTGAAAAAAAGTATTACAAATATTTAATATTTAAATAAATAAACATTAGAAATATTTAAAAGTATTAGAATTATTCAAAATTATTTAAATAAATAATCCTAAATTAAAATAATTATACTTTAATGATATAAACAATAAATAAATATATTCAAATAATAAAAACATAATGCATACCGTTTGACATATGTGATATAAATAATAAAAATATTCATATTAATAATCAAAAAAATAATACCTGGAAGTGGAGAAAAATAATATTGGAAAGGAAGGGAAATATTAGTGGGATTAAAAGAGGGAGAAGATTGTGAGTAATAAGATTGAAAATGGGAGAGGGAGAGGAGAGGAGTGTGCCTGCCGAGTACGGCTGGTCAACTTGGACCGGCCGTACTCGGCACTAGAGGACAAAAAACCCGTGACTGAAGTCACGGGTTTTTACGGTGCGAGTACGGCCGGTCCATTTGGACCGGCCGTACTCGGCACTAGAGGACAAAAAACCCGTGACTGAAGTCACGGGTTTTAACGGTGCGATTACGGCCGATCCATTTGGACCGGCCGTACTAGGCACTACAGGACAAAACCCGTGACTTTTGTCACGGGTTTGGCCCATAGGAGGACGGCTGGTCCTCCTATGGGTCGTACTCGGTGTCTAATATTTGCAAAAATTTTGCAAATCGAGTCGAGTACGTACTCCTCACCCCCCTGCCAGGTTTAAAATGAATGTTTTCAATAGGTTGAGGTGTTTTTCGATGAACAGTAATCATTAGGGGTTTTTTTATGGTTGACCGTTAGTTCAGGGTTTTTTTTAAAAAAAACCCAAAAAAATAAAAAGCTTAACTTCATTCTTCTAGAAAAGGGCGAAAGAGATGGGGAAAATGGGTTTGACCTCTCCGACTCTGATAAAATCCGTACAGAGACCGAGATACCCAAATTTTATCTGGCAAGTTTTATCATATTTGAAAAATATAAAATAAAAATAATAAAATATTAAAAAAAATAATAATAATAATTTAAGTTTAGCAAAACGTGCTTCATATTAGTTAAAATTATTAATTTATAATTCAACTGAACTTCCATTCTTGTCCTGCTTTGCTAATCTCTCTCTATTTTCTTTTATTTTATTTATTAGAGTCAATCCAACATTGGAACGAATGGACAGCAATTGAAGCCATATCAGTTCATCCGCAGACATTTGCTATTTGTTGTCAAGTAGGAGGATGGACTCAAGTTGATGAGTGTGTATATATTTTATTTTTACACTTGACGTGATATTCGTTAATTACTATAACACAAATAATTAAAATAAATTATTAAATATATTAATAATAGTTGTCAAAATTAAGAAGTAAGAAGATAAAAATTAAAAAAATTAGCTTAAGTCAAATAATAGGTAGGTTGAATGAGAGCATCGATGAGGTGATCTGAAACACAAGTCAAGCAAGTACAACCGCTTTTAATCTTGTTCATGAATAAAATGACATGTTTCATTTTCAAGAGTAAAAAATTGGATTGCGCCATAAATTCGTGGAACTGCATTATCTTAATAAAAACCTAGCAAAGATTTTCACTTAAGAACATGACATTATTATATATTTCGTTACATATGCTTATAACGTGAAAACATTTTCTTGCTCAATAGAAAGTGGACAACAAACAACGAATCTTTCTTGGTCAAAACGAATCTTTCCGGGTCAACATAATCCAATACACACTAGTGTTAACATAAATAATAAATGTATGTATAAATAAGTGAGTAAAAAAACTTACATAATAAAAAACTGATATGTTATGAGACTAAGTGTCATGATTCGCGAGAGATCGAGACAGAACGGTGAACCATCCGGCCTGAAGCGAACCAGATAGCTCAACCTTCTACTTAAACATCTTAATTATTGTAGATGAAAACTTAAATAACAAAAAGTAAGGGTCCAACAAACTGGGCTAAAAAAAGAGTTTTAATAAGTGACATCACGATAAAGCGACAATATAAGTTTAAAATAAATGTGTCAAAACAAAATAACAATAAAAATCAATAACAAGGTCAAACCTCACAAATAATCTAAAAATCCAAGAATCTGTAAAGTCCAATATTTTTTCAAGTTTTGATACCTATCATAGATTAGGCCCTTAGTTGCGCCCTAAAACATACCGAGTTGTGGCCTAAAGATCATTAAAACAGTGAACCAATGAGGATTGAGCAGAGGCCAAAAAAACTGTGGTGCATTGCTGGCAAGAATTGAGCCACGACTCAACACCTTCTGAGCTGTAGCTCGATGTCGTCTTCTCGTTGCTGGTTTGCGCTGGAAATCCCATATTTTCCAACCCAACTTTCATCCAAACCATTCTTAACTTCTAGGAAATTTAAAAGCATAAATTTTCGTTCATCTTTTAACACCACTTAGTTCCAAAAATCACAACTTTGTAATAGAAATGCTTAAACCATCCTATTAACTTTAAGAGAAAGTTTCAATTTTGACACACCTCCAAATTTTGAGATAAACAATAAACCCCACTACGATTTATCCTCTAAAACTAGACTTTTGTTCCTTTAAATCAAAGAAACAATTCACCATGTAAAGAAGCCAAATCATTAAACGATTCCAGAAAGGAGATTCTTAAGTTTTCCTCTTACTTGTGGACATTTTTTTCTACCTCGAAAAGATCGCAGACTCTCCCCAAAGGAGATGCCCCTTTTTCAGAAGTAAGAAATTCTCCAGCGACCTCTCCTCAGCAAACTTGTTTCACTTATAAAGAATTGCTGCCTTTGCTGGATGAAAGTTTTGTAGAGGAAGCGGGAGAGTTATGAAATGAAATAAAATAGGGGAGCGATTCAATCTATTGAAAAGGAAGAGATTGTAACACCCGAGGATTTTTCCTCAACTTGTGTTGCTTTAGATTTAATTAATTTACGTTATGTTAGTTATTGGGTTAAGTAATTATGCTCGGGAGTTTCGGTTGAAGAGTTAGATCGAGGAGGAGGTGAGAGATTTATCGAGGGTTCGATATTGCTGAAAATACGGGAGGGCAAAACGGCAAATGAGGATTTAATTAATGGTTAGTTTTATTATTATTATTATTATTATTATTATTATTATTATATTTAAAATAAAAACAAAACAACAGAATGGCCGAAGCCATTTTGCTGTTCGCGAGCACCGAAGGCAGGGCAGCGAAGGGGAGAGGCGAGGGTGAGCGATCGATGGCCGTTCACCGCGGGCGACTCGACGCTCTCCGGCCAGACGACTCCAGCGTGTAGGTTCCGCCCATCTCCGCGCGCGACCGACTGGTAAGCTCGATTTTCCCCTATTTTCCTCTCTGTTCTAGGCCGTGGATCGCTGAGCTATTAGAGCTCCCATCGCCGGCCGTTTTTGGTTGCTCTCGGCGTCGAATTGCCGAGCTCGGTGCTGGCAAGGGTTGCCGAGCAATGGTGAGCTCGGATTGAGTGGGAAACCGAGGGCTAGGTTTTTGGAGCTCGGGTTTTGTGTGGAATTCCGGGTTTTCTTGTTAGGGTATGTTAATTGGTTGTTAGGAGGATTGATTGGTGAGGAATTGAGTGGAATTTGATGGAAAATCGGAAAGAGGGAAATTTCCGATTAAGGGGAAGATTCGGGTTTTTGCTATTTTGATCTAGCTCGGGTCGTTTGTTTTCAAATTCCTTTTGGCAGGTTAAAATAGGTTATTAGAGGAGTACGTGGCCGTTGGAATCGTTCGATTCCGATAACCGACGCAAAAGTTACGCGCATTCGAAGCTTTGGGTCGGTTTTTACGGAACCCAAATTAGTGGCCCGTTTAGTTAAGTTTAAGTTGGATTAGGCTAGAAATAGTAGTTTGAGAGTAATTGGTAAATGTAGGCTTAATTTTAATGAGGTTTGAATATTTGTCGAAGGTTGGGCTGTAGATGGACAGGTAATCGAGTATCCTCAGCGAGCTAGGACGCCAGTTAAGTCAGGATTGTGTGTTTGTCTGCCTCGGGCTACAGCACAGAACGGTCGATTTCTGGTTGTGTGCATGTTGATAGTGTATTGTTAGTGTTTGAGTATTGTTAGATGAAGTGGGGGGTGGGACGTTGGTGTTGATGTGATGTGAGAAATCTTGGTTGTTGTTGGTGTTGAAATATTGTGTGAGTGGCATTGTTGATAGTTGTGTTGTTGTTCCGGTGTTCAAGAGTTGTGTGAGTAGCTGAAATGTGTGAGAAAAGCCTAGAGAGTTAAATGCCTCGTCGTTAAAGTGCGAGAGCACTAGAGAGTTAAATGCCTCGTCGTTAAGTGCAGAGCACTAGAGGGTTTAACGCTCGTCGTTAAAGTGCAAGAGCACTAGAGAGTTAAATGCCTCGTCGTTAAAGTGCAGAGCACTAGAGGGTTTAACGTCTCGTCGTTAATGTGCTAGAGTAGCATTAGGGAGTTGAACGCCTCGTCGTTAAAGTGCAAGAAGCACTAGGAGGGTTTACGTCTCGTCGTTAATGTGCTCGAGTAGCATTAGGGAGTTGAAAGCCCTCGTCGTTAAAGTGCAAGAGCAATAGGAGGGTTTAATCGTCTCGTCGTTAATGTGCTAGAGTAGCATTAGGAGTTGAACGCCTCGCCTCGTTAAGTGCAAGAGCAACTAGAGGGTTTAACGTCTCGTCTTAATGTGCTAGAGTAGCATTAGGGAGTTGAACGCCTCGTCGTTAAAGTGCAAGAGCACTAGAGGGTTTAACGTCTCGTCGTTAATGTGCTAGAGTAGCATTAGGGAGTTGAATGCCTCGTCGTTAAAGTGCAAGAGCACTAGAGGGTTTAACGTCTCGTCATTAATGTGCTAGAGCATACACTAGGGAGTTGAACGCCTCGTCGTTAAAGTGCAAGAGCACTAGAGGATTTAACATCTCGTCGTTAACGTGCATGAGTAAGAAAATAGTAGAGTGATTAGCATTGGCATGTGTTAGGAGGTGGTGTGCGTATTGTGTTTGTTTACATTCGTGTTATTCATTACTTGCTAAGCGTAAGCTTACGTGTGTGTGTGTGTTCTGTGGTGTAGGTGACGACAGGAGTACATGTGAGAGCTACGAGGAAAGCTAGGATTGGGACGCAGTCGTTGATTTACGGAGCATGCCTGTGCAGGCAGTTGTCGGGGCGCCTCGACCATGGTCTTCGGGAGAATGTGGGGTTTTGAATTTTAGTAGTATTGTAAATGTTTGTTTGTGGAATTGATGGGAATGCGTAAGTATTATTTTGATTGATGTTTTTGACAGTTATGAGATAGCTATGTGTTTGGTGGTATATAGTTAAGTTAAGGGTGTTGTGTCGCTCTATATTGTGGACTTTCTTCACTTAGGGATGTTCGTATTGTAGTTTCCCTCTTTACTATTATTTGGAGATTTCGTATGCTGGATAGTTGAGTATAGGTATTCTGGATTTGGTTGAGATTGGACTGTGTGCAGGTACTTAGCATTTTGGAGGCGCCATTTTCAGGCGTTACTTTGCCTAAATTTTCGGGAAAGACGCCGTGGTGCTTAGAGGTTAGGATTAAGGGAAATTAACGAGTCTAGGCTTATTTTAAATTATGTTTTAATGTGAGATTGGTTAGCAAAATAGCGCACCGAACTAGGGTGGGTTCAGGGGGTGTTACAGAGATACTCTACTCCGCGTAACTTAACCACAAAAGAGGTTTTAATTGCTAATAAAATAAAATTTATAGGATTATGGATTGATTTTCTAACCCTAATTTAAGACTCATCCTAGTATGTTCCCTTGGGGTTGAGTGTGATAATCATTATGTTGATTTTGTTTTAGCCTCAGACGACTTCGAGGATTTAAAGTCAGTTGCTGAATAAAGCTTTCATTTGGAAGGAGTGCTTGATGTAACGGTAAGGGTTTTATATTATTTGCACTACATTGCATGGTTTTTATGAAAATGTTATTTTGGTGACCTATCACCAATATAAACTTAACAGGGTCTAGTCGCCAGCACGTCAGTATTTTTGCGTGTATGTATGTACGATTTATAAGTTTACCATGAATAAATGATTTTTATATTGTTGTAATGGAGAATTGATTCTCTTATACTTTGGACGATCTCGGTGACAAAGTATCATAAGGACATCCCAGTACACCTTCTGCTACGTGAAGATTGTTATGTTTGCACGTTAGGAAATGTGTAATAGGGCGGTGATGACACGCTCATTGGGTTTCGAATCGCTAAAGCTGATCATGGTATTTTTTCTTGATTATTGTTTATACAGGTTGCTTCGTAGATGACTATTATTTACCGACAATTTGGGTAATGGGGCTGGATCTTTAGATCGCACATTGCATAATTCTCTTTCTAACTCATGAGGTGCTGCTGGACTGCAGTCGCCGTCTTTTCTATGTATATGTGTTAGAGGAGTTCTTAAGTGACCCTCATTTTTCACTGAGGAGAATTTTTATAAGATAAGGACGATGATAATGTATTTTCATATAGTTGTCTATGTATGTGACAAAGGTTTAACTTAATGCCTCATCTATGGATCGTGGAGATTGTTTTGCCTAAAAGGATAAAAATGAGTTTTTATATAACGATGTTTTGAAAACTATTTTTGTTATCTCATCATGTTTTGAAAGAAAATGTAAAAGAAATTTGACATGCATTTAATATAACATTTCTACTAAGTTAGTCACTCACCCCAACAACCTCATCCCTTCTAGGAAAGAACAAGAGCAGTGAGTAGCTAGAGCTTGGGAGTAGTTATCTTTATTTATTTCTATTTGATTATTTAGTTGATATCATTGTGAGGACTTATCTTACATTTGGTTTGTATAAGATTAACTATTTGGGATTTGAATGTCCAGACTTGTTGAACTGCTCTTATTTTATTACACTATTATATCTATAATTAATGTGTGGATCTTGGCCTTCTAATTAATGTTCAAGTCTTCCACTGTGAACTAAGTTTTATGCTAGGTGATCAGGTTCTTTCCGAGGATTGGGTTGCCCGACTCGGCGTTCTGTTAGGCCTACCTCGAGTCGTGACAAAAGGTGTATCAGAACTTTTGCATCCTCCAATGTAAGTGTTACACTTCTCTAGTGACAGTCAATTCTAGCCTTATAATGGATTAATTAATCCATGCATAGGATCACATCAAACTGATACATAGGTTCTGCTATCAGATCAACTGATAATTCATTTCCTTCAATAATTAGAGTAGTAGACTAAACAATAAAATGCATCACATAATTCTATTTTCATAGGGGTAGTAAATATAAGAGGAATTTTTAACTTTTATATTTTCATACACATATTGCGCACAAACAATTTAGAAACAAAAAGATTCGACACACCAGTATCAAACAACACATGCATAGTAATATTAAAGAAAAAGATCATACCATTAATAACCTCTTGACCAAATTGATCAAAAGTCTTAGTAAACCTGACTAGTTATCTTCTCCTTCCCCTTCCTATTGTTGCCAAAACCACCCCTTGACGAGTTAGGAACTAAGCCTCAAATATGACTTATAGACCCCACATGAATGAGAGTAGACACAAAACTTTGTTGATAGCCAATAAACTTATGAAAGTTGGTACTAGTAGGTCGATACTGATGCTGGTATAGCAGTCTGTAACCAACTGGTTGCTAAGGAATAAATAATCTTATACGAGCTCCAAAACAAGGCCTAGAAGAAATTGTCTGAGTCGGTGCTGTATTTGCTTATGAAGACCTTTGGTTAATGGGAAAGTTCTTCCTTGACTGCCAAGGCTGCCTATAGGTGTAACAAACATGGGGTCTGAACACCTATTGCTGAAAGAACCTTTACCAGGTTGTCCACTGTTACCACTCTTAGTGTGCCCACCTCTAATCATTTTTGGTCATCTTTCCACCCACTAGCTGCTCTTTATTTCTCTTATCTTTGGCACCAAAGTACTCATCCAGATCGGTCTCAACACGTTGAGCAGCAGCAGCAGCAGCCACAACCTCAAAAATGATAGTAAACTCTATAAAAAAAAGTTGAGAGCGAATCTTAGGCCTTAAATTCATCCAAAACTTTATTATCCTCTCCATTGGGTCTATATTTTTTATCTACTTAGAAAAATCAACAAACTTGGCATGGTACTAAAAAATAGCGATGTCCACCCGAGCTCAGTTATGGTAAGCACAAATCATGTTCTGTTTATGACTTGTATTGTAGTTGTTACACTTAAAACAAGCTCGAACCGCTCCCAGCTCATTTCACTAACAGAATAATCTAACTTCAATGTTTCCACCAAACTACAGCCATCTTCTACAAATAAAATATTGAGAGGCCAACTTTGAACTCTGCTGTAACTTCAATAGTATCCATATTTTTACCATAACACTTAGCCAATTTTTGCAGTCAGAAGGTCTGCTCCTCCCTCGAATAGTTGCTGATTAATCACCCTAACTCTCTGAAATAATCCACAAGGCAAAACACTGGGTTCTGCACTCCAACGTCTCTAGGCAAACTCTTAAGTCCATCTCTCAGGTCTCTAGGTAAACTCTTGAGTCCACTTAACTCAATAGAGCAAAAAATTATATTTAACACTTCAATTTTAAGGAAGCATGCCAATTATAAAATGTTTTCATAAAACTGGTTTATAAAGCTAACACTAGGACAAATATTAAAAATATTTTCCACTATAATATGGTACATACATATAAAATATGTCATACTGTACATTATGTGAACCTTAGTGAAAATGCAATATCTCATGGACTCCAAATGCACCATGACATAAATATATTAATAATGGCGATATTTGGTGATCGCTAAATCCACGAAAATAAGATCCTCATTAAGTTTAAGGTTGTGTGCCCACAGACATAGCACAATTAGTTGTCTCACTACTTTAATTAAAACAAACAATCACATTCTTCAACGGTCGCAAGTTTCTTTCATAGGTTAACCAAACGAATCCCTCAGTTGAAAAGGAAGAGATTCTTCTCTGCGTAAATTTTGATTTCTTGTCTTAATTACTTGGTGATGGCCTTATAATAAAGAGTTTGAGAATATAGAGTAAATTATGGTACGTATTTAATTAGTATTCAACTAGCATTATAATTATATCAATTACTTAATTTAAATAAAGTAATCAACGTAACTAGAAAACTAGATTAGTTTAAAATATGGTACTTATCACTTTTACCCTCGAAGTATGAGGGTATTCACAAAACGGACCTTAAAGTTTTTTCGTGAACACGGTCACCCTTGACGTATCAATTATTAACAACCCAACCCCTATCGGGTGTCCGTTGTCTGAGAACGAGTGCCCATTCAATTCAAAAAAGAACAGGCACCCATTCTTTTTTCAAAGGCGACTGACCCAGAACCACTTTTGTGTTTCAAAATGAATGGTCGCCCGTTTAAAAATAACGGGAACCCAGGCCAAAACCACTTTTGTGGCTCATAATATGATGACCCAAATGTGAACGTATGTGTACGACTGCGGGGCAAACCTCGGGACCTAAGCCTAGTGTAGGCGAATCTCGGACTCGAGTATAGGCGAATCTCGGGTCGTAAAAAGGGGGTTGTCACAACCCACATCGCTTGGGAAAGTACATGGAAATGAAACATATGTAAGAGATCCCTCCCAAGATAGCAAGACGCGTTTTGGAGAACGATTGGCAACGGATCCTAAAACCACTCCAGTTAAAAGTGCGTCGGCGAGACAATCCAGGTTGTACCTTCCGGAAGTTCTCGCCAAACAAAGCCGTGAGGGGAGGATATTGTGCTACGGCCCAATTCCCAGAGCGGACAATATCTTGCTGGGATAAAGGTCAGTATAAATGGTATTCAGAGCCTGGCCCAACCGAAATGTGCCACGAGGACTTGAGCCCCCGAGGGGGGGTGATTGTATGACCCGAATGTGAACGTATGTGTATGACTGCGGGGCAAACCTCGGGTTGCGGGGCAAACCTCGGGACCTAAGCCGAGTGTAGGCGAATCCCGGACTCGAGTATAGGCGAATCCCGGGTCGTAAAAAGGGGGTTGTCACAATCCCACATTACTTGGGGAAGTACATGGAAATGAAACATATGTAAGAGATCCCTCCCAAGATAGCAAGACGCGTTTTGGAGAACGATTGGCAACGGATCCTATAAGAACTCCGAAGTTAAAAGGGCTTAGCGTAGAGCAAGCAATACCAGGTTGGGTGACCTTCTGGGAAGTTCTCGCCAAACAAAGCCGTGAGGGGAGGATATTGTGCTACGGCCCAATTCCCAGAGCGGAAATATCGTGTGGATAAAGGTCATTATAACTTGGTGTATCAGAGCATGTACCCAACCGGAATGTGGCAACGAGGACGTGAAGGCCCCCGAGGGGGGGGGATTGTAATGACCCGAATGTGAACGTATGTGTATGACTGCGGGGCAAACCTCGGGTGCGGGGCAAACCTCGGGACCTAAGCCGAGTGTAGGCGAATCCCGGGACTCGAGTATAGGCGAATCTCGGGTCGTAAAAAGGGGCGGACAATATCTTGCTGGGATAAAGGGTCATTATAAATGGTATCAGAGCCTGTACCCAACCGGAAATGTGGCCAACGAGGACGTTGAGCCCCCGAGGGGGGGTGATTGTAATGACCCGAATGTGAACGTATGTGTATGACTGCGGGGCAAACCTCGGGTTGCGGGGCAACCTCGGACCTCCTAAGCCGAGTGTAGGCGAATCCCGGACTCGAGTATAGGCGAATCCCGGGTCGTAAAAAGGGGGTTGTCACAATCCCACATTACTTGGGGAAGTACATGGAAATGAAACATATGTAAGAGATCCCTCCCAAGATAGCAAGACGCGTTTTGGAGCACGATTGGCAACGGATCCCATAAAAACTCCAAAGTTAAAAGTGCTTCAGCGAGATCAATCCCAGGTTGGGTGACCTTCTGGGAAGTTCTCGCCCAACAAAGCCGTGAGGGGAGGATATTGTGCTACGGCCCAATCCCTAGAGTGGATAATATCTTGCTGGGTAACGGGGTCGTTACACTTAATAAACGGGTGCCCATTCTTCGATACTGGGCAATCGTTCCCCGATACTATTGATAGATTATAAATAGGACTGGCAGCTCATTTTTACCCCAATTGCGCTAGAGTTTAAATTTCTCTCATTAACCCTAACCCTCAGGCTGAAATTGAACTCCCACTTCCCTGCAAACACCCCGATGCTGCTCATGAGAACTCCAGTCTCATCCTGCGGCCGTTATTTTTGTGCCCTAGGTAGAAATCGCTGCCCTCTAGGTTGAAAAAACAAAAGGGTGGTCTAGCACAAGGTGGTCCATCACAGGGGACCGCAAAGGCAATTGACTCCAACACAATTTCGACAACAATCAATCGGGTATGAAGTTGATACCACCCACCGATCGATTATATACTCTAGGAATGTTTACTTTAGAAGTTTTGAATCTTTGGGAGTTTAGGAAATGTTTGCAAGAATTGGTTTAGTTGAATTGTGCGAGTTGTTGGGGAATAGCTGTGAAATAATTATTCGGTTGTTTTATGCCGAGTTTATCAAATCAAGGAAAGGGAGTTCCTTTAGAAAGTGGTCGATTATATACTCTAGGAATGTTTATTTTAGAAGTTTTGAATCTTTGGGAGTTAAGGAAATGTTTGCAAGAATTGGTTTAGTTGAATTGTGCGAGTTGTTGGGGGATAGCTGTGAAAGAATTATTCGGTTATTTTATGCCGAGTTTTACAATGTCAAAGCTCGAGTTGATCACCTACACTATTTTGGCACGAGATGAACATAGAGATTTGGTGAGTTTCATGAATCTTTATGCCATGAAGAAATTATATAGTGGGACTCGATTTAATCTTGGGTTTCTGATTTTGAGTCATATGAGTGAGATTAGCTGGACGTACCACAAAAATATGTCATATAACACGTTGATTCATAAGCTCAATGAATACTTCGATATTGAACTACCGCCTGGCGAGCCTGTTAGAGTAAAAATGGCAAGTGATGTATATGATAGGAGCACCTTAGGTCACATGGGCGTAATTAAAGTAGGGTGTAATTGGGTATTCAAGAACTAGTATGCAGCCTCATTCTTAGCAGCTCCTCTTCGACCAGGTATAAATCATATTCACAATGTCGTTTAATAAACATAGTAACTTTCATCTAACTTGCTCCTCCTCAGGTACTGCTGATGATGTTCATATGGAAGATGCTCTCGCTTCGCCGTGCACGTCTTCCATTATGGCAAGAATTGAGGAGAAGTTAGACGTTCTGATTGGCAGGGTAGAAGAGCTCTCTAGGGCTCATAGAAAATTGGATGAAAAAGTTTATTACGTGAGATGGGTTGTGGAAGCCGATGCGCCAGAGGATGCAGCCAATGATGCAAACGACGATGCGTAAGAATCTATAGTTTATGTTTTTTGTTTATTTAGAAAACAATTTGAAAGAAGTATGGTTGTAATAGTTTATAGGGAAAAGTTCAATTTAGCCCCCAACGTATGGGGTCAGTTGTCATTTGGCCCATAACGTTTATTTTTAACCCAATCAAACCCTATCGTATAAAACATTTGTAATTCAAACCCTCCCGTCAATTTTTCAATTAAATTTGACAGATGCCCTTTCAAAATTCTCAAACTACTTTTTTCCTCTCTCTCTCTCTCTCTCGTCCCGTTTTTTTCATTTCCTTCCTTAATTTCTCACCTGTTGCCTTCGATCTACGAAAATCTTCAATCAACCTCTTTGCAACTACTTCGATTTACATCGTTAGGGTTTGGGAATTGCTGTCTCTCAGTTTTTCTTCTTGAATCCATTCATTAGTTGCTTCAGATTTGAAGTAATGTCTCAAGGCTATGCCATCCAACTTTACTTCGATCTGGCTCTCGAAAATCAGGTGTTGAAGGCTTGGAATGTACTAGCTCACTGTCAAATCAATACTCAACTCATCGAAATCGAATCCCTCCCTCACATCACCCTCTTCTCCACTACCCTCCTCGAACTTGCAAAGCTTCAAGTCATTCTCAAAACCTTGGCTTCCAGGCAAGAACCGTTGCCTCTCTCTTTCTCGTCTGTTGGAAGCCTTCCCAGGGACAACAATGTTCTTTTTCTCGGGCCGACACCTTTGATTTTGCTCCTCCAGCTTCACTCTCAATTGTGCGAAGCATTGAGGAAAGAAGGAATCGAAATTGGGCATGAATATCTGGTCCATTCGTGGATTCCATTATGTGCGGTTGCTGAAGAGGTACCTAAGGCACGTATGGCAAAGGCCTTTTCGGTTCTTCGAGACCTAAAGTTGCCAGTTTCTGGATACGTAATGGACATTGGATTGGTGGAGTTTTCCCCACTTCTTGAACTCCTCTCCTTTGCCCTCGGCAACACTGTAGAGCCATGAGGTTCTTAGTCTTTCTCATGTGTTATTTTTCTTATTTTGCCTCGGCCTTTTCTTAGTCTTCTCTGAACGGCGGTGACGGTGTGCGACGACACTTTCTGTCAAAGGGAGATGGTTCTTCGCTGTTCTGCGCTTCGCGTGGGCTGCGGCTCGAGCAGAACAGAACAGAGCCTCTGTTCTGAGAGAGAGAGAGAGAGAGAGAGAGAGAGAGAGAGAGGAGAAAAGGGTAGTTTGGAAATTTTGAAAAGCCATCTGTCAAATTTAACTGAAAAATTGACGGAAGGGTTTGAATTGCAAACGTTTTATACGATAGAGTTTGATTGGGTCAAAAATAAACGTTAGGGGCCAAATGACCACTGACCCCATACGTTGGGGGCTAAATTGAACTTTTTCCTAGTTTATATTTAGACAAAAAATTTAACAAAATATGGTTAAAATTTAAAGTTTCATCGGGATTGGGTTTTTGACTATATAGACTTTGTTAAATATAGCTATAGGGAGTTAGAAAACAAAAGAAACTCTATCCAATTTTTGAGTTTTTCATTTGTGATGATCCGATTGTGTATGATGGCTGTACCATCGAGGAGATCCTTGAGGGGAACGCCGGGAGGACGATCGCTGTACCATCGGGGAGGCCCTTAAGGGGAACGTCGGGAGGTGGCAGGTCGCTTGGGGAGGTATATGAAAATGAAACATATGTAAGGAAACTCTCCCAAGATAGTAAGACACGTTTTGGAGCACAATTAACAACGGATCTCATAAAAACTCCAAAGTTAAAAGTGCTCTGGTGAGAGCAGTACCATGTTAGGTGACCGACTAAGAAGTCCTCGCCAAACAAATCCGTGAGGGAAGGATATTGGACTACGACCCAATCTCCAGAGCAAACAATATCTTACTGGGAAAATGGGTCATTATAAATGGTATCAGAGCCTGTACCCAACCAGAAATATGGCCAAAGTGCACGTTGGGCCCCCAAGGAGGGGTGATTCCCAATTGTGTACGATGGTTGTACCACTGGGGAGACCCTTGAGGGGAACGCCGGGAGGACGATGGTTGTACCACCGGGGAGGCCCTTGAGGGGAACGTCGGGAGGTGGCAGGTTGTTACATAACAATCCCACATTGCTTGGGAAGGTATATGGAAATGAAAAATATATAAGGAAACTCTCCCAAGATAGTAAAACGCGTTTTGGAGCACAATTGACAATGGATCCCATAAGAACTCTAAAGTTAAAAGTGCTCTGGCGAGAGCAGTACCATGTTGGATGACCGACTGGGAAGTCCTTGCCAAACAAATCCGTGAGGGGGAGGATATTGGGCTATGACCCAATCCCCAGAACGAACAATATCTTACTGGAAAAATGAGTCGTTATATCATCGATCTATGAACACAACCAAATGGATAGAGTATGATATTGAAGTGCACATTGAAATATCACACAAATTACATAAAGGAAGACATTACATAAATCACAAAATTATTGCCTTATCCACACATAGAAGACTCTTGTGTAGGATCGGTATTGTCTAAGGGGGCGGAGGGGGTGGTAAATTAGACTTTTTAAATTAACTTAAATTTCTAAATCAATTTCTCTCTTGAATAAAGCTTGTAGACTAATAGCATACAATCAAATAAAGTAAAGAGAGTGAGAGAAAATTCGACACCACAGTTTTTAACGTGGTTCAGCCAAACTGCCTACGTCCACGCTCCAAGGCTCCCCCTTGAAGATTCCTTACTTCTCCTCAACGAGAAATGCTGATTGAACTTTACGGGCTTCGATCCACAGCCTTACACAATCCTGGATTGAACTTTACGGGCGTCAATCCACTGCCTTACAGGGTTTTTAGATTTGAATCATAGATTACAATAATCTACAAACTCTCAAAACAGAATTTCAAGTTTTGGAAAGGAGAGATGTAGATAGAATTACAGAGAATGAATAATTTCAAGTTAGGGCTCAGCAATGAATTTTCGCAAAAAGTTGTTCCTTTGTGCTCTAACCTTGGCTTAAAAATACTCTGTATGTTCGTCGGCTCTTGACTTCAATGCTACTTATCCAATAGTGGAAATTTTGTTACCGTTGGAGCAGCTTTCGTATAATTTCAGGTAGCCGTTGCCGTCTGTAGTTGCAAATCGTCGTCGACATTAATGTTCTGTAGTTAAGACTGAAAACAATGTCACTGTAGCTTCGCGCTAATTTTTAATTCTGGCGGAAGACAATGTTGTTTTAGTCTTGAACCGCCATCGGTGGATGCAACTTCAAAAATATTGAACCGGCATAGGATGATGAGTCTTTAAAACGCTGAAACGGTGTCGGATGATGAAGCTTTAACATGTTGAACCGGCATAGGATGATAAAAGCTTTAGACGTCTTCCGGCTTTGTCGTTTAGTGAGCGTATGATGTCTTCTTTGAATCTCATCCGGCTTTGTCGTCTAGCGAGCGGTGGAGTTCTTCTTCGAAGTCATCCGCCTTGTCGTTTAGTGAACGGTGGACTTCTTCTTCGAAGTCATCCGCCTTGTCGTTTAGCGAGCGGTGGACAGAGGCATTTTACTCATCCGCCTTTGTCGTTTAGTGACCGGTGGACTAAGGCATTTTACACATCCGCCTTTGTCGTTTAGTGACCGGTGGACTAAGGCATTTTACTCATCCACCTTTGTCGTCTAGCGAGCGGTGGACAAAGGCATTTTACACAGATTCCACACCGGTTATTCTATTTAGTCCTGTACACTTAATCATATGCATTCGATAACTAAAATACCTTTTTCAAGGGCATTTCCAATTGATTAAAATCCTTGCATAAATCAATGTAAACATAATCAAATTATATATTTATCATTCAAGTACATCATCAAAAACTTAGTTAGACTTAAACACTAATTAAGTCAACAATCTCCCCCTTTTTGATGATGACAACCTATAAGTTTGATTAAGTATAACCCTCCCCCATAATCCTAGCTCCCCCATAGCAAAAGCATATAATCCAGAAACAGACACAGAGCATACCACAGTTTCACAGACATACAGATATCCAGAATTTCAGTTTTCCAAAATATGCATACTCAAATCATAGTAACAATAACTAAGTACACATGCATATCTATCATCAATCAAATATATTCTCCCCCATTGACATTATCAAAAATAATCAGAGAGAGAGACAGCAGAAGCGATGCATTCAACAAAAGAATAGCAATAAGTAAAGAGCAGAGAAGTCAAAAACAAATGGAAATCAGAAAAACATTGTAGTTTAAAAATATATCTCCTATTTACAGAAATCTAAAAATTTCTTCCAAAAAGCATGAAGGATCCACGAGTCCACTTCAAGGTGCGGGGAGAAGTAATCATCCACGAGGGCTTGAAGGGATTCAAGATCATGAGGGAGTGGTGCTTGATAGACTACCAAGTCCATACATGGAGGAGGAGGTGGTGATGCGACTAGAGAGACTGCCAAGTCCACACTAGTAGGCTGATCCAAAAGAGGGGCAGAGGATGATGGCTCGACAGGAGGTCCAGCAGAAGATACTTCCATTGGACTGGCTGGCTCAGGGGAAGACACACGAGCAGGAGGAGCAACAGGAGTAGAAAATTAGAGTTCTGCCTCCTGAAGAGCTAAAGGCGTTAATCGAATAGAGTCTTCAAAAACCTCAGATCTGCAAAGGGGAAGGATGAGGTCTTCTGAGTAAGCCTCCGGGAAAGAAGGAGGACTAGATGGTCCCGGTAGAAAAGCCTCAAATTGAGACTTGAGCGATTGATGATTCAGGGCTACAATTTCCTTATGTCTGTCCATTTTCTTAGGCAGCAGAGCAAGTCCTGTATCCAACGCGATGCCCATGTCCAATTTGATCTCCCTCAGTTGTTTATCCATTTGCTCCTGAACAGAAGTGATGGCAGTACCTAGGCTGACTATGCTGGACTACAAGGTATTAAACTGATCCTCACTGATGAAAAATCTCCGCTGATAGGTCTGAGGAGATGCAGGAGTAACTGAGGGGATTGGTGAAGAAATAAGGACTGGTGGAGCTGGTAGAGCTAGTGGAGCAGGTTGGATAGGAGAGGGAATGTGTAGGGTATGTGATGGTTCAACTGATGGAGAAAGATGGACTGGTGAAGAAGGTTGGACAGGTGAAGGCAGAGAGGGCAACAGCTGTGTTGGTGGAGGGGAAGAGGGTTCCTCTGGAATTAGAGGGGACATAGAAGGTAAAGTGGAATAAGCCACTGATGTAGGAGGTGAACGAGGTGGAGGAGGAGAGGAGAGATGAGGAAGGCTAGGAAAATGAGGGGCAGACATTGCTTCAAAGGGATGAGCTAGATAGGAGGAAGCAGGGGGTCTTGGCATTGGTGGAGGAAGGTGGGAGCGTGAGACCAGAGAATGAGGAGGGAAAATATCAAAGGCAGGGATCTCTGAGTCACCACTTCCTTCTTGCATAGAGGACTCTGCATCTAAAGGCAATTGCCTTTTGCCTTTTCTAAGAATTGCAACCGTTGCAGCCCTCTGCTTGGACTGATCCAATACAAACTTCCCTTGACGTGTTCTCTTATTTCCCATCCTGGACAAGGTGGATTAAGAATAATAACTGGATGGTTTGAGACAGGAAGGATCCTCATCCTCTTGAAATTCAACCTCAAATTTCTGAAAGATCTTCATAAGAAAGAGGTCATAGGGAAAAGATGTAGGACCTGAAGAAACACTCTGAATCATCCTTCTCAGAATAATATATCCTATATCAACCGGGGTCTTTTGATAGAGGGCAAAAAGAATAACAAATTCCATGCAGCTAATATCTTCATAATGACCACCCTTAGGAATGACATTATAGCATATCATCTGATGGAGAAGACGAGCTCTAATAGATAAATGTCTGCTCTTTAAGGAATTGGGAATATTGTGTGGGTCTAGAGCAATCTCTTTTAAAAATTGTTCACCATCAGGAGTTCTAAGAAAAGGGGGTTCTTGTCCAGTTGAAAAAACTTTGGGATGTTAATCGAGATAAGGACTCCCCAGTAGCTCATTGATGGATTGGGAAGTTAGAACTATGCGTTTTCCATACACATAGCTCGAAATGGTTGACTAGTTAGAAGGATAACTAAGATTGGCATAGAACATCCTAATGGCAGTAGGGTAAAAGAAGGATTCAACGTCAAACAACCCTATTAATCAAATGTCAGTCAAGGGTGCTACGATGTTTAAGGCAACTAACTCGTCTGGTACAATACCACGACTGGGAATCAATTTCTTATCCTTAAAGTCGTCGTGATACCTGATTTCAGCGGCCTCATTGAAGAAATAGAGCGACGGCAAACTATTCGCTCGAGGAATCACTCGTGGTGGACGAGCAGTGGTTTTGGCTTTCTTTTTTGCTGGTTCAGCAACAGCTCGAGATGAAGAACCCAGATGATCCATTGGAAAGGTTCTGTGAAGAAGACCTAGAGAGAAAGGGTTGAAGGCAGAGGTTTTTCTATAAGGACGCGAAAGATGAAGCGTTTCTGAGCAGTTGCTAAGTTTAAAAGAATAGAACCACGCCTGACGTGATGAAGACGCACGTGTAACAACGATATTACCCGATGGGTGACACGTGTCAGCAGAAAAGAAAATGCATCATCCGGTGCATAGACATCATCCGGTTAGTGAAGAAAAACATCATCCGGTTATCTACAAATCTGACCACTCTCTCACGGGAAAGATTTCCAACAGAAGAAACTTGGCTTTTCTCAAACCGAATGAGACCTAGCCTTATTCTTATATTATTGAAGGTCTTTTCATCCAAAGGCTTGGTAAAGATATCAGCTAATTGATCAACATAATTAACAAATTCTAAGGTAATATCACCTTTTTGTACATGATCTCTTATAAAGTGATATCTGACCTCTATATGCTTAGTTCTAGAATGCTGAATTGGATTCTTAGAAATATTAATTGCACTGGTGTTGTCACACCGAATAGGAATCCTATCATAGAATATATTATAGTCTTCTAGAGTTTGTTTCATCCAAAGCATTTGAGCACAACAACTGCCTGCAGCAATATATTCACTCTCAGTAGTTGACAATGCAACAGAATTCTGTTTCTTAGAATACCAGGAGACTAAAGATTCACCTAAGAACTGACAGGTGCTACTAGTACTTTTTCTATCAACAAGACTACCTGCATAATCAGAATCTGAATATCCAATCAGATTAAAAGAAGTGCCCTTTGGATACTATAATCCTAAATCATAAGTCCCACTCAAATATTTGAAAATCCTTTTTACAGCAGATAAATGAGACTCCTTAGGGGCAGCTTAGAATCTAGCACATAAACAAACACTAAATAGAATATCTGGCCTACTGGCAGTCAGATATAACAAAGAACCAATCATACCATGATATTTCTTAATGTCCACACTTATACCGTTTTCATCTTTGTCCAATTTGGTTGTGGTACTCATGGGAGTTCTAGAAGATTTGATAAATTCTAAACCAAATTTCTTAAGAAGTTCCTTAATGTACTTTTCTTGACAGAAGAAAATTCTATCAGGAGATTGGCTAATCTGAAATCCTAAGAAGAATTTTAACTCCCACATCATACTCATCTCAAATTCACTTTGCATGAGGGAGGAAAACTCATTACACATGTTGACATTAGTTGATCCAAAAATAATGTCATCGACATAAATTTGAACTAACAGAATATCCTTATCTTTTTGCATGGTAAATAGAGTTGAGTCGGTGTTACCCTTTTTGAAATTTCTTTTCTCAAGGAAGTTCCTCAACCTATCATACCAAGCTCTAGGAGCCTGTTTAAGACCATAGAGAGCTTTCCTTAATTTATAGACATGGTCGGGTTTGTCAAAAGCTTCAAAACCTATGGGTTGCTCAACATAAACTTCTTCTGTAATATAACTATTTAAGAATGCACTCTTTACATCCATTTGAAATAGTGTGAAGTTTTTGTAGCAAGCAAAAGCAAGGAGCATCCTAATTGACTCTAATCTAGCTACAGGGGCAAAAGATTCCTCAAAATCAATACCCTCTTCTTGAGAGTATCCCTTAGCAACTAGTCTAGCCTTGTTTCTCACAACAACTCCATTTTCATCCAATTTATTCTTATAAACCCATTTAGTTCCAATAATGGGATGATCCTTAGACCGTGGAACAAGTTCCCATACCTTGCTCCTTTCAAATTGATTTAGCTCTTCTTGCATAGCTAAAATCCAATACTCATCATTCTCGGCCTCTTCAAACTTCTTAGGCTCTACTTGAGAGATAAATGCCACATTGGCACAAAGATTCCTAAGAGAGGATCTAGTCTTAACTTCTATTGAATACTCTATATGCTTTACTAGTAAGAGAATAACCAAGAAAAATTCCAAGATCAGATTTGGAATCGAATTTTCCTAAGTTATCCTTAGTGTTGAGAATAAAGCCTTTACTACCAAAGGCTCTAAAGTATTTAACAGAAGGTGTTTTTTCACTCCAGAGCTCATATGGAGTTTTCTCAAGAATAGGTCTTATGGAGACCCGATTGAGCACATAACAAGCTGTTGCAACAGCTTCAGCCCAGAAATATTTAGGAAGGGAATTTTCATTTAGCATGGTTTGGGCTAGTTCTTGGAGAGACCTATTTTTCCTCTCAACAACACCATTTTCCTGAGGGGTTCTAGGAGAGGAGAAATTGTGCTCAATTCCATACTTGAGACACAAGAGTTCAAATCTCTCATTTTAAAATTCTCCACCATGATCACTACGAATAGCAACAATGGTGAGCTCCTTTTCATTTTGAACTCTTTTCCTAAAGCTAGAAAATGTATCAAAAGTCTCATCCTTAGACTTTAGAAAGAATACCCAGGTGAATCTAGAGAAGTCGTCAACAATGACATAAGCATAGAATTTTCCACCTAGACTAGCTATATTGGAAGGACCGAAGAGGTCCATGTGGAGAAGTTGGAGAGGCTTGGAAGTTGAAATTGCATTCTTCGGTACAAATGAACTTTTGATCTGCTTACCCATTTGGCAGGCTTCACCGACCTTATCCTTTTCAAAGGATATCTTAGGAATCCCTCTAACTAAATTATCCTTAGTAATCTTAGCTAATGTATCCATTCCTACATGTCCTAATCTCCTATGCCAAATCCAGCTATCATTAGAGGAATTAACAGCAAAACATTTCTCATTATCACAAACAATATTATCTAAGTCAATGATATAGATATTTTCTTTCCTAAAGCCAGTAAACAGAATTTTGCCATTTGCAGCATCTTTAATTATGCAGGAATTTGACTTAAAAGTCACTTTATATCCTTTGTCACATAACTGGCTAATACTAAGTAAATTATGCTTCAATCCATCAACTAATAACACATTCTCAATAACAGAATTAATATTGTTACCTATATTGCCTATGCCAACAATCTTGCCCTTTTGGTTTCCCCCAAAAGTAACACTTCCCTTCTTCTTGTTGACAATATCAAACTTGGTTGAGTCTCCCGTCATATGTCTTGAACAACCACTGTCAAGGTACCACTGATTCTTTCCGGGAGAGCAGTCAACCTGCAAAACAGTGATCAAACAGTCTTCTTAGGTACCCAAATTTTTTGGGTCCTAGTGTTAGTTTTGGTTCCTTTGGGAACCCATTGCAACTTACTGCAAGTTTTCATATTATTGTTTTTAAAGGACATACAAAGGACTTATGTCCTACTTCATTACAGGTATGGCAAGTAGTCGGTTTGACAAAGAAATTCTTAAAAACTTTCCTCTTATTGAACTTATCATAGCCTAAACCTGCTTTATCATGAGTAGCTCTATGATTCCATATTAGCAATGTTAAGTTCTTACTACCATTTGAGAACCAAAGAACAAGTTTATTCAAAGATTCATTTGTCTTCTTAAGTTCAGTGATTTCTTTTTCATGCAAGTTCACTTCTTTAGCACGCTTCTCAATTAGACTTGCATTTTCCTTTTTCAATGTATTGTATTTAGCCTTTAACAAGCCAAACTGTTTAACTAAATCGTTAAAGGCATCAACCATATCCCCATCATCATCAGACTCACTCTCACAGGAAGAAATGCTAACCTCATTATCGTGAGCCATGAAGCAGAGGTTGGCTACTTCCTCATCTTCTTAATAGGATGTGTCACCTTCACTGTCATCCCAAGTAGCCTTCATAGCCTTCTTCTTAAATTTCTTGGGATTCTTCTTGGTATGTGGACAATCTGCCTTCATGTGGCCAGACTTTCCACATCCAAAGCAAGTAATCTCCTTGTCTTTGGGTTGCCTTTCATTCTTGGGAAAGCTTATCCCTTGCAGCTTCTTCCTTCGAAGAAACTTGCTAAATCTCTTAGTGATGAGTGCAATGTCTTCATCATCTTCTTCTTCTTCATCCTCAGAGACTTCATGTTTACTTGAAGAGGCTTTCATAGCAATATCTTTTCTTTTTGTTGTCTCTTTTTCCTTAAGATCTTCCTTCTCATTCGACCTCATTGTGATCTCATGTGTCATGAGAGATCCAATGAGTTCCTCTAGCTTTAGAGCTTTGAGATCCTTTGCTTCCTGAATTGCAGTCACCTTTGGCTGCCAGCTTCTTGGAAGACATCCGAGGATCTTCCTGACCTGTTCTTCACTAGAATAAGATTTACCAAGAGCTTTCAACCCATTAGTAATGTTAGTAAATCTTGTAAACATGGAAGAAATAGACTCATCCTTAGGCATAGAGAATAGTTCATACTCGTGTATGAGCATATTTAATTTACTCTCTTTCACTTGATTTGTGCCCTCGTGTGTGACCTCTAATAGGTGCCAAATCTCTTGGGCACTCTCACACTCTTGTACTCTATTAAATTCGTCTCTATTCAGAGCACAGTACAGGGTGTTTATCGCCTTGGCATTAAGGCTCAGATTTCTCTTATCGGACTCAGATAATTCAGTAGAGTCCTTAGGGATACTTTTCCCATCTACAATTTTCATGGCCTTAAAAGGGTCATTCTCTATAATACACCAAGTCTCATAGTCCATGGCTTGAACGAATATTTTCATTCTAGCCTTCCAATAAACATAATCACTCACATCAAAGAAAGGAGGTCTATTTGTAGCTTGACCTTCTATGTGTATGGTGTTAGTGTTGAATGCCATTGTAAAAGTGTATAACACAGAGTATTTAACTACAGCTTAGACAAAGATAACCTCGCTCTGATACCAATTGTAGAATCGGTATTGTCTAAGAAAGATGGTGAACTAGACTTTTTAAATTAACTTAAATTTCTAAATTAATTTCTCTCTTGAATAAAGCTTGTAGACTAATAGCATACAATCAAATAAAGTAAAGAGAGTGAGAGAAAATTCGACACCACAGTTTTTAACGTAGTTCGGCCAAATTGCCTACGTCCACGCTCTAAGGCTCCCCCTTGAAGATTCCTTACTTCTCCTCAACGTGAAATGCTGATCGAACTTTACGGGCTTCGATCCACATCCTTACACAATCCTGGATTGAACTTTACGGGCGTCAATCCACTGCCTTACAGGGTTTTCAGATTTGAATCACAGATTACAATAATCTACAAACTCTCAAAATAGAATCTCAAGTTTTGGAAAGGAGAGATGTAGATAGAATTACAGAGAATGAATAATTTCAAGTTAGGGCTCAGCAATGAATTTTCGAAAAAAGTTGTTCCTTTGTGCTCTAACCTTGGCTTAAAAATACTCTGTATGTTCGTCGGCTCTTGACTTCAATGCTCCTTATCCAATAGTGGAAACTTTGTTACCGTCGGAGCAGCTTTCGCACAATTTCAGGTAGCTGTTGCCGTCTGTAGTTGCAAATCGTCGTCGACATTAATGTTCTGTAGTTAAGACTGAAAACGACGTCACTGTAGCTTCGCGCTAATTTTGAATTCTGGCGAAAGACAATGTTGTTTTAGTCTTGAACCACCATCGGTGGATGCAACTTCAAAAATATTGAACCGGCATAGGATGATGAGTCTTTAAAATGCTGAAACGGTGTCAGATGATGAAGCTTTAACATGTTGAACTGACATAGGATGAAAAAAGCTTTAGACGTCTTCCGGCTTTGTCGTTTAGTGAGCGTAGGATGTCTTCTTTGAATCTCATCCGGCTTTGTCGTCTAGCGAGCGGTGGAGTTCTTCTTCGAAGTCATCCGCCTTGTCGTTTAGTGAGCGATGGAGTTCTTCTTCGAAGTCATCCGCCTTGTCGTTTAGCGAGCGGTGGACAGTGGCATTTTACTCATCCGCCTTTGTCGTTTAGTGACCGGTGGACTAAGGCATTTTACACATCCGCCTTTGTCGTTTAGTGACCGGTGGACTAAGGCATTTTACTCATCCGCCTTTGTCGTTTAGCGAGCGGTGGACAAAGGGATTTTACACAAATTCCACACCGGTTATTCTATTTAATTCTGTACACTTAATCATATGCATTAGATAACTAAAATACCCTTTTCAAGGGCATTTCCAATTGATTAAAATCCTTGCATAAATCAATGTAAACATAATCAAATTATATATTTATCATTCAAGTACATCATCAAAAACTTAGTTAGACTTAAACACTAATTAAGTCAACATCTTGCACAAAGTAAAATTATACGGAACTTACAATGTAAACCTATTGATTTATGTAATAATGACATTGATTTCAAATATAAACATGTATTTGTGTTCTGACAACAATGTTAAAACCTATACATGTGTTATGGGTAGTAGAAGTGCCAGAGGTGGATCCTATGCTTCAACAAGTGGGACTATTATGCCCTGCATGACGGGATCTTCCACACGTAACTATTGCATTATTCTTACTAAGGGATCAGGATTGAGGCTTGTCCACATCTCTCACTCTTTGCTTTTTCTGCCTATTTGGTTTGCTCTTTGCTGCTGGTAGAATGATTTCATTACCCTCTATTATGGGCAACATCTGTTGCCCACTAACTAGATGAATGAAGTGGGAGTACATCCTAATGTAAGTCTCGCGGTGATAGTACTCGTGCACATAATCTTGTGGTGAGAGTCTCATGAAATGCAAACACGGAATTGCATGGACACACAGAATTCTAGTGAGCTCCCACTTATAATCGTTGCGCACACATCTATCCAAATCAACAACGTATTGTTCACGACCATTGCTGACTTCAAATCGACCAGCACCTGCGAAGACAACACTCCAATTTTGAGCTTCATGTTCTAACTATGCAAGCTTATTCTTTATTCGCGGGCACAAATGTTCGGTTGACTCAACCATTTTTTTATATTTTTTCACGATTCGAGAGATCAAGCACTTTTTGATCATCTCAACCATGGTTATAATTGGTTTGTCCTTGACAGGTAATAGAAGGGCATTAAAGGACTCACTCAAATTGTTCAAGCACATGTAACACTTGGGGATTGAATTGAATGCATGGGCTGCCCAATTTTTTGGGTTTAAGCGACTCAAACTGTCATGAGCAGCCTTGTCAACCAAGAATAAATTTTTCATTTCTCTCTCAAATTTGGAAATTGTGGTCGCCCTAGATGCATTTCAAAGCCCATCCTTATGCAATTTCCACTGAAACTTTTTCTTAAAATTGGCATACAGATGTCTGCGACAGTAGCGGTATTCAGCTGACGGTAGTACCTCATTCACAACATGCAACAATTCCTAATATTTGAGTAAATGCGTCATTAGAAATATTAAAAGGCAAATAAATGCACAATATATGATATTGACCAATTATAAATACACACAAAATATGATACTTTTGAGGATTTGAAACAATTCTCTAGCCCCGTCCCACCACTTCTACAAGTCCTTACATTCTGCTTCCACTACTGAAATAGCAACGAGATAAATGTTATAGTTACCATCAATGCTAATGGCTGCGATTAATTGCCCTGCACACAACCCCTTCAGATGACAACTGTCAAAACAGATAATTGGTCAACCACACTGAAGCAGACCTTGCTTGCATGCAGCCATACACATATATTCTTTCAAATACACTTTTGTGTAGACCAAGGGTGTTGCTCGGATTTGATCTACGAATTTCTTCTTCGTACGACCACAATATCTTATATTGTTCATCACTCTTCTTTTTGTTAAGTCTTCAGGATTCACTTCTTGCCTTATGAAAAAGACTTGGTGTAATGTTGAGATTAAAATCTTTCATAACAGTCTCAATAATAGAAGATACTTTCCTATGTTGGTTGACTTTTGAACCTATCAAAGTATTGATTTGCAACCCATCTAGCAGAAACATGTCGACTTTCAATTTTTCGCAAATAAATGTGAATATCATTCAAACTTTTAATTTGAAACGTCAGGTTACATTGCATCTTAGAAGCATGCATTCGCTAGTTGCATCCCTCATTACACACTATCGTCAAACGGTGAGAATCACTCTTAACGAATTTCACCCCATATCCATTTTTAGTACATACTCTACTATTTGTTTTTAATTGCATGTAAGAAACTATACTTTTTACCAAATAAAGACCAATCATAGTTTGCTTTCACACTCATCATTCTCTGAATCACATAACGAACGAAGCTCTGATTCTATAGTTTTCGAGGTCAAATGAACCTCTATTTCCATATTACTGTCTTCGTGATTGAATGCATGAAGTTCACCATATATTAGTCTGGAGTATGAATCTCCCTCCGTGTTGGGATCACAAGTTGTTACGCCATAATCAAACGATCTACTCAAACTACAATCCATCGACATCAACAAATTGCAGAGAATAATAGTCGTTGGAGAAGCGTATAGTTTCCTCAAGACCTAGAGGAGGAAATAAAGGGACAAGGAAGATTTTGACGTAGTGCACAAAATAGAGTGAGTGTTGAAGGTTGGAACATCGCAAGGACGAGATTGGGTGGTCGACGACTGGAGGGTTAGGGTTTATAAGAGAAATTCGAACTCCTAGTGCGATTGGGGAAACATTGGGCAGCCAATCCTATTTATAGTATCTGGGAAAGGTCGCCCGGTATCAAATAACGATTGTCCGTTCATTAAGAGCAACAAAAGTGGTTCAGGCCTGAGCGCCCGTTATTTTTGAACGGGTGACTGTTCATTTTGAACCACAAAAATTGTTATAGGCTAGTTGCCCATGGAAAAAGAACGGATGCCTATTCATTTTTTAATTGAACAAGCGCCCGTTCTCGGACAACAGATGCCTGATTAGGGTTGGGTTGTTAATAATTGTTACGTCGAGGGCGACCGTGTTCACGAAAAAACTTTAAGGTCCGTTTTGTGAATGCCGCCATACTTCGATAGTAAGAGTTATAATTGTAGGATCGTGATTGTCTGAGAGAGAGAGAGAGAGAGAGAGAGAGAGAGAGAGAGAGAGATAGAGAGAGAGAAAGAGAGAGAGAGAGAGAGAGAGAGAGAGAGAGAGAGAGAGAGAGAGAGAGAGAGAGAGGGGTGAATTAGAAATTTCTTAACCTAATCCTTTTTAAGAATGCAAATTAGGTTTATCTTATCTTTTCTCATTGTGTGCAATTACTAATAAACACATAAAAGTAAGAGTAAGAGAAAGAGATTGACACCGATATTTTTACATGGTTCGGCCAACCTTGCCTACGTCCACGCTTCAAGGTTTCTCCCTTGAAGATCCTTATCTTCTCCTCAACAAGATTTATTGATCGAACTTCACGGGCGTCGATCTACTGCCTTACAACTTTGGATTGAACTTCACGGGCATCAATCCACTGCCTTCAAGTTTTTACAAGTTGAAAATAGTATAGTACAAAAACTACACTCTCTCGAAAGTCAAAATCTCAAGTTTAGATGTTGACAAGTGTAAACAAAGATTGTTGTGTGATCTCGTGAGAGTTGAGAGAAAATTGATCAAATTGGCAAAAGTTCTTCTCTCGAGCTACTATTCTTCCTTTTATACTGGTGTCGTAAATTGCTTCTCATTCGGACCAATCCTTGTTTCCGTACCAGAAAATATGACCGTTGAAAAATCCGTACGTAAAAAACTAGCCGTTGTGGTCTGAAGTCGATATTAACCGCGGCGGAAGACTTATTGATTCCGGTAATGTTATCCATTCGGAAGACTTCTTGATTCGGATGATGTTATCCTATTGGATGAAAATATTTTCGGTGGAAGTCTTCTTGATTCCGACTTCTTTATTGGTTTTGGTCGACAATGATTTCGGTAGACGTCAGAGTTCGGTCGACTTGACTTGTTCGGTATTGATTTCGGTAGACTCCAGAATCTGGTCGACTTCATTTGTTTGGTATTGATTTTGGTAGACTTCAGAATCTGGTCGACTTGACTTTGTTGCAGAGTCGTACTTGGTTTTGGTCGACATTGTCTTCGGTAGTCAATGTTTCTTTTGCCACACGACTAGTGGTTGATGTTTAATTAGTTCCACCATCGGTCGATGTTCATTTTGGCAGACAACTTAGACGTCTGGTTGGCATTATGCATACACTATTCTTGACTGCTAACACTTAATCAAAAACATTAGAAAACATAATACCTTTTTTAAAAAGGCATTCCCAATTAACTTCAACTATTAATAACATTCATTTCTTACAATCATTTTATATTTATATATTTCACATTAATAACAATCATCAAAAACATAGTTAAACTTAAACACATTTTAAGTTAACAATATCCTCCTTTTTGATGATGACAAACATAAAATGAACAACCATATACTCCCCCATGCTTTTCAGACAATGTATAAACTCCCTCATACTCTATGCATTAGTATCAACTACTTTTCTCCACCTTTGACATTATCAAAAAAATATTAGTAAGTAGTGTAGGAGATGAGAATGTCATTCAACACAATACAAGTGTGATAAATAAGGAGAAAAATTCAAAGATAAATAATGATAAAGAATGATGAATAAATGAGTATCCTAAGAGAGTCTTAAGTTCCTAAACTAGCTAACGGAGACAGAGAGTGGAGGAAGTAATGACACAACGGAAGAAACAGCATAGAAATCCCTAGAACCTGCGAGCATAGAAATCCATCGCACACCTGAACATAGGCTCATCTTCATCCTCATCTGCCATTTCTTCAGATGGAACAGTTGCAACAGGGGAAACAGGAGGAATTCTGTCTCCATTAGGTGCATCCCCTCCTTCTGCCAAGGGTGTACCATCAAAGGGCTCTCCCTCCTCAACCGGTTCAGCCATGACAAGATCACTAGGACCAGCAACATCATCAGCAACATTAGCTGGATTAAGTACTGGCTCGTCCGCTCAAACAACATCCCCAGCAGCATCCTGAGCTACAGTATCGCCAATATCTTTAAGAGAGGGAGCAAGAGGCTCATCACCCGAAGGAGCAGCTGGAGAAGCTGGATGAACTTCCTCAATATCCAGAGTAGCTGGAGAAGCTGGACTAACTTCCTCATGATCCTCACCTCCTTCGGCCAAACCCTCATCGATAGGAGTGGGCTCACTATCACTGCTAGCCAATGTGAGTGATGACCCTGTCACACTCTCGGCGCAATTGATCTGCTAAAAGACTAGTATTGAATCTAACGGAAGAGATGACATCATCAATAGCTTTACTTTGATATGTTTCTGCTTGATCAATACAATTGTGAAGTCCTTGAATAGCAGCTGCAAGATGGTCATGCCGAGAGAGGGTGGAGGCTTCAAGTTGATGAAGCTGTGAGAGGCAGGAGACTTTAAGGTGTTATAGTTGTGATAGAACAAAAGCTTCAAACTGATCTTGGCGGGAGAGATACATGGACTGAAAAGATTCAATGTCTGTGCCAAGACTTTCAATACTCGCCTGAAGCTCATGATATTGTTCCTCAGAAATAGATGGCCTCACAGAAGGAGTGGGATGACTTTGAGTGTGAGGAGAAACAGGAGCTGACAATTGAGGAGCCTCTGTTGGCGAAGGAGTAGGAATTGGACTGGAGGGATGTGGAAGGGTAGAAGCTAGAACTTCCTGAAGATCAAGCAAGAAATTTTGATCATGAAAGCCCTCTGCAGCTGGTGGGAGAAAGTCGGAGCAGGTTGGAGGAGCTGAAATGAGAGACCCTGGAAACTGAGTAGGATCAAAGGAAGAAATATAAGACTCTCCCTGAGCCTTAGCTTCTTCTTCTTTGTCCCCCAATACCACTCTTCGCCTCTTCCGAGGTTCAAAAATAGTTGGAGAGGCATGGCTTCTTGAAACACCTCCCCGTGTCTCTCAGTCACACAAAACACCTTGCTTATTTCTTGTAATTCCCATGCGTAGCAAGGTGGAAGCAGAAAAGAGATCAGTGTTCTTTAACAAAATTGGGTCATCTTCAGCCAGAAATTGAACACTGAATCTATGGAAGATCTTTATTAGGAGAAGATTATATGGAAGAGATTTGGATGTTGTTTTAACAACTTGGAGCATCCGTCTCAGAATGATGCTCCCAATATGAAATGGTTCTTTCCTGAAGAACCTGTAAAGAAGGAAGAGATCCATTCCACTGATGTGGTCACGATGTCCATCTCTAGGGAGGATGTTGTAGTTGATCATTTGATGCAAGACTCTGGCCCTAATATTCAAGTCCTTGCCCTTGAGCCTTAAGGAAGTATTTTGTGGATCTTTGGAAATCTCTTTGACTAAAGCAAGTCCCTCTGGAGTGCCAACAAATGGAAGATCCTTGGAAACCTCAAAATATTTGGGCAATCATTTAGAAACTCACAATTGAGTATTTCATGAAGTTTTTCTGGAGTCAGCCCTATGTGCCTTCCATACACATAGCTGCGAATGACAAGAGGTGTGATCTAGATTAGCATAAAACATCTTAATTAGAGTTTTGCAGTAGGATGTGTCAAGTTGAAACAGTCCTAATAACCCCATTTCTCAGAAAGACTGCTCTAGATGTAAACCAGAAAGGTCCTTAAATACAACACCTCTACTTTTAATAACAGGATTCTCTTCAAAATCTTTATAGTACCTAGTAAATGCAGCTTCATTGAGAAACTGCGGAGAGGGCCATTGAAGAGAAGGAGGTTGCGCTTCAGGTGGAGACTCCATTTGTTCTACACTCTTCTGCTTCTTTCTGGAAAAGATTAATCCAGCGTTGGAGGAGAATGTCATTTAGGGAGCAGAGATAAGAGAGGTGACTAGAGTTGAGTGAAAGAATCGTCGGAGAGACAAGAGAAGAGGAGAGATTTTTGAAGGTTTTTCGTGCTCTGGAAGAAAAGTAGGGTTTATGTAATTCGAATGCTAATTTATAGGAGTTAAGAACAGACTTTGTCCGATTTGTACATCGACCGTTCCCTACATCATCCGATTCATATATTAACGCAGTCGATATACTTCAGAAAACCTCAATTTCTCAACTGTTCCTTCCAAAGAGATATAAGTTTTTACGAACACATGACATCGACTATTTAAGGTTTTTTCACTCCTAATAATACCTAAACGGATTCGAATATCATTGAACGATTTTTCATCTAAGGGTTTTGTAAAGATGTCTGCTAATTGGTCAGAAGAATTGACAAATTCTAAGGTGATATCATCTTTTTGAACATGATCCCTAAAATGAAATTATATCTGACTTCGATGTGCTTAGTCCTAGAGTGTTAGATAAGATTTTTTAAAATATTGATAGCACTTGTATTATCACATCTGATCGGAATTCTATCATAGGAGAGATTATAATCCTCTAGAGTTTACTTCATCCAAAGCATTTGAGCACAGCAACTACCGGCGGCAATATATTCACTTTCGGCAGTTGAAAGTGCTACAGAATTCTGCTTCTTAGAGTACCAAGATACGAGTAATTCTTCTAGGAACTGACATGTCTCACTAGTGCTTTTTCTATCAACTAGACTTCCTGCATAGTCTGAGTCTGAATAACCTATTAAATCAAATGAGGTTCCCTTCGAATACCACAAACCTAAATCATATGTCCCACTCAGGTATTTGAAAATCCTTTTGACAGCATTCAAATGTGACTCATTAGGAGAAGCTTAGAACCTAGCACATAAGCACACACTAAACAAGATGTCCGGCCTACTAGCGGTTAAATAGAGAAGTGAACCAATCATTCTTCTATATTTCTTGATGTCTATATTTATGCCATTCTCATCTTTGTCTAATTTTGTAGTGGCACTCATTAGGGTTCTAGATGGCTTAGAAGAATTCAATCCAAATCTTTTTAAGAGATCTTTGATATATTTTTATTGACAAAAGAAAATACCATCTGGAGTTTGACTAATCTGAAAACCTAGGAAGAATTTTAGCTCCCCCACCATACTCATCTCAAATTCACTTTGCATAAGAGAGGAGAATTCATCACACAGTGAGACATTAGTTAAACTGAATATAATATCATTGACATAGATCTGCACAATGAGTATGTCTTTGTCCTTTTGCATGGTAATTAGAGTTGAATCAGTTTTACCCTTTTTGAACTTCCTTTCCTCAAGGAAATTCTTCAACCTATCATACCAAGCTCTATGAGCTTACTTAAGACCATACAGTGCCTTCTTGAGTTTGTACACATAATTGAGTTTGTCATAGACTTCAAAACCTAAGGGTTGCTCAACAAAAACTTCTTCCATTATATATCCATTGAGAAATGCACTCTTCACGTCCATTTGGAAGAGTGTGAAGTTTTTGTAGCATGCATAAGCTATGAGCATTCTAATTGACTCTAAACGAGCCACGGGGGCAAAGGTTTCCTCAAAATCTTTTCCTTCTTCTTGGTTGTAACCTTTGGCAACTAACCTAGCTTTGTTCCTAACAACAATACCATTTTCATCCATCTTATTCTTAAATACCCATTTGGTTCCTATAATTGAATAATCTTTAGGCTTTAGAACAAGTTCCCATACATTGTTCCTCTCGAATTGATTCAGCTCTTCTTGCATGGCCACAATCTAATTTTCATCTAGCTCGGCTTCCTCAAATTTCTTAGGTTCTATTTGAGAGATGAATACTACATTAGCACATAGATTTATGAGGGAAGCTCTAGTTTTGAGTCCTAAGGAAGGATCACCTAGAAATTCATCTAAAGGATGATTTTTGATAAATTTCCAATCTCTAGGAAGGGCATCATTTTCATCCTTGATTGGAACTAATTCTGAAGGATTTGATGTTTCTAAAGTGGTTTCTCCCTGAATGTTTTCATTAGGCTTTTCTAAGGATAGAGAATCCATTTCCTTTTCCAAATTGTCATCTTCTTCCACATTGATTGTGGGATGGAGATTCTCATCAAAATTGACATTAACAGATTCTTCGACAATTAGAGTTCTTTTGTTAAAGACTCTATATGCCTTACTAGATAGGGAATAGCCAATAAAATTCTAAGGTCATATTTGGAATCGAATTCAGCCAAGTTATCCTTGATGTTTAGAATGAAACACTTACAACAAAAAGCTCGAAAGTACTTGACAGAAGAGATTTTTCCATTCCAAAGCTTATAAGGGATACCCGATTTAGAACATAGCATATTGTGGAAACAGTTTCAGCCCAAAGATATTTTGGAAGTGAGTTCTCGTTGAGCATGGTCCGAGCAAGTTCTTGAAGAGACCTATTTTTCCTCTCAACAACTCCATTTTGTTGAGGGGTTCTAGAGGATGAGAAATTGTGCTCAATTCCATGTTTGAGACACAAGAGTTCAAATTTTTCTTTCTCAAATTCTCCTCCATGATCACTACAAGTAGCAACAATGATGAGCTCCTTTTCATTTTGAACTCTCTTCCTAAAGCTAGAGAAGGTGTCAAATGTTTCATCCTTAGACCTTAGGAAGAACACTCATGTGAACCTAGAAAAATCATCTACTAAAACAAAGGCATAGAGTTTTCCTCGTAGACTAGCCACGTTTGATGGACTGAAAGGTCCATGTGGAGCAATTGAAGAGGTTTGGAAGTTGAAACTACATTCTTTGATGAAAAAGAGCTTTTAATTTGTTTGCCCATTTGACAGGCTTTACAAACTTTATCATTTTCAAAGGATATCTTAGGAAGACCTCTAACTAAATTTTTCTTAGAAATCTTAGCTAAAGTATTCATTCCTACATGCCCTAATATTTTATGTCAAGTCCAACTATCACTAGGGAAATTCACAGCAAAACACTTTTCATCAATATGTTCAAAGTTATCTAAATCAATAATATAAACATTCTCTTTTCTATAACCTTTAAACAAAATCTTGTTATTTGAAACATCTTTAATTACACAAGCATTTGATTTAAATGTGACTTTGTAACCCTTATCACACAGTTGACTAATAGTTAAAAAGTTGTGTTTCAAACAATCAACTAATAGTACATTCTCAATAATAGGGTTGGTAGAATTACCTATATTGCCGATGCCAACTATCTTACTCTTTTGATTTCCACCAAAAGTAACGTTTCTTTTCTTCTTGTTGACAAAAGCAAACTTTGTTGAGTCTCTCATCATATGCCTTGAGTAACCGCTATCAAGGTAACATTGATTCTTCTCGGGAGAGCTATCAACCTACAAAATAATAATCAAGTGGTCTTCTTAGGTATCCAAATCTTTTGGGTCCTAGCGTTAGGTTTGGTTCCCTTAGGAATTCATTGTAATGTACTACTTGATTTCTTACCAAGTTTCAAAGGACATTCATATGATTTATATTATATCTCATTACATGCATGGCAGGTAGTTGATTTAACAAAGAAATTCTTATATGCTTTCTTTTTATTAAACCTTTCATATCCTAAACCTGCTTTATTAAAAGTTACTCTCTGACTTCCTAAGAGCATATTCAAGTTTTTGCTCCCATTAGTGAATTTCAAAATTATGTCATTCAAACTATCATTCTTAGACATAAAATCACTAGTTTTCATTTCATGTAAACTAATCTCTTTAGCATGCTTTTCAATTAAGTTAGCATTTTCCTTTTTCAACAGGTTGTATTTAGACTTAAGTGTAACACCTGGTTTCCATTAACCGATTTACCTTTTTCCATTTATAGAGAATGTTTTATAATTGAAATATGGGTGATTTAGTGATTAGGTTAACAAGTGATTGAGCAAGGATAAAATGGTAAATTGCAATTTATTGTGGATAACGCATTTAAGTGAGGGTTTAATGAGGTTTAGCCACCACTGTTCCCTCATTTTCCTCTTTGGGTTTTCAGCTCAGGCAGTCAAGCTCTCTAGGCGATTTTCCAGCGCCCGATTCTCCTTCAAACTAGGTAAGTTTTCCTTTCGTTATCTTGAGATTTTAGTGGCTATATAGCAGGGAAAGTACAATGCGTGTATTTTTGATAAGGCGGCGAGTGTGTTGAGTTCGGGTTTAGTGTTGAGAATGTTCGATAACCAGAGTTTTCCAAACTAGCTCCTTAGGTTTCTTAACGATATAAAGTTAAGGTTAGTGATGATCTAATCGATATTCTGCTTATGACATTAGGTGTACAGAGCTTCCCGAGTAGTGGTAACCGAACAATTTCCAGGAATCCAGGTAAGTAAAGTACGCATGTGCCTTCGGGCCTATATCACAAAACAGTAGGGTTATGCATCTTGTGAATGATTTTGTATGTCATGCATCATGTTTTTGAAAGATTACGAAAATGAATTTCCATGTAAGAATGGTGAGGCATGAACTGAATGTGACAGATCAGCTATTAAGGGAATTCATCCGCCCCTTAATCGAGTAGAGGATGTATGACATTGGGAGAACTGATCTCACTCCCAAGGGAACCAAGGGATCAGATAAGCTATTAAGGGAATTCATCCGCCCCTTAATCGAGTAGAGGATGTATGACATTGGGAGAATTGATCCCACTCCCAAGGGAAACGAGGGATCAGAACAGTTTATGAATATAGGTGTATGCAACTGAGTTGAGAAAATAGAAATTGCATGTTTAGGAATTTATGTTTTAGCAATTCATTTCATTCCTGCTTTACTTACTTAGCATTAGGCTAATAGATGAGTTTTGTGATGTAGGTGTTGAGGATACTGCAGGTGAATTCTCTGAGTTCACTGAGGGATAGGCTGGTTGGAGGAGCACATTCATGTTTCGGCCTGGTAAACTGATGAGGCGGGTTAACTGGTGTCAATAATCTGAAAGTTTAGCTGACAGTGTTCAATTTACATTTGCTGAGTTTTCATGACAGTAGTGATTTCGATGTTTTGAATACATTTTGAGTTTCTTTTTTTCTGATAATAGTGTTCTGTTGGGATTTAAGGTTGGCACTCACTGGAATTTTAGTAATGTAATGGTTTAAAACGTTTTTGAATGGTTTCAGTAAATTGAGTAAATTCTTTTCTGTGGGTTGAGTTGTTGTTCTGTTGTCTATCGGATGATGTCTCAGTAAACTCATCGGCAGATGCGTGCTGACGTCATCGGAAGGTGTAGGTTTAAGTCTATCGGATGATGTCTCAGTAAACTCATCGACAGATGCGTGCTGACGTCATCGGAAGGTGTAGGTTTAAGTCTATCGAATTATGTCTCAGTAAACTCATCGGCAGATGCGTGCTGACGTCATCGGAAGGTGTAGGTTTAAGTCTATCGGATGATGTCTCAGTAAACTCATCGGCAGATGCGTGCTGACGTCATCGGAAGGTGTAGAGAGTATTTTGTCGTTTAGTCACCGGTGGATGTAGAACAAAGTTGATCGGATGAAGGAAATCATCTGGCTGGCGTCATCGGAAGATGTAGAGTTCATTTTGTCGTTTTGCCACCGGATGATGTCTTCTATTTTCTGCTTCAGCCCCTTTTTGTTGACTTTGTTCAGCGGGCGATGCGTTTGACTTTTGAAACTTATGAAGTGTTCTGCGATTTAATCCTTTATTCTTTTTGCCGATTATTCCCAAACATTTTAACTGAGTATTCAAGCATTGTACAATAGTTTTGTTTAACTCCATTTTTACTTAAATGATTTCCGCTGCAAGTTTTAAAAAAAAAATATAATACGGTTGAAAATTTTAGTCATGTACGGGCATGGTGTGACGAACCGGGTTCAGATAACTCGGGGCGTTACAGTATGGTATCAGAGACATTCAGTTAAACCGTTCAAAAGATTAATCATCAGTGCCAATCGTCGCATGGAAGTACTCCAACAACTGTAAGTATTTATGTTAGCCTCAGTAATTAGATATTTATGAATATAGTTAACCTTGTACAGGAAGTGAGTTTAATGGCTAGACGCCCAGGAAGACCTAGGATACCGTGGGAAATGCCAAACTTGAGGAGTGAGGAGGAACCTAGTGTTATTAGGCAATTAACAGACTTGGTACGTCAGCAAACAGATTTAGTGCGTCAGCAGTCTGATCAGTTGGGGGTGTTACTGAACCGAGAGGTACAGGGGAGTGCCAACTCAGGTTCTAGCAATGAGCATTCAGGAGATCGATTCTGAAAGCTTCAGCCGCCCACGTTTGATGGAAAATCATCCAACCCGATCGTTGCTGAAGAATGGTTGAGGAAGATTGAAAGCATGCTCCGATGTGCCAACGTCGGAGAAGGAGACAAGGTCACCCTGGCGACCTTTCATTTTGCTGGAGACGCTCAGCTTTGGTAGGAGATAATTGAGACCACCACTGACATTCTGACTATGACTTGGTCACAGTTTAAGGATATCTTCTATGAGAAATATTTTAATAGCACAGTCCAGGCAGCAAAGAAGGTAGAGTTTTTGAACTTGAAGCAGACAGGGTCTGTGGCTGAGTACGTTAGACAATTTGAGTCCCTGTCCAGATTCGCTGGACACTTTATTCACCGAAATGAAGATAAGGTGTTTCAATTCATGAATGGACTGAAACCAGAAATGTACAGAGGGGTCAAGTTTTCTGGTTACAAAGGTTTGCCCTTCAGTGATGTTGTGTCCACAGCATTGGAGGTGGAAGAAGCTGAATTGAAATGTGCTGGACTAAAGGAAACCCCGAGAAAGTTTGTTCAACCACCGCCGCAGAGAGGAGTGAAGAGGTCCAATGAAGGCCAGCACAGCCAAGGGGTAGGAAAGAAGGCACCAGATACCAAGACGTTTCCTCAGTGCCCAAAGTGTTCGAAGAATCACTCGGGCGAGTGTAGATTTGGATCGGGTAAGTGCTTCAACTGCGATGAGGTTGGACACTTGTACAAGGATTGCCCAAAGCCCCGGATCGTTCGATGTTTCCATTGTAACAAGTTTGGCCATGCCAACAGAGACTGCCCAGCTTTGAAGGGTGGCCCTGCCAGGATTAAGCCAAGAATATTCTCCATGATGGAGTCATGTGATGAGGACCAGCCTGCTGTAGTGTCAGGTACTGTATTGATTAACTCTGTACCTGCTTTTACTTTGATAGATTCGGGTGCAACTCATTCTTTTATAGCCTCTGCATTTGCTGATAAGTTAGATGTACGGTTTACTCCTTCTGAGCATGTGTATAACGTAGTATTACCTTCTGGTGAGCACATGCACTCCAGTCAAATGATGCCTGATAGTGTGGTGTTGGTAGGGAACATGAATTTGCCTGCTGATCTTATTGTTATGGACATAATGGGATTTGATGTGATCCTAGGAATGGATTGGTTGTTTAAGCATTATGCCACTATAGATTGTAGAACTGGAATTGTTAGTTTCCAACCCCCTAGTGGTTTAAACCATACTTTCCAAGCCTTGAAGAAGAGTAAGGAAATGACCGTAATGACTTCTGTTAGTTATAGATCCTCCCCTTGCAGAGAGTATTTATGCTTTTTGGCCAGTGTTTTAGACACACAAACAGTAGAAAAATCAAGCCCCAAAAATGTTTTAGTTGTCCAAGATTTTCCAGAAGTATTTCTAGATGACCTTCCTGGTCTGCCACCAGATAGAGAAATTGAATTTGTAGTAGATGTTTACCTCGGCGCTGAGCCAGTATCTAAGAATCCATATAGACTAGCACCCACAGAACTTAAAGAGTTGAAGAAACAGTTAGAGGATTTGTTGGAGAAGGGGTTCATACGCCCTAGCTTTTTACCATGGGGTGCACCTGTCCTTTTTGTAGAAAAGAAGGATGGATCAATGCGTATGTGCATAGACTATAGAGAATTGAATAAGCTAACTGTCAAGAACAAGTATCCACTGCCGAGGATTGATGATTTATTTGATCAGCTTAAAGGTGCGAGAGTTTTCTCTAAAATTGACCTTAGATCCGGTTATTACCAGTTGAAGGTTAAATCTGAAGATATCCCAAAGACTGCCTTTCGCACAAGGTATGGACATTACGAGTTTTTGGTTATATCTTTTGGTTTGACAAATGCGCCAGCAGCCTTCATGGATCTCATGAATCGGGTGTTTCGCGAGTATTTGGACAAGTTTGTCATTGTATTCATAGATGACATTTTAATCTATTCTAGAACTAAGGATGAGCATGCAGGACACCTAAACTTGGTGTTAGGACTGCTGAGGCAGCACCAACTTTATGCCAAATTTGCTAAGTGTGAGTTTTGGTTGGACAGAGTTCACTTTCTTGGTCATGTGATCTCTGGAGATGGGATATCTGTTGATCCAGCCAAGGTTCAAGCTTTTAAGGAGTGGCCCCAACCGAAGAATGCTACGGATATCCAGAGTTTTCTTGGATTAGCAGGATATTATAGGAAATTCATCGAGGGATTTTCAAAGATTGCCACACCCCTTACTATGTTGACAAGGAAAAATGTGAAGTATAATTGGACTGATAAATGTGAATCCAGTTTCCAGACCTTGAAGCAGAAACTGACCAATGCCCCAATTTTAACCCTTCCTGTCAAAAATGGTAAATTCAGTATTTATTGTGATGCTTCCAAGGTTGGACTTGGTGGTGTTTTGATGCAAGAGGGAAAGGTTATAGCTTATGCTTCTAGGCAGTTAAAAGTACACGAAAAGAATTACCCTACACATGACTTAGAATTAGCTGCTGTGGTTTTTGCATTAAAGATTTGGAGGCACTACCTGTATGGACAAACCTGTGAGATATTTTCGGATCATAAAAGTCTGAAATACATTTTCACGCAAAAGGAACTGAATATGAGGCAACGTAGGTGGTTAGAGTTTGTCAAAGATTACGATTTTGAGATTAAGTACCACCCTGGCAAGGCGAATGTAGTGGCTGATGCTTTGAGTAGAGTGACTCCTTCAGTCTCTGCATTGATTCTAGAAATACCAATAGCTTTAGAGACAGAATTCCAAAGATTTAACCTGGAAGATGTCCCTAGTGTGTCAGCCATGCTTTCGGCCTTATCTTTGAGGCCAACTATTTTGGAGAAAATAAAGGAAGTTCAAATGAATGACTCTGAATATAATAAGTATAAGTTGTGCATAGATTCTACTGATAAGTCGGATTTCAACTGCTCAGCTGATGGAATTCTCAAGTTTCGAAATAGATGGTTTGTTCCGGCTGATACTGAACTTAGAAAGGAAATCCTATCTGAGGCACATTCCTCCAGACTTTCTGTTCATCCTGGAGGTACAAAAATGTACAGAGATCTCAAACAACATTATTGGTGGCCAGGTATGAAGAGAAGTGTGGCGGAGTATGTGGAGTCATGTCTGGTCTGCCAGCAAGTCAAAGCTGAACATCAGAGGCCTGCTGGAACAGTGCAACCCTTACCAGTTCTCGAATGGAAATGGGAACAAATAACTATGGATTTTGTTATAGGATTACCTAGAACAGTAAAAGGTCACGATGCAATTTGGGTAGTAGTTGATCGTTTAACCAAATCAGCTCACTTTCTTCCAATGAAGATAACATACTCGATGGATCAATTGGCTGACTTGTATGTGCACGAAGTTGTTAGACTGCATGGTGTTCCAAGCACCATAGTTTCAGACCGAGACTCCAGATTTACATCTAAGTTTTGGAAAAGTTTGCACAAGGCTATGGGAACACAACTTAGTTTTAGCACAGCCTTTCATCCTCAAACCGATGGACAATCCGAGAGAACTATCCAAACGTTGGAGGATATGCTTCGGGCTTGTATGCTGGAATTTCAAAGTTCTTGGAGTAAGTATTTACCATTGGTTGAGTTCTCTTATAATAACAGTTTTCAAGCAACAATAGGCATGGCACCATACGAGGCATTGTATGGACGGAAGTGCAGATCTCCATTGTATTGGGATGAAGTTGGAGAAGCGCAGTTGATTGGTCCTGACATTGTGCAACAGACAGTGGAGAAGATTGCTCTTATCCGACAGAGAATCCAAACAGCTCAAAGCCGGCAGAAAAGCTATGCAAACAAAAGACGAAGAGAATTAGAATTTGATGTTGGTAATGAAGTTTTCCTTAAGGTGTCACCTTTCAAAGGAGTTGTGAGATTTGGGAAAAGAGGCAAGTTAAACCCTAGATATATTGGATCTTTCCAAATCGTGAAGAGAATTGAGAAGTCAGCATATCAACTTCAGTTTCTAGCCTCTCTGGAGGGAATTCATAATGTGTTTCACGTTTCCATGCTAAAGAAATGTGTTAGAGATCCTTCACAGATTATAGAACAGCAGAACATTGAAGTCCTTCCTACTCTTACTTATGAGGAGAAATCAGTAAGGATCTTAGATTATGCAGTAAAGGTATTACGCAACAAGAAGGTTCCACTGGTAAAAGTCTTATGGCACAACCAGAATATTGAGGAGACAACTTGGGAACGCCAGCAGGACATGATGGACCAATATCCAGAACTATTCAGGTACTGAATTTTGAGGACAAAATTCTTTTAAGGAGGGTAGATTGTAACACCTGGTTTCCATTAACAAATTTATCTTTTTCCATTTATAGAGAATGTTTTATAATTGAAATATGGGTGATTTAGTGATTAGGTTAACAAGTGATTGAGCAAGGATAAAATGGTAAATTGCAATTTATTGTGGATAACGCATTTAAGGGAGGGTTTAATGAGGTTTAGCCGCCACTGTTCCCTCATTTTCCTCTTTGGGTTTTCAGCTCAGGCAGTCGAGCTCTCTAGGCAATTTTCCCTCGCCCGATTCTCCTTCAAACTAGGTAAGTTTTCTTTTCGTTATCTTGAGATTTTAGTGGCTATATAGCAGGGCAAGTACAATGCGTGTATTTTTGATAAGGCTGCGAGTGTGTTGAGTTCAGGTTTAGTGTTGAGAATGTTCGATAACCAGAGTTTTCCAAACTAGCTCCTTAGGTTTCTGAACGATATAAAGTTAAGGTTAGTGATGATCTAATCGGTATTCTGCTTATGACATTAGGTGTACAGAGCTTCCCGAGTAGTGGTAACCGAACAATTTTCAGGAATCCAGGTAAGTAAAGTACGCATGTGCCTTCGGGCCTACATCACAAAATAGTAGGGTTATGCATCTTGTGAATGATTTTGTATGTCATGCATCATGTTTTTGAAAGATTATGAAAATGAATTTCCATGTAAGAATGGTGAGGCATGAACTGAATGTGACAGATCAGCTATTAAGGGAATTCATCCGCCCCTTAATCGAGTAGAGGATGTATGACATTGGGAGAACTGATCCCACTCCCAAGGGAACCAAGGGATCAGATCAGCTATTAAGGGAATTCATCCGCCCCTTAATCGAGTAGAGGATGTATGCCATTGGGAGAATTGATCCCACTCCCAAGGGAAACGAGGGATCAGAACAGTTTATGAATATAGGAGTATGCAACTGAGTTGAGAAAGTAGAAATTGCATGTTTAGCAATTTATGTTTTAGCAATTCATTTCATTCCTGCTTTACTTACTTAGCATTAGGCTAATAGATGAGTTTTGTGATGTAGGTGTTGAGGATACTGCAGATGAATTCTCTGAGTTCACTGAGGGATAGGCTGGTTGGAGGAGCACATTCATGTTTCGGCCTGGTAAACTGATGAGGCGAGTTAACTGGTGTCAATAATCTGAAAGTTTAGCTGACAGTGTTCAATTTAAATTTGCTGAGTTTTCATGACAGTAGTGATTTCGATGTTTTGAATACATTTTGAGTTTCTTTTTTTCTGATAATAGTGTTCTGTTGGGATTTAAGGTTGGCACTCACTGGAATTTTAGTAATGTAATGGTTTGAAATGTTTTTGAATGGTTTCAGTAAATTGAGTAAATTCTTTTCTGTTGGTTGAGTTGTTGTTCTGTTTCTATCGGATGATGTCTCAGTAAACTCATCGGCAGATGCGTGCTGACATCATCGGAAGGTGTAGGTTTAAGTCTATCGGATGATGTCTCAGTAAACTCATCGGCAGATGCGTGCTGACATCATCGGAAGGTGTAGGTTTAAGTCTATCAGATGATGTCTCAGTAAACTCATCGGCAGATGCGTGCTGACGTCATCGGAAGGTGTAGGTTTAAGTCTATCGGATGATGTCTCAGTAAACTCATCGGCAGATGCGTGCTGACGTCATCAGAAGGTGTAGAGAGTATTTTGTTGTTTAGTCACCGGTGGATGTAGAACAAAGTCGATCGGATGAAGGAAATCATCTGGCTGGCGTCATCGGAAGATGTAGAGTGCATTTTGTCGTTTTGCCACCGGATGATGTCTTCTATTTTCTGCTTCAGCCCCTTTTTGTTGACTTTGTTCAGCGGGCGATGCGTTTGACTTTTGAAACTTATGAAGTGTTCTGCGATTTAATCCTTTATTCCTTTTGCCGATTATTCCCAAACATTTTAACTGAGTATTCAAGCATTGTACAATAGTTTTGTTTAACTCCATTTTTACTTAAATGATTTCCGCTGCAAGTTTTAAAAAAAAATATAATACGGTTGAAAATTTTAGTCATGTACGGGCATGGTGTGACGAACTGGGTTCAGATAACTCGGGGCGTTACATTAAGCATATCATATTGTTTAACTAAATCATTGAAGGCATCAATTAGATCACTATCATCATTATCACTATCACTAGAAGAATCACTAACTTCGTTTTTCTTGGCCATGAAGCACAAGTTGGCCACTTCCTCGTCTTCGGAGGAGGTGTCGCTCTCGCTATCATCCTATGTTTCTTTCATGACCCTCTTTTTAAACTTTTTGGGAGCCTTCTTGGCTTGAGGACATTCAGTCTTGATGTGTCCCGGCTTTCTGCATTCGAAACACGTGATCTCCTTTTCTTTTTGTGGTTTATCTCCCTTTGAGAACCTCTTCCCTTGCATCCTCTTTCGTTGGAGAAATTTGCTGAACTTTCTCGTGATGAATGCAATCTCCTCGTCATCCTCTTCTTGTTCGGATTCTTCGTTTTTGCTTGACGAGTCTTTGAGGGCAATATCTTTTCTCTTGGAAACTTTCTTTTCTTTGAGATATTCCTTTCTCATTAGCTCTCATTATTATCTCATGTGTCATGAGAGATCCAATGAGTTCTTCAAGTTTGAGAACCTTAAGATCCTTAGCTTCTTGAATGGCTGTCACCTTGGGCTGCCACCTTCTTGGTAGACACCTAAGAATCTTCCTTACCAATTCTCCATTTGGATACGTTCTACCAAGCACTTTTAAGCTATTAGTAATGTTAGTAAAACGAGTAAACATTGAGCTAATAGATTCATCCTTTTTCATAGAGAACAATTCATATTCATGCACTAACATACTCATTTTACTTTTTTTTACTTGATTTGTTTCTTCGTGAGTTATTTCAAGTAAACGTCAAATTTCAAACGCACTATCACAACCTTGTACTCTTTTAAATTCAACTCTATTTAGAGCACAATATAAAGTGTTGATTGCCTTATCATTCAAGCTTAAATTCTTTTTATCTAAATCACTTAGTTTATGTGATGCTTTGGGAATACTAACACCATTTTCAACTTTGACCGCTATGAATGGACCATTTTCAATGATATTCCATAAATCATAATCCATAGCTTGAACAAAAATTCTCATCCTAGACTTCCAATACATATAATCATTTCCATCAAAGAATTGAGGTCTAGTAATAGATTGTCCTTCTACATGTGAGGTGTTTGTGTTGAATGACATTTCTAATCGTATCACAATATAGACAATATTAAACCACACTCTGATACCAATTGTAAGATCGTGATTGTCTAAGAAGAGGGGGAAGGGGAGGGGGAGGGGGAGGGGAATTAGAAATTTCTTAACCTAATCCTTTTTAAGAATGCAAATTAGGTTTATCTTATCTTTTTTCATTGTGTGCAATTACTAACAAACACATAAAAATAACAGTAAAAGAAAGAGATTGCCACCGATATTTTTACGTAGTTCGGCCCACTTTGCCTACGTCCACATTTCAAGGTTTCCCCCTTGAAGATCTTTATCTTCTCCTCAATGAGATTTCTTGATAGAACTTTACAGGCGTTGTCACGACCCTAACACTGTACCCTTATTTACCCTTAATTACCGTACAAATTTTTCATTTTCCTTTATTCTTAGCTTTTATGCGGAAACGATTTGAAAACAATTTAAAATCAATTTAATAAAACGTTTAAAACAAATAAAAACAATTAATTAAACCAATACGTACACAAACACTCGATACTCATACGTCTTCCGAAATACCACCTCAAAACCGACTCGAAACGCAACTCTAATAAAGTACATTCTCATGAAAATGAACTGCATGGTTCCGTTTGAAAGTTTAACATATCCTCCTGTTTCAAAATCACAAAACAGTTTATAACAACAGGTTTCCAAAACGTTCAAAACATTAATATATATCTTATCAACTATCCAGAACCAAGTATCCTAAAAAGTTCTATACAACCATCAATATCTATAACCTATCAACTGTCAAAACCAAACATCCCATAATGTCTAAACAACCATCAGCCCAAAACATCCAAAAGCCCTCAAAATCTATACATCCTTCATCCAGACAATTCCCAAAACTATCAAAATACCTAACCATGAGTCCCACGGGTCAAAATACGCCTCGACTGCGCCAACACACACCCGCGTCAATCCGTCGTCAACTGCATCATGCCTCAGGAGGAGGGACATCGTCCTCACCTGCCTCAATGTCTAGATCACCTACACCATACATACACTCTATGAGATGAAATCCCAGTAAGATCTACGTAAATGCAATGCATGCTGTGCGTATGAGTTCGATAAACCATGCTTTATTTTCTTTACGATGCAATTCTCAATAGGTGTCACCGAGATCCTATCCCTCTAACCGGAGAGAGCTCATCCAGCGGGCGGACTACTCTTTCCAGCTAGAAGCGGGGGGTGCACGCTTACAACACGTACAGCCGTGCTTGAGCCCCACCTCGCGTGACCAATACGCCTTTCGGCCAATGCTATGCTCAATACGCCTTTCGGCCAATACGCCTTTCGGCCAATAAGCCTTTCGGCCAATGCTATGCTCAATACGCCTTTCGGCAAATAAGCCTTCCGGCCAATGCTATGCTTTACGTTATCTTTAAAACTCTGTGCGGAAATTCATTTTTTATGCTTTTCTTTAAAACAAGTGATGCGTGAACAGTTCAATATCATAAAGCAAACAAGCAATAATATATACCATCAAAGACTGTAAAACCTAATCTATAAAACAAATAAACCTAGCTACCCAACCAAAGCAATATAAACTAGTGCGTCACCAAACTCCCCGAGACGACATTCGACGTACGGTGTAGGCCAATCGGCCAGAGAAGAATCACGAGAACTTACCTCGTGTTCGTTGCAGCTCTTGCTCCGTCCACGAGCGTTGTTCACCTACGCAATTTTTATCAATTTGTCGTTAATACGAGCTTAAACAATAAAATGTCCAAATTTAACAAAAACCTTAACTAAGGAATTTTCCTAAAATCTTCACCTAACTAATCAAAGTATTTAAACAACGATTATCGCTCGATAGTTTAAAATCACAATTAACGAGTTTTCCTAAAAACCCGAAAATTCTCAAATTTTAACATTTCTCGCAATTCACTCTAACTCTGTCCAATAACGTTCAAGACGTCCTTTATATCCTTAATTACTATAAACCTATTAATTTCGGACCCTAATTTGGGTTCGGTAAAAACCGACCCGAAACTTCGAACGCGCGTAACTTTCGCGTCGGTTATCGGAATCGAACAATTCCAACAGCCACGCGCTCCTCTAATAACCTATTTTAACCTGCCAAAAGGAACTTTAAAACAAACCACCGTAGCGAGATCAAATATTCGAAAACCCGAACTGCCCCTTTAAACCGAAAAATCCCCTTTTTCGATTTTCATCATTTCTCCTCCGATTCTTCACCAATTAATCCCTCTCATACCTAATTGACATAATCTAATCAAAATCCCGAGCTACACACCATAAAAACCGAAATGCCAAAATAGGGCATTCTGAATTTTCGCTCAAATTGATCTCCCTGCTGTTCGGCAATCATTGCCAACATGAAGCTCGGCAAGACGACGCCGAGAACAGCCAGAAAGGGCCGGCGATCGGAGCTCAACACAGCTCGCCATTTTCGGCCACAAACCGAACAATAAACAGGGGAGAACTCACCGGTTTTCGATCAACTCTGGAGCGAAAAGGCTGAACCGAACACTGGCTCCAGCTCGCCGGAGTCTGCTCGTCTGGACGGTGACCGGAATCGCGTGGTCGCCGGAATCGTCGCTCGGCTTCCTCTTCGTCACTCTCGGGTGCTCGGGTCGCGATGAAGAAACACAAACAGCAGAATGGTTTTTAACCATTCTGTTGTTTTAATTAATAATAATAATAATAATAATAATAATAATAATAATACTTTATTTTATTGAACATCACTACCTCCCGTGTTTTCAACCATTTCGAATTTCTTATTTTTTGCCAATAAATCCAACCTATTATCTGGGTTCTATTAAAACTGTCCGTTCGCAAATCGGACCTCGTTTACTATTTTTACTAAAACGTCCTTTATATTACGAGAAACGTAATTACTCGGAATATAGCGTTATTATTCCGAAAATTCTCGTAAATTCTTTAAAATTCTTATTATTCGTTAAGATCTTAATGACGTTTTCTTTCCGTGAAACAGACCAGATTGTAAAAAATGTCATCCAATAATATAATAATAATATTCTAAAAATCAGTACGAGCCGGATATTACATTCTACCCTCCTTATTTAGAATTTTGTTGACAAAATTAAACTATACAAATAACTCAGGATATCTAGTCATCATATCCTGCTGTCGCTCCCACGTCGCTTCTTCCACCTCATGATTCCGCTATAGAACTTTAACTAGCGGAATTTCTTTGTTGCACAAAATCTTGATGGAAGTCTCCAAAATACGTACCGGCCTCACCTCATAGCTCAAGGTAGGCTGTACCTCGATCTCTGTAGCCTCCACGATATGCGACGGATCGCGCAAGCACTTCCGAAGCATAGATACGTGAAATACGTCGTGGATACCCTCCATAGAAACCGGAAGCTGTAATCTGTACGCCAACTTCTCGATCCTCTTCAAAATAGGAAAGGGCCCCACATAACGAGGGTTTAGCTTACCCCTCCTTCCAAATCTCGCAATGCCCTTGAACGGAGAAACTTTCAAATAAAGCTCATCGCCTTCTTCGAACTCTAGCTCTCTCCGTCTAGTGTCAGCATAGCTCTTCTGTCGGCTCTGAGCTACTTCAATACGCTGTCGAATAATGGCAATCTTCTCTGCCGTTTGCTGTAGAATCTCAGGACCAACAACGCTGGCCTCGCCAACCTCGTCCCAATACAACGGAGACCTACACTTTCGACCATACAGCGCCTCGTACGGTGCCATGCCAATAGTAGCCTGGAAGCTGTTGTTGTACGAGAACTCAATCAGGGGCAAATATCGGCTCCACGAGCCCTGAAACTCCAGCACACAAGCTCTGAGCATATCCTCAAGAATCTGATTAGTCCTCTCTGTCTGTCCATCAGTCTGAGGATGAAATGCGGTGCTGAAATTAAGCTGAGTCCCCATAGCTTTATGCAAGCTCTTCCAGAACTTTGAAGTAAATCTCGGATCTCTGTCTGAGACAATGGAAACTGGCACGCCATGCAGTCTGACAATCTCCTGCACATAAAGCTCTGCGAGCTGATCCATAGATGATGCCATCCTCATAGATAAGAAGTGGGCCGACTTTGTCAATCGGTCCACGATCACCCATACGCCATCATGGCCCTTCGTCGTCCTCGGGAGCCCCACAATAAAATCCATGGAGATCTGCTCCCATTTCCACTCCGGAATCGGCAGTGGCAATAACGTTCCGGCAAGTCTCTGGTGCTCTGTCTTCACCTGTTGACATACTAAACAGGTCTCAACGTACTTGGCAACCTCCCTCTTCATGTTCGGCCACCAATAATATCGCTTCAAATCCCGGTACATCTTAGTACTTCCCGGGTGTACAGAATATGCCGAAGAATGTGCCTCGGCCAATATCTCCTTCTTCAGATCCTCGTTGCTAGGCACGTACCACCTATGCCTGAACTTCAGAATACCATCCTCTGATAAATGAAAATCCGACGAGTCTCCCAATGTCATGCTCGATCGAAGCTCCTCACACTTCGTATCACTCTGCTGAGCCTCACGTATACGATCTAGAATAGTTGGCCTGAGAGAAATGTTGGTGAGCATACTGGACAACTCCGCTACTATCTCCACATCGAATCTCTCAATCTCAGACCGCAGCGTAACTGACATCGCTGCAAGTGAAGGCTGACTCGCAGAAGGCACTCTACTCAAGGCATCAGCAACCTTGTTCGCTTTCCCCGGATGGTACTTGATGTCAAAATCATAATCTTTGACGAACTCAAGCCATCGTCTCTGTCGCATGTTCAGCTCCTTCTGCGTAAATAAGTACTTCAGGCTCTTGTGGTCGGAAAATATCTCGCACTGCTGCCCATATAAATAATGTCTCCATATCTTCAGTGCGAAGACCACAGCTGCTAACTCAAGGTCGTGCGTAGGGTAATTCTGCTCATACGGCTTCAACTGTCGAGAAGCATATGCAATAACTCTACCCTCCTGCATCAATACACAACCCAGTCCCACTCCAGATGCATCGCAGTATATACTGAATCTGACACCTTCAACAGGTAGCGCCAGTACTGGAGCGGTGGTCAATCTCTGCTGTAACTCCATAAAACTATCATCACAAGCAGACGACCATATAAACCTCTCGTTCTTCCGAGTCAATCGTGAGAGGGGGAGTGCGATCTTCGAGAATCCCTCTATAAATTTTCGATAATAGCCAGCTAATCCGAGAAATCCACGCACCTCACGTACGTTCTTTGGCTGTGGCCAATCTCTAACCGCCTGAATCTTGCTCGGATCCACAGAAACTCCGTCCTATGATATGATATGGCCAAGGAAACTCACCCTATCAAGCCAGAACTCGCACTTCGAAAACTTTGGATAGAGTTGGCGCTGACTCAGAATCTGTAAAACGATCCTCAGATGCTCCTCATGTTCTTCTTTCGTCTTAGAGTAAATCAGGATATCGTCAATGAAAACCACCACGAACTTGTCCAGATACTCCTTGAAGACACGATTCATCAGATCCATAAACGCTGCAGGGGCATTAGTAAGTCCAAATGACATGACAAGGAACTCATAATGCCCATACCTCGTTCGGAATGCCGTCTTCTGAATATCATCTCTCCGGACTTTCAGCTGATAATAACCCGAGCGCAGGTCGATCCTGGAAAATACTCGGGCACCCTGTAGCTGATCAAATAAGTCATCAATCCGGGGCAGTGGATACTTATTCTTCACTGTGAGCTTATTCAGCTCCCTGTAATCAATGCACATCCTGAGGGTCCCGTCTTTCTTCTTGACAAATAGAACGGGCGCACCCCAGGGTGAAACACTGGGTCGAATGAATCCCTTCTCTAACAACTCGTCAAGCTGAGTCCTCAACTCTCTCAACTCAGCTGGCGCCAACCGGTACGGGTTTTTAAACCTTGGCGCTGTGTTAGGATATACATCGATAGTGAACTCGATCTCCCGGTCTGGTGGTAACCCGGGAAGATCATCAAGAAAGATCCCAGAGAACTCTCTGACGATAGGAATGTCGCTCGGCTTCAATCCGCTGAGCAACTGACAATCAAATACAGAGGCCAAATAAATAGAGCACGCACCTTTAAACTGCTCGTTGACCTTCATGGAATAAGAAATAGGCGAGCTACTCAATCTGCTCATCGCCTGATAAGAAAACTCAGCTTTACCCGAGGGTCGAAATGTCGCAATCCCGGATCGACAGTCGATGGTGGCGTAGTGCTGCGCAAGCCAGTCCATCCCTAAGATAAGATCATAGTGCTCGATGCCCATAACAATAAGGCGAGCATAGAGGGTTCTGTCCCCAATCGAGATAACATTGCCCTGGACTACACGACCTGACTGCATACGCTCTCCTGAAGGTAGCATCACACTATACTCGCATTCTTCTAACTCAGGTGCAAGCCTCAATCTCGATACACAAGCGGTTGAAACAAAAGAATATGTAGCCCCCGTGTCTAATAAAGAAAACACAGGAACACCAGTAACCAATATAGTACCTGCTATCACGGCAGGCTGATCCTCGTTATCAACATCACCAGGCTCGATAAAAGCGAAGATCCTGGGCATAATCCTCCTCTGATCACTGGCTGGCTGATCTCGACCACACTTCGGGCAGTCTTTAGCAAAATGGCCTGGCTCACCACACCAATAACATACATTCGTGCCCATCCTGCACTGGCCAGAGTGTTCCTTCTGACATTTAGGACAAACAGGTACCTGAGAAGCAACCTGTACTTGCTTCACCTTTCCCCGGTCATTACCTCCCTCGAGAGGTCTCTTCACACCCCTCTGCTGCTGCTGGGGCTGTGCTCTGGGCTACCAACCTCGGTTCAGTGACTGAGGTCGAATCTCACGGAAGAAGCCCTTAGATGGCTCCCTCGGTCTGGTAGAACTCTGCTCAACAGCCTCAATGTCGAGCGCCCTAGCCACAATGTCGTCATAGGATACATGTCGTACCCCAGATATTGTAAGGCGCATCCGGAACTCCTGGCTAAGTCCCTGTAAGAATCGGCATACCTTATCCTCGTTAATGCTGACTTGGCATGGTGCAAATCGAGAAAGGGCTTCAAACCTCCTCACATACTCGGCAATAGAACCAATCTGCCGTAACTGCATAAATTCAACCATCTTCGCCTCTCGTACGGTATGGCTGAAATATTTGTCGTAGAATAACTCTCTGAATCTCTCCCAGCCCATAATAGTCACATCGGTGGTCGTCTTCACAGTGTCCCACCAAAATCGGGCATCTAAGGCTAGGTGGTAAGTCACCAACGCCACCCTCTCTCCATCCTCTATGCTAGCATACGCCAGCATGTCCTCCATAGTACGAATCCACTCCTCGGCTGAAGTGGGATCCGTAGATTGCCCGTTGAATATCGGAGGCTGGAGCTTCTGAAATCTCTCCATCCCCCGATTGACCGGAATAGCTGTCTCTCAGGCTCTAACGCCCTCGCGGTCTATCAAAGTACCCAGCTGTTGAGACTGTCTCTCCATCTGCTGAGCCTGTCTCTCCATATGCTGAGACTGCTAGGCGATAAAATCCTTAAGAGTATCGATCGTATCGTCGTGGTCATCTTGGTCGTTTCGTCGACGCACCATAATTATAAATTCCTATAAAAGTTAAACAAATATTTAAGAAACTAGAAATCACATAAAGCTATAAATGTACTTACAGTTGATGAAGAATGTCCGCGTAGTGGCTGTGCAGTCGAGCAGTCTACAGAACTGATTTTAAAACCCGGGGGCTCTGATACCATAAATTGTCACGACCCTAACACTGTACCCTTATTTACCCTTAATTACCGTACAAATTTTTCATTTTCCTTTATTCTTACGTTTATGCGGAAACGATTTGAAAACAATTTAAAATCAATTTAATAAAACGTTTAAAACAAATAAAAACAATTAATTAAACCAATACGTACACAAACACTCGATACTCATACGTCTTTCGAAATACCACCTCAAAACTGACTCGAAACGCAACTCTAATAAAGTACATTCTCATGAAAATGAACTGCGTGGTTCCGTTTGAAAGTTTAATATATCCTCCTGTTTCAAAATCACAAAACAGTTTATAACAACAGGTTTCCAAAACGTTCAAAACATTAATATATATCTTATCAACTATCCAGAACCAAGCATCCTAAAATGTTCTATACAACCATCAATATCTATAACCTATCAACTGTCAAAACCAAACATCCTATAATGTCTAAACAACCATCAGCCCAAAACATCCAAAAGCCCTCAAAATCTATACATCCTTCATCCAGACAATTCCCAAAACTATCAAAATACCTAACCATGAGTCCCACGGGTCAAAATACGCCTCGACTGCGCCAACACACACCCGCGTCCATCCGTCGTCAACTGCATCATGCCTCAGGAGGAGGGACATCGTCCTCACCTGGCTCAATGTCTAGATCACCTACACCATACATACACTCTATGAGATGAAATCCCAGTAAGCTCTACGTAAATGTAATGCATGCTGTGCGTATGAGTTCGATAAACCATGCTTTATTTTCTTTACGATGCAATGCTCAATAGGTGTCACCGAGATCCTATCCCTCTAACCGGAGAGAGCTCATCCAACGAGCGGACTACTCTTTCCAGCTAGAAGTGCGGGGTGCAAGCTTACAACACGTACAGCCGTGCCTGAGCCCCACCTCGCGTGACCAATATGCCTTTCGGCCAATACGCCTTTCGGCCAATAAGCCTTTCGGCCAATAAGCCTTTCGGCCAATGCTATGCTCAATATGCCTTTCGGCCAATACGCCTTTCGGCCAATAAGCCTTTCGGCCAATAAGCCTTTCGGCCAATGCTATGCTTTACATTATCTTTAAAACTCTGTGCGGAAATTCATTTTTTATGCTTTTCTTTAAAACAAGTGATGCGTGAACAGTTCAATATCGTAAAGCAAACAAGCAATAATATATACCATCAAAGACTGTAAAACCTAATCTATAAAACAAATAAACCTAGCTACCCAACTAAAGCAATATAAACTAGTGCGTCACCAAACTCCTCGAGACGACATTCGACGTACGGTGTAGGCCAATCGGCCAGAGAAGTATCACGAGAACTTACCTCGTGTTCGTTGCAGCTCTTGCTCCGTCCACGAGCGTTGTTCACCTACGCAATTTTTATCAATTTGTCGTTCATACGAGCTTAAACAATAAAATGTCCAAAAATTCTCAAATTTTCCTAAAATCTTCACCTAACTAATCGAAGTATTTAAACAACGATTATCGCTCGATAGTTTAAAATCACAATTAACGAGTTTTCCTAAAAACCCGAAAATTCTCAAATTTTAACATTTCTCGCAATTCACTCTAACTCTGTCCAATAACGTTCAATACGTCCTTTATATCGTTAATTACTATAAACCTATTAATTTCGGACCCTAATTTGGGTTCGGTAAAAACCGACCCGAAACTTCGAACGCGAGTAACTTTCGCGTCGATTATCGGAATTGAACGATTCCAACAGCCACGCGCTCCTCTAATAACCTATTTTAACCTGCCAAAAGGAATTTTAAAACAAACGACCGTAGCTAGGTCAAATATTCGAAAACCCGAACTGCCCCTTTAAACCGAAAAATCCCCTTTTTCGATTTTCATCATTTCTCCTCTGATTCTTCACCAATTAATCCCTCTCATACCTAATTGACATAATCTAATCAAAATCCCGAGCTACACACCATAAAAACTGAAATGCCAAAATAGGGCATTCTGAATTTTCGCTCAAATTGAGCTCCCTACTGTTCGGCAATCATTGCCAACATGAAGCTCAGTAAGACGACGCCGAGAACAGCCAGAAAGGGCCGGCGATCGGAGCTCAACACAGCTCGCCATTTCCAGCCACAAACCGAACAATAAACAGGGGAGAACTCACCGGTTTTCGATCTACTCTGGAGCGGAAAGGCTGAACCGAACACTGGCTCCATCTCGCCGGAGTCTGCTCGTCTGGACGGTGACTGGAATCGCGTGGTCGCCGGAATCGTCGCTCGGCTTCCTCTTCGTCGCTCTCGGGTGCTCGGGTCGCGGTGAAGAAACACAAACAGCAGAATGGTTTTTAACCATTCTGTTGTTTTAATTAATAATAATAATAATAATAATAATACTCTATTTTATTGAACATCACTACCTCCCGTGTTTTCAACCATTATGAATTTCTTATTTTTTGCCAATAAATCCAACCTATTATCTGGGTTCTATTAAAACTGTCTGTTCGCAAATCGGACCTCGTTTACTATTTTTACTAAAACGTCCTTTATATTACGAGAAACGTAATTACTCGGAATATAGCGTTATTATTCCGAAAATTCTCGTAAATTCTTTAAAATTCTTATTATTCGTTAAGATCGTAATGACATTTTCTTTCCGTGAAATGGACCAGATTTGACATATTTGCAAAAAATGTCATCCAATAGTATAATAATAATATTCTAAAAATCCGTACGAGCCGGATATTACAGGCGTCGATCTACTGCCTTACAACTTTGGATTGAACTTCACGAGCATCAATCCACTGCCTTCAAGTTTTTACAAGTTGAAAATAGTAGAGCACAAAAACTACACTCTCTCGAAAGTCAAAATCTCAAGTTTAGATGTAGAGAATTGTAAACAAAGATTGTCGTGTGAGCTCGTGAGAGTTGAGAGAAAATTGATCAAATTGGCAGAAGTTCTTCTCTTGAGCTACTATTCTTCCTTTTATACTGGTGTCCGTAAATTGCTTCTCATTCGGACCACTCATTGTTTCCGTACCAGAAAATACGACCGTTGAAAAATCCGTACGTAGAAAACTAGCCGTTGTGGTCTGAAGTCGATATTAACCACGGCGGAAGACTTATTGATTCCGGTAATGTTATCCTATCGGATGAAAATATCTTCGATGTAAGTCTTCTTGATTCCGACTTCCTTATTGGTTTTGGTCGACAATGATTTTGGTAGACGTTAGAGTTCTGTTGACTTGACTTATTCGGTATTGATTTCGGTAGACTTCAAAATCTGGTCGACTTGACTTTGTTGCAGAGTCGTACTTGATTTTGGTCGACGTTGTCTTCGGTAAACATACCTGCCGGATGACTTTCAATTCCGCTTTGACAGCAGTCAATGTTCCTTTTGGCAGACGACAAGTAGTTGATGTTTAATTAGTTCCACCATCGGTCGATGTTCATTTTGGCAGACAACCTAAACGTCAGGTTGGCATTATGCATACACTATTCTTAACTGCCAACACTTAATTTAAAACATTAGAAAACATAATACCCTTTTTAAAAGGGCATTCCCAAATAACTTCAACTATTAATAACATTCATTTCTTATAGTCATTTTATATTTATATATTTCACATTAATCACAATCATCAAAAACATAGTTATACTTAAACACATTTTAAGTTAACAATAATTACCCTTTAAAATATTAGCAACAAGGAAAGTAATTTAATTTATGAGAAAAAATTACAAATTAAGTAAACTATTAAAATTAAAAATGCAAAGAAGATAATAATAAATATTATTACTTATTTGAGGGTACACTTGCATCAGAAGCCATTGGCCTTCGTAATGTTGGTGTGTGTATGACTCACTGACATTCAAAACAATTTTCATTTCACAATCAAAATAAATCAAGTTTGTTCGAATACATTCTCTGATCTTCTTTGTTATGTTTTGCCTCGAACTAATATGTCAACATATTTAAACTTGATATATCAACATATTTAACCATGAGCAAATGCATCCGAATATGAAAGAGACTCATCTCTAGAATTAACAACCTTGAGCACATTCAACGCATATGAAAATGAATTTGTTTCACCATCATTGTTGAGGTTTTAAAACTCTCATGTGAAACTTAAATTGGTGACGATGTGGTGATGACATCACCCTAAACATCTCAACTAGGTTGATATATTAGTTATGATGTAGATTTATAATCAAACACGAACTTGAATAGAGATTGTTAATACAAGTTTTTAGGTTTCGTTTACGTTGAGGTGATCAAATTCACACCACTTACAAGTTATTATTGTTTTTGTTATATCAATTTATTATTTAAATCTTTATTTTGGATATTTCATTTAAATTATTATGAATTCTCACAATTATAATATTGAGAATATTGATAATGACGTTAAAGAAGTTAAAGAGTTACCTTTTACATTTTCAATAAGACAATTATCCACATCTTTACCTCAAAAAATATATAGAATCATTTTCAAGTAAAAAAAATTAAAATTTATGGAAAAATAGAATTTAGAAATCATTGTATTAAAATTATGCATTTGTTTCCAATAGTTTGACTAGTACAATTTGTAGATATTATAAATTTTTTTACTTAAATGATCAAGTAAGAGATCTTACACAAACACAATTGAATGCTAGTGTTAATGACATTTTTATTTATGAAAAAGTTAGAATGAGAGAAGAAATAACAATACTTGTAGCACATTTTTTGTTGCTTTTATCATTCACGGAGAGTGAAGCATTTGAAAAATTTATGAAAGAGTATGCTACTCTTAATTTTAAACGTGTACTTAAAAGTACGACGATAAGCGACATTGTCAATGATATGAAAAATGAAATAATTACATTTTTGCAAATTTCCCTTCAATGTCTATTTGTATAACATCAATTTTCGGAGTGTACATAATGTTGTAGGTTATTAGCTGTAACTTCTCACTTTATTAATGAATTTTTACAATTAAATAAAAAATTTAAAGATTTCGTAACTGTAAATATATTCATATACGTATTACTAAATATAGATATATTATGACAATATTGCAATATTTCCTATTAGAAATTGAATTTTTAATATAACTCTTGATAATGCTAGTGCTAACGATATTGTTATTTATCATTTTTCATATGAGATATGTGTATCAGATTTTAAGTTTGGTTGTTAAAGATAGTATAACATATATTTTATCTCATAATGAATTAATTCATATGTGCGATTTCTTACATAATTAGATCTAATTCGAAATAAGAACTTTGTAAATTTACACAACTTAGACAAAGAAAATTAAAAACCAATGTACATAATAGATGAAATTCAATTTACTCAATGTGCAAAATGCTAGGTTATATTAACAAGTTATTTGTATTTTTATTAATGAAAAACACAAATATTAATCTTGATAAATCTAGTTATGATATTGATAGTAGATTTCTTGACTTTTTAAAATCTTTTTATGCTAATACATATGAATATTCTGGAATTTATTATCTCATTTGTCTTTTTGTTCTTCCAATTTTTGTAAATTTAACATGTAATTTTGCACAATATTGATAAATAGACGAATTTAGTAATATTCTTAATAAGATAGAAAAAAATTTAAAATATATTGGCATGAAATTCTTCTTATTTTTTATTATGCATCTATCATTGTAGCACCCGGTTTCAATTAAACCGAATTTAATTTATCAATTAATGATGTGCAATTTCATGGAAGAATTGGGAGAGTTATTGATTAGGTTAATGAGTGACTAGGCAAGGGCATTTATGTAATTTGGCAATTTAAAAGTAGATAACCTATTTAAGGGAAGGGGTTTAGAGATTTATGCACTGTAGCCGCCACTGTTTCATCATTTACTCCTTTTCGGCCGCCACTGTTTCATTATTTACTCCTTTTCGGTGTCCAGCTCGAGCTCAGCGGAGCTCTCGGTGAATCCACCACCAGACTCTTCTTCTATCTAAGTAAGTTTTTCCCCATTTCTTATATTTTAGCAGTTAAGTAGCCGAGGGAGTCCAATGCGAGGGTTTCGAGGATACTATAGATGAGCGTCAGTTTCAGTTTAGTGCAGTATTGGGAATGCATTATGACCAGAGTTCTCAATTAGTTTTCTTAGGTCTCTGGTTGAATAGAATGAAGTTTAGTGAAGGTTTAATTAATGATCAGTTTATGGATTTAGGTTCGAGCAAATTCCCGAAGGAGATTTCAACCAAACCTTCCAGAAGACCAGGTAAGTAAAGTATGCATGTGCCTTCGGGCCTACATCACAAAACAGTAGAGTTATCTATCTTGTGAATAATTTTGTATGTCATGCATTATGTTTTTCTGAAAGATTACGAAAATGAATTTCCATGTAGGGATGGTGAGGCATGAACTGAATGTGACAGACAAACTATTAAGGGAACTAATCCACAAACTATTAAGGGAACTAATCCACCCCTTAATTTATGAAGGGATTTTATAACATTGGAAGAATTGATCCCACTCCCAAGGGAACAGAGGGATCAAATCAGCTATTAAGGGAATTCATCCGCCCCTTAATCGAGTAGAGGATGTATAACATTGGGAAAATTGATCCACTTCCCAAGGGAACCGAGGGATCAGATCAGCTTATGAATGAATGTGAATGCAACTGAGATGAGAAAGTAGAAACTGCATGTTTAGGAATTTATGTTCAGTATTTCATTTCATTACTGCTTTACTTACTTAGGATTAGGCTAATAGATGAGTTTTGTGATGTAGGTGAAGAAGCGACAGCAGGTGAATTCTCTGAGTTTATTGAGGGATAGGCTGGTTGGAGGAGCATACTCATGCCACGGATCTGGTATTTGATGAGGCGGTTTAACTGATGTCTGTTGGAGTGAAGATTTAGTTGACAATGTTTCAATTTAAATAGGTTGAGTTTTCATGACAGTAGTTGTTTCAATGTTTTGAAAATGTTTTGAGTTTTCTTTTCTGATAATAGTATTCTGTTGGGATTTGATGTTGGCACTTGCTGGATTTTTTAGTATTGCATTGGTTAGGATCGTTTTTGAATGATTCCAATAATGTAAGTAGATTCTTTCTGTAGTTAGAGCCGTGTTGTATAACAAGGAGTTGTAGGTATGTCGCTCTGCTCTCTATCGGTAGATGATGTCTATCGGTAGAGGTTGAGTTATAATTATGTCGTCTATCGGAAGATGTCTCCAGTAAAGTCATCGGAAGATGTAGTTCTAATTCTATCGGAAGATGTCTTCAGTAAAGTCATCGGATGATGTTTCAGTAAAGTCATTGGAAGATGTAGCTCTCATTCTATCGGAAGATGTAGATTTTGCACTATCGGTACGAGTGAGTATTATGCTTTGTCGTTTAGTGGTCGGTGTATGCAGTTTATTTTATCGGAAGAAGAAATGAGAGATTTTGTCGTTTAGCCACCGGTAGGTGCGAGTCGCAAAACTCATCGTTTTGCGATCGGACGATGTTGGATAATTAATTTATCCGGCTGACGTCATCGGTAGATGCAGTCCACCGAAAGATGTCTTTTGTTTCCAACTCTTCTGGTCCACGTCATCGGTAGAAGCCTTCTATTTGCTGTTCTTGCTTCTTCCGTTGACTTTATCCATCGGCAGATGCTTTTGACTTCTGCGACTCCCCATGTATTTCACGATTTTTTTTTAAAAAAACTTCTATTTCTTTTTGGGCCGATTGCTTCTTACATTCCAAATGATTTCCGCTGCAAGTTTTAAATGTTTTTGAGATTTAGTTTATATCAAATTCTGGCTGTTGAGCTAAGTCAAAAAAAAAAATTGGTCCAAAGTTTCTTAGTTTTCTTCAGGTTTATGAGTAACAAACCGGGTTCAGATAACTCGGGGTGTTACAATCATGGATTCTAGATATAAATTACATAAATGTGTCTTATGATTAATAGAATTTTTACTGATTTATATACCACTCATTTAATTTGTAGTGATCAACTAGCAAATAAAATTGTTAATTTGTATTCATTTTACAAAATATAATATTTTAATGTTAGTCGTGTATGCGTGTAACGCCCCGAGTTTTCTAAACTCGGTTTGTTACTCATAAACCCTTACATAACTAAGAAAATTTCGGACCAAATTTAAAACTTGCAGCAGAAAATCTTTGAGCAAAGCAAGGTCAAGCAAAATTGTAAAATAGTGTTTGATTAATCAATCAGAATTTTAAAGAAATTATTCAGCCGGAAGGGATGAAGGCTTAGACATGAAATGTTTAAAGTTTAAAAAGTCAAACACAACATCCGCTGAACAAGGTCAACAAAAAGGGGCGGAAATCAACCGAAGGCTTCCACCGGTGACGTCAGCCGGATGAATCACTCATCCAGCCTCTGCCAACCACAACATGACAAATCATTTGCTCACGCCTTCCGGTTAAACAAACTACATACACCGGTCACAAAACGACAAGACTTCTACTACATCATCCGATTGGTTTAATACACGACATCCACCGGTCACTAAACGACAAAACTTCTGCTACATCATCCGATTGGTTTAATACACGACATCCACCAGTCACTAAATGACAAAACTTCTGCTACATCATCCGATTGGTTTAATACACGACATTCACCGGTCACTAAACGACAAAACTTCTCCTACATCATCCGATTGGTTTAATACACAACATCCACGGTCACTAAATGACAAAACTTCTACTACATCATCCGATTGGTTTAATACACGACATTCACCGGTCACTAAATGACAAACTTCTGCTTATATCTTCCGACAAACTAAAAACACACATTTCCTACACACGTCATCCAATGACGTCAGCCGGATGATTCAATCCGTCAACATTTTCCTACACACATCATCCGATGATGTCAGCTGGATGATTCAATCCGCCAACATCAATCGGTGAACAAAACACACAACATCCACCGGTGAATTTCATTCACCGATGATTGAACTTACAAATTTTACCCAAAACATTCAAAACCACCTGACCCTAAGTAACTTCAGAAATCCAACAAATAACCATTTGAAACCAATATATAAAAAAAATATATTCTTATTCAGTAAAAATCTCAAAGCTTGCAATTTGTAACAAAACCAAATCAAATTCGTCACAGCAGAAGGAACTCAAATATTCTAATCCCTCAACCATTACTACTACCAAATTCTTTGCACTCTCAACAGGACATTAGGAAATTAGGCTCCACATACAGACAAATGTTAAACCGCCTGATCAAATACCAAACCGTGGCATGAACATGCTTCAGCAACTTCACTTATTCCTCAGCAATTTCAGAAAATTCCGATTGATTAATCAAACACTATTTTACAATTTTGCTTGACCTTGCTTTGCTCAAAGATTTTCCGCTGCAAGTTTTAAATTTGGTCCGAAATTTTCTTAGTTATGTAAGGGTTTATGAGTAATAAACCGAGTTCAGAAAACTCGGGGCGTTACAATGCGCTTCTACGCATAGAGAGAGAGAGTTATGCTAGTAGCAGTAGTGGTGTTGTTACTGTACCTCCATAATTTAGTATTCATTATATATGAAGTGAATGAAATTTATTCTACTTCTTGGCGTAATAAACTTAATATTTATTTTGACACTTGTTATCAATTTTATCAAGACGAGACTTTTGATATCTTAATTGGTGAGAAATGTACTCTACTACATATCTTATTCTTTTTATAATGGAACGTAATCTACTAACACCTCATGCATTTACTATAGCATCAAAATATGCTTTAAGTGTAGGTAGACATGTGTACGATGAACGAAGAAGACGACTTGCACTTGACCACGTGGAGGTACTCATTTGCATAAAAAATGTGAACGATGTCATAACGAGAGATCAACAATGAGAGGCTGAAATAGTTGAAGAATTTAAAAATTTAGACGTTAAAGATTAGATCTTGTTTTCCTTCTTTTCTATTGTATTTTAAAGTAATTTTTCAAATTTGTAATTTTTTGACATGTTGCAAATAATTGACAATTAAACATGTGTCAACCTAGTTGTGATGTATGTAAAACCTCGTATTTTTAAATAATTTTAAATTTCCACGTGTCAAATTTTTATCATTGACTGACAACATGTCATGGATTGGCTCTTTTTGTCTTTTATAGCCACGTTTGATTTGTTGGTAATTTTGGATAAATTCAGTAATATGAGAAATTACCGTTTGGTTAAGTTGGAAGAAATTAATTTGGGTAAATTCGGAACTTACCTTGAGTATTATTTGGAATAACGTTCGGGATTTTGATCAAAATTAAGGACTTAATGGAGTTGAATTTAATATAATTCAATTTGTATTAAAATAAAAATAAAGGAAAAGAAAAGAATAACGGATTAAAAGAGTATTTGTTTTATAAAGGTGAGAACCCTTATTTTGCTCGCTTTTTCTAGCACTGTGGACAAGAGAAAAAGAAAGGGAGACAGAGAGGAGTGAGTGTAACACCCCAAATACTGTACCCGTATTTCCCATATTATTTTTTTTTTTTATCTTTACATTTTATAAACTTTAAAACTTGACGTTAACCAGAATTGAAATCGAAACCGAAACCGGAATCGAAATCGAAGTCCGTTTAGTAAATCATTTAAAACATAAACTAAAACTATTTAAATAAAACTTAAAAACATTTAATTAAAAACATTTAAAATCAATTAAAAGAAGGGAGGGCAGAATCGGAATTCTGCCCTCAAAAGTAGCAGAGATCGCTGCACTGAGGCAGCGATCGATCTCTGCGCTGCAGCAGAGACCGATCGCTGCAGCTGCAGAGATCGATCGCTGCACACTCTGTGCAGCGATCAAACACTTGCTCTCTGGAATTCTCCAGAGAGCAAAAATAAAATCTTCAAGTCTCTGGAATCCGATTCCAGAGACCATCAACTTCGATTTTCCCTGCACCAACTTCACATTCCTACCATTTTTACATCTTTAAACCAAATCGACTTATGCGCTAACTCAACCGACTTACGGCAGACTTTACGAAGTCCAACTGCGTGGATGTATCTAAACATCGAACATAACCGTATCAACCTAAAACCATTCAAAACGTTTTCAAAACATTCAGTAACAGTTAAAACCAAAACATTTTACATACAATTATCAAAACATTATCTAATCCCTATCCAGATCCAAACAACCTAAATATACTATACATTCATATTAACCATTAATCCCCCCAAAATACATACATAACTACCCCTCAGGTCATACGCGCCTCGACTGCTCAGCGCACTCCCACGGGCCATCCTCCCTCAACTGCTCACGCCTCGGGTGGAGGGATCTCATCCTCACCTGTGTAGAGGTCACCTACACCATACAGACACATATGAGATATTGAAATCTCAGTAAGCTACGTAAATGCAACTACATGCTATGCTATGCGTGTGAGTTCAGAAATCATGCGTCGTTTTCTTTACTTTACTGTACTTTGTTTTACTTTGCTGTGCTATGAAGGTGTCACCGAGATCTCAGCCCAATAACCGGGGAGAGCACGTCCAGCGGGCGGACCACTCTTTCCGGTTAATGGAGGGGGGTACACGCTTACAACACGTACAGCCGTGCCTGAGCCCCATCTCGCGTGACCTATGAACTGTATACCGAAGGGTCACTTGAACTATATACCGATGGGTCATTTGAACTATATACCGATGGGTCATTTGAACTATATACCGAAGGGTCATTTGAACTATATACCGATGGGTCATTTGAACTATATACCGAAGGGTCATTTGAACTATATACCGAAGGGTCATTTGAACTATATACCGAAGGGTCATCTTTACTTTGCATTTACTTTAAAACATTGTGCGGAAATTCATTTTCTATGCGTGCTTTAAAATCGTGATGCATGAACAGTTCATATAAGCAGAAAGTAAACAACCAACGTGCATACATTCATGACAGTAAAGCAGAACCTATAAACAACTAACCTAACTACCCAACTACCCAACCAGAATAACATAAACAAACAGTTCCTCGAGTATTCTCGAGACGACGACGGAGTATGGTGCAGACCTTTGGGTCAAAGTAAGTCACGAAAACTTACCTGGAGCGCGCTGAATCACGATCTTTGTCCACGGGAGTCGCGTGTCTGAGGAAAAACACGATATTTGCCGTTAAAACCTATTTAAGCAATTAACGTCCAAATTACAAAATCCTTAACTATAGAACTTTCCTAAAATCCCAACTTAGCTAATTAAAGCATTTCGAACGTTAATTAAAGCTCGATAATCCGAAATCTTAAATAACGAGTTTTTCCCAAAAACCCGAAATTTTACCAATTTTTAACTTTTTCTCAAATCGATTTATTTTTGTCCAATAACGTCAAATACGTCCAATACATACTTAATTACGGCTAACCTATTAATTACGAGCCCTAATTCGCATTTTTGTCGAAATCCTAATCGGAACCCTAACGTTAAATCGACCTAGAAATTGAAAACTAATGCTCCGAAATCATAGAGACTTACCGAGAGTAACGAGGGGAGAAGAAAGTGTGAAGAAATCGGTTCGATCGGAGGTCGAACGGAGGTCGAAAATGGAAGAGGCGATCGGCGGCCGTGAGAGGAAGCCCTCTCTGTTCGTGCGTTCCAGAGAGAAAAGAGAGAAAAAGAGAGAAAGAGAGAAAGTGAGGGAAAAAGAAAGAAAATAGGTTATTTAATTAGAATTGATTTGAAAATTACTAAAACGCCCTTCTCACTTAATTATATTGGTTTCGTCGTTCGATTCGTTAATCGTCCAACAATCTGACTTTTCCAAATTTCCATATTTTGCCAATAACTCCTATTCGTCATCTGGGATTTATTAAATCTGTCCGTTCGCAATTCGGACTTCGTTTACTATTTTTACTAAACGTCCTTTACGTTACGAGAAGCGTATTTATTCGGAATATAGCGTTTAAGCTCCGAAAATTCCCAAAACTTTCTTAAAATTCCTATTAATCGTTAGGATCTTAACGACGTTTTCTTTTCGTGAAACGGACCTGATTTGACATATTTACAAAAATGCCATTATATAATATATTATATCAATATAATATATTAAATTCGAAATCCGTACAAGCCGGGTATTACATTCTACCCCCCTTATTCAGAATTTTGTCCGCAAAATTTGCTCCAGCTTATAGTCCTTGACATTAACGTCCCATGTTTTGCGATCTTATCCTTCGATTTATCATCAGTACTTACGGTTATATTTGTGATTCTAAACGAAAACCCTGTGCTATTTCTCTTACATCGGCCTTAAATTTGTATTTACTACCTTCGACTTAATCATTTACTTTCTTTCTAAGGTGTTGAGCACAATTTACATCGGAAATCTCACATTCTAATTAATTAACCTGGCGACATATTTGTCACTTTAACGCTTACGCGTATACCAACCTTCGTCCTTCACTTAATCACCCGCAGATTAAATCTCTTAATAATACTAGCTTCAAAATTCACTATTCATTGACGTCTTTCTTCTAGCGCCAGTCAAATTGAATGTCTATAATTCCATCCAATTTCTGGGCGATAGCTCATACCTCGACGAAATTTCCTCAATCCTGTTCAAAATCGGAATGCACAACAAACGATTGTAGTCCTTACCTTCAGTTTACGCGTCAAATCTCATCAAATCTATAAGTCTCAACAAAACGACCTCTAACTGCGTACCTGTCACCTGACGACCTGAGCACGCGTTGGTCTATATCCAATCATTCAAACGCTAGGCTCACGAACTTATCAATAGGTCCTTACCCAAAGACTGCCTATTATCTTAAACCCTTAAAATAACTTCTACTTTCTAATATCCTTTGGGTTGGCTGTTGTTCAAGGGTTCTTAATAACCTCCAAGTCGTAACCTAACTCCCCTCTATAGGTTTGTATCTAAACCTTCACCTTTCATCGATTAGTCGTACTCTAATACTCCAAGAGGGGTTGTCAATTAGACATAATTGTTATCTATTTAAAATCCATATCTCATCGGGTACATTCCTCGAATTGTTACTAAACCCTAAGTGCGTAAACTCCGTTAATTAGGTCGGAGCCATCCTGCTCGAGGTTTACCTAATAATTCTTCTTACCCGTCTTCTATTTTCTTACTTTTCTATTTTCAAGTCTATCGTTATCATCATTATTATTATAATCAAAATAATAATATTGCCATACAGGTAATTTAAACAATACCTGCAAACGTAGAAGGCTGGGCCACATCGTCGGCGTCGCCGGGCCCGATAAATGCAAAGATCCTGGGCATGACTCTCCTCTGATCACTGCTTGACTGACCCCGACCCTGATTCGGGCAGCCTTTAGCAAAATGGCCTGGTTCTCCGCACCAATAGCACACGTTCGTGCCTACTCTGCACGGTCCCCTGTGCTCCCTCTGGCATTTAGGGCAAAGAGGTGACTGAGAAGCCCCTTGTACCTGTTTCCCCTTACCCCAATCATTACCTCCCTCGAGAGGTCCCCTCACATCCCGTTGCCGTTGCTGCGGCTGTTGTTGTACACTCGGTTGCCAGTCTCGGTCCCATGACTGAGGTTGGGTTTCACGAAAGAAACCCCTAGCTGGTTCCTTCGGCCTAACACATGTGGCTCTGGCAGCCTCAATATCCAGAGCCCTAGCTGTGACGTCAGAAAAGGGTACGTCGATAATACCTGAGACCACAACATGCATCCGTATCTCCGAATTCAGTCCCTCCATAAACTGGTGCACCTTCTCCTCATTATCGCTGACAAGACGAGGTGCAAACCTGGACAATGCCTCAAACCTCCGAATATAATCCGCAACTGAACCAGTCTGCTTCAGCTGCGTAAACTCGTTCCTCTTGGCCACTCTCACTGTGCGGCTGAAATACTTGTCGAAGAATAAGAACTTGAATCGATCCCAAGTCATAACTGATACATCCGTCGTCGACTTGATCGCGTCCCACCAGAACCGGGCATCCATCGCTAAGTGAAACGCAGCATAAGCGACCCTGCTCCCGTTAGCAACCTCGGCGTAATCTAACATGTCCTCCATAACCCTGATCCACTCCTCGGCACGTGTCGGATCCGATGACTGGCCGTCGAATACTGGAGGCCGCAGACCTTGGAACCTCTGCATACCCTGATTACTTGGGACTACCAGCTCCTGAGCCCTCTGATTCTCTCGCTGTTGCTCTCGATTTACTAGGTCCGTAATTTGCTGCGCTTGCCGGTCCATGTGCTGGGACTGGCGGTCTAACAACTCCGTAAGACGATCCATCGCGTCATCTCTCGGATCCCTTCCTCGAGTCATATTTATAAAAATCTCCTATAAAATTTAAAACAAGTAATACTAAGAAACTAAACCAAATAAAGCTATAAACAGACTTACAGTTGATGAAGGATGTCCGCGTAGTGGCTGTGCAGTCGAGCAGTCTACAGAATCGATTTTAAAACCCGGGGGCTCTGATACCATAACTGTAACACCCCAAATACTGTACCCGTATTTCCCATATTATTTTTTTTTTTTATCTTTACATTTTATAAACTTTAAAACTTGACGTTAACCAGAATTGAAATCGAAACCGAAACCGGAATCGAAATCGAAGTCCATTTAGTAAATCATTTAAAACATAAACTAAAACTATTTAAATAAAACTTAAAAACATTTAATTAAAAACATTTAAAATCAATTAAAAGAAGGGAGGGCAGAATCGGAATTCTGCCCTCAAAAGTAGCAGAGATCGCTGCACTGAGGCAGCGATCGATCTCTGCGCTGCAGCAGAGATCGATCGCTGCAGCTAGAATAGCCAGCAGCGATCGGTCTCTGCTGCAGAGCAGGGACCGATCGCTGCACTTAGTGCAGCGATCCTGCAGCATGCAGCGATCGATCTCTGCATGCTGCAGAGATCGATCGCTGCACACTCTGTGCAGCGATCAAACACTTGCTCTCTGGAATTCTCCAGAGAGCAAAAATAAAATCTTCAAGTCTCTGGAATCCGATTCCAGAGACCATCAACTTCGATTTTCCCTGCACCAACTTCACATTCCTACCATTTTTATATCTTTAAACCAAATCGACTTATGCGCTAACTCAACCGACTTACGGCAGACTTTACGAAGTCCAACTGCGTGGATGTATCTAAACATCGAACATAACCGTATCAACCTAAAACCATTCAAAACGTTTTCAAAACATTCAGTAACAGTTAAAACCAAAACATTTTACATACAATTATCAAAACATTATCTAATCCCTATCCAGATCCAAACAACCTAAATATACTATACATTCATATTAACCATTAATCCCCCCAAAATACATACATAACTACCCCTCAGGTCATACGCGCCTCGACTGCTCAGCGCACTCCCACGGGCCATCCTCCCTCAACTGCTCACGCCTCGGGTGGAGGGATCTCATCCTCACCTGTGTAGAGGTCACCTACACCATACAGACACATTTGAGATATTGAAATCTCAGTAAGCTACGTAAATGCAACTACATGCTATGCTATGCGTGTGAGTTCAGAAATCATGCGTCGTTTTCTTTACTTTACTGTACTTTGTTTTACTTTGCTGTGCTATGAAGGTGTCACCGAGATCTCAGCCCAATAACCGGGGAGAGCACGTCCAGCGGGCGGACCACTCTTTCCGGTTAATGGAGGGGGGTACACGCTTACAACACGTACAGCCGTGCCTGAGCCCCATCTCGCGTGACCTATGAACTGTATACCGAAGGGTCACTTGAACTATATACCGATGGGTCATTTGAACTATATACCGATGGGTCATTTGAACTATATACCGAAGGGTCATTTGAACTATATACCGATGGGTCATTTGAACTATATACCGAAGGGTCATTTGAACTATATACCGAAGGGTCATTTGAACTATATACCGAAGGGTCATCTTTACTTTGCATTTACTTTAAAACATTGTGCGGAAATTCATTTTCTATGCGTGCTTTAAAATCGTGATGCATGAACAGTTCATATAAGCAGAAAGTAAACAACCAACGTGCATACATTCATGACAGTAAAGCAGAACCTATAAACAACTAACCTAACTACCCAACTACCCAACCAGAATAACATAAAACAAACAGTTCCTCGAGTATTCTCGAGACGACGACGGAGTATGGTGCAGACCTTTGGGTCAAAGTAAGTCACGAAAACTTACCTGGAGCGCGCTGAATCACGATCTTTGTCCACGGGAGTCGCGTGTCTGAGGAAAAACACGATATTTGCCGTTAAAACCTATTTAAGCAATTAACGTCCAAATTACAAAATCCTTAACTATAGAACTTACCTAAAATCCCAACTTAGCTAATTAAAGCATTTCGAACGTTAATTAAAGCTCGATAATCCGAAATCTTAAATAACGAGTTTTTCCCAAAAACCCGAAATTTTACCAATTTTTAACTTTTTCTCAAATCGATTTATTTTTGTCCAATAACGTCAAATACGTCCAATACATACTTAATTACGGCTAACCTATTAATTACGAGCCCTAATTCGCATTTTTGTCGAAATCCTAATCGGAACCCTAACGTTAAATCGACCTAGAAATTGAAAACTAATGCTCCGAAATCATAGAGACTTACCGAGAGTAACGAGGGGAGAAGAAAGTGTGAAGAAATCGGTTCGATCGGAGGTCGAAAATGGAAGAGGCGATCGGCGGCCGTGAGAGGAAGCCCTCTCTGTTCGTGCGTTCCAGAGAGAAAAGAGAGAAAAAGAGAGAAAGAGAGAAAGTGAGGGAAAAAGAAAGAAAATAGGTTATTTAATTAGAATTGATTTGAAAATTACTAAAACACCCTTCTCACTTAATTATATTGGTTTCGTCGTTCGATTCGTTAATCGTCCAACAATCTGACTTTTCCAAATTTCCATATTTTGCCAATAACTCCTATTCGTCATCTGGGATTTATTAAATCTGTCCGTTCGCAATTCGGACTTCGTTTACTATTTTTACTAAACGTCCTTTACGTTACGAGAAGCGTATTTATTCGGAATATAGCGTTTAAGCTCCGAAAATTCCCAAAACTTTCTTAAAATTCCTATTAATCGTTAGGATCTTAACGACGTTTTCTTTTCGTGAAACGGACCTGATTTGACATATTTACAAAAATGCCATTATATAATATATTATATCAATATAATATATTAAATTCGAAATCCGTACAAGCCGGGTATTACAGTGAGGCTTCGAGGGGTTCGAACCTTTCAGTGTTCAATTCGTGCAGCCAAGGTGAAAGACTTCGAGTTTAGGCAACAAATCTTCGAGGGTAAGTTTGTTCTCCTCTCTGTTTTCTAGTTTATGCTTAGGGTTTTATTTAGGTTGGATTCGAGCAAAGGAGCTCAAATCCCTTTGTATTTTCTAGATTGTTGGTATACTTAGAGTTCTTGCATGTATAATTGTTGTTTGGAAGGGAGAAACGACAAAGAGAGGTGATTTCGCAACTTCCTGTGATGTGCTTCAATGCCCAATCACAAGAGCCCGATCCAAGAAGCTAATTAACCCACTTACTCATTTTTTAGGTGACTATTTCAAGGATAAAGAGAAGCTCAACCCAAGCCCTCAAGATAAAGAGAGAGCATTCTACACATTAAGGTGGGAGATGCCCGAGGTTACAACCAATCATGAAGATGGAATTTGTCTTCCTTTATCCAAATAATGTAACCGTTCCTTTTATTTGTTTTTATTGCATTTTTTTAGTAGTTCACGTGAATTTCAGGCGTTTGCATACGTGAGAGGGTACAATGGTAATTTCCAAAGATAAGGTTGATTGGCCAACCAAATCACAAAGATAAGGTTGACAAAATCAATTCGAATATGTGTGGCTAGATGCATTGAGCGTGCGGCCTAACCACTTGTGCTCGCACAAATGGAGGAGGACTGAAATGCTTCTCTCATTGTTTCATTATTTCTTGCATTAGTTTTATCCAAAGTTTTGTTTCAAGAGTGTTTTTGTAACGCCCCGAGTTATCTGAACCCGGTTCGCTACTCATTACTTAACCATGACTAAGAAATTTCAAATAAATTTAAAACTTCATTCGACATACAAAATTTGACGTTTACTAAACGTTCAAAACATTTGAAAACTTTGCAGCGGAAAAATTATTTAAAACTACAATGGGGTTAAACCAGCGGTGAAAATATTGTTGGAAAGATTAATGGAAATATTTCAAGTGTCCGGTCAAAAGAATTAAGGTTTTAAGTGATAGACTACTCAAGGAATTACAAAAGTCGGATTCATCTGCCGACGACAAAGTCAACAGAAGAAGCAGAAGTAGAAAACCAAAGGCTTCTGCCGATGACGTCTACACGACTTCACCCACAACTTCATCTGCCGATGAAGTCGTGAGAGCTTCATACACCACTTCATCTGCCGATGAAGTCAACATAACTTCATCTGCCGATGAAGTCAGCTCAATTTCATCTCTCAATAGATAAACACACGACATCTTCCGATAACAACAATATGACTCCTTCCGATAGAATTAAAACATACACTACATCTTCCGATTCACTAAACGACAAACAGATTACTCTACATCTTCCGATTCACTAAACGACAAACAGATTACTCTACATCTTCCAATTCGCTAAACGACAAATCCCCTTAACTCTCTCAGACTACACCTGCCGACACGTGCTTCTCACACGACTCCTTAAGGCATTTGCCGATAGACTTTCATCTTCCGACAGACTAACACACCACATCTACCGATAGACTTCTTTCTTCCGATAGACATCAACACGATTTCCTTCCACAGAACGCAATAAACCTCTACACATATCCACTGATACAAAAATTATTCAATTCCTACCAATGGACTAAACAACCTGTCTATAACCCGAGAAAACTTCGACTATCTAACAGACTTAAAACATTTTACCAAAAATCCATTCATAACACTCCAAGTCATTGTATTGATCAAAATCAGTAAAAACATGAAAATCAGAAATTCTCGAAAACAAAGTCAAATAGCTGTAATCTCATTTACTAAAAAAAAACTTCATATACTCGATTAAATCATTATCCACTAAACCTCCACATCTGTAGACAACATGCTAAACCGCCCCATCAGTTACCATGCCGAAGCCTGAATGCACTCCTCCAACGTCCACTATTCCTCAACACGATCAGGAGACACACCTGCTAACACTTCTTCACCTACATCACAAAACTCATCTATTAGCCTAATGCTAAGTAAGTAAAGCAGTATATGAATGAAGTAAAATGCTGGACTTAAACTCCTAAATATGCAGTTTCTATTTTTCTCATCTCAGTGGCATACGCATTCGTTCATAACATGATCTGATCCCATAGTTCCCTTGGGAGTGGGATCAATTCTCCCAATGTCTACATCCTCCTACTTAATTAAGGGGCAGATGAATTCCCTTAACACTTGATCTGATCCCATGGTTCCCTTGGGAGTGGGATCAATTCTCCCAATGTCTAAATCCCTTCATAAGTTAAGGGGTGGATTAGTTCCCTTAATAGCTTGTCTGTCGCATACAGTTCATACCTTACCATTCCTTACATGAAATTCATTTTCGTAACTTTTAACAAAAACATGATGCATGGACAATAGAAACATTCAAGCATACATAAACCTACTGTTTTGTGATGTAGGCCCGAAGGCACAAGCAATACTTTACTTACCTGGCTCCTGGAAATCTGTCTGGTTGCTAGCTACTTCGGAGGTCTGTTCACCTAAGTTCATACAGAATATAAATCAAGGCTTCACTAAACCTTTCAAAATATCAAACAGCGGTTCGAGAAATCTAGTTAGAAACTCTACTACCCGAGCATTCCTACTTATCGCTAAAACCCGAATCTACACTCAATCTCAGCATCCTCAAAATCCTCACATTGCAATCCTCCAGGCATTTCACCACTATACCACAAGAGAAATAAGGAAAAGAAACTTACCTAAGTCGAAGGAGAACCGAGCGAGGAGAATCGCCTAGAGAGCTCGGCTGCTTGAGCTGAAAGTTTCCGAAGAGAAGAGTATGAGAGGGGAGTGGCGGCTACAGTGCAATAAACCCAACCCTTATCCTTAAATACGTTACCCAACTTTTGAACATTGTAAATTACTCTAATACCCTTAACAAGTTGTTCAATAACCTTATTTAATTCATTACCTAGTCAAGTGTATTACTTTAATAATAAAAGGCTGGTTCGATAGAACCAGGTGCTACAGTTTTATTAAAAACCTTCATAGACTCTTATGTTTTGGTTAGATTGAATTGAATAGAAAATTGAGGTTTCATCTCCCAAAGTCGAGTGTTTCTTTTAAAGATTCGCGCGGCGATCTTCTTCATCATTGATTGTCGTTAAATTATTTCCATCTTGTAAGTATAGTGGACATTCTTAATCGGTGCATACCTTTCTACCATCTTAGTGGAATGTAGAGTTTAACATATGGGTGTACAAACTCTCAACCTACTTCGCTGGAGTGCTCCTTCTAAATTAGGAGCCATGGTCGAAAGGTGCCCCCTTTTGCACTTTCTCGAACCAACCAAGGTTTTTCAATTATTTTTCGCGTTGATTTTGCGTCATCTTGTTGCTAAAAAATTGCCCAATTGTCGACCGTTGTGGATGTCGATTTACACTTCTAACCCTTCAGTTGGAAATATAAAGTTCAAGGTGTCAACCTCTTTAAGGAGTTAGTCGATACCTGAAGTATCAATACCTCAGGAGGAAATGTCAATTGCTAGTGTATTTGGGATTGAAATAGAGAGGTGAGAAGTTTTGATCGTTGAAAGGATGTGTCGAGCGCAAGACCAACTGATGGTATAAAGTGTCAACCAATGGGTTGAACCCTAGGCAGAAGTGTGAACCCTTGACCCTGAAAGTGGAAAATTCCACAGACGTTTATAGTGTTGTAGGATTGGGTTGCTAGTCCCGGCATAAGATCCATCCTTTGATTTCCTTTAGTTTTGAGTGGAATACTCATGGCTATTATTTTCTTTTAGACTCAGACAAGTTTAGTAATTTTGAGCCAGTATCAGAAGTTGCCACTCTTCTAAGAAAGAGGAGTAGTCATTGTAGAAGTATAAACTTATGCTTTTTGCATTGCATGACATGATTTTTGAAGACTATTATTTTGGTGGATTGGCACCTGTAAAAGTATGACGTTGCCTAATTTGCAAAACGTCAGTATTATACGAGTATGTACGTATGGTGTTCTTATGATTATTTACAGTATAAATCATATTTGGTTTTGTTATGATCTGTTGAGATGATGAATCTTCTTGATACTTTTGACGGTTTCAACGTCAATGTATCACGAGACTATTCTGTTACACCTTTTGTTGAGTGAAGGTTGTATTTTTGCAAGTATGAAAAAGTGCAATAAGGTGGCGATAACACGATCCATGGGTTTCAAATCCCTAAACACGATAAGGGTGTTGATTGTTCGAGTTGGTGTTTTTGCCAAATGTCGGTCACCGACCTCTCGGGTGATGAGCTGGATCTTTAGATTGCTGGCACGATTTCCTCCAATCTCATGAGATGTTGTTGGGTCTTCGGATCACTGTCTTTCTATGGTTTGTGCCGGAGGGGTCCTTGTGTGACCCTCCTTTTTCACTCAGGACATTTTCTGTGGAAAATCGTGATGGTTATTTTCAGTGTATAGCCACCTATGTACGTGACACATTTTCATAACTACCTCACTGCGGGCTGGTGGAGTCTTTTTTATTAAAAATAAGGAAATAAGTTTCCTTAACAATTTTTTATAAAACTCATGCCTAGTATTGAAATTTAATCACAGTTTTGAAATAAGGATAGAAAACCGTTTTTAAAACAAGATACATTAGGTATAACATTTCTACTAAATTATTTACTCACCCCAACGACACCATTCCCAATCTAGGTAAAAAAAGAGTGGATAGCTTCAATGGAAAACTGAGAAAGGCCGCTTGCAAAACAGATAAATTTTCGACGATTCAATTCGTGGCTAAATTTTTTGCTTTTTTGACCAATGACGTGTTAGAGGTTTGACTCGTTTTTGTCATCTTTTTTCACGTTGACATTTTTGGTCAATTGGTTAAAATCAGTGAAATTGGGCATTGCCAAGTATAATTTTACTGTGAAAGATTATTGTTCGACATATTGGGATTGGTACGTGTCGAGATCGAGTTTTGAAGCAATTAATGAAGATATATATATATTTATTATTAAGGAAACTATCGATTTTAACCCTATATTATACCTTTAATTTTAGGTAGCCCTATACTAAAAAAATCAGCAAACCGAACCTTATACTATGATTTCGTTATCGGTCCGGACCTTTTTAAGATTTTCGTTAAACCTTTACGTTAAGTGCACATGCAAAATCCAAATGTAAGAAAACTCGAGTAAGGAAAAACCTCATTTTCTCCTTCCCTTCGTAATCTTCTCTGCTCAATCTCTCTTCTCTCCCAAAGCAATTCAATAGGCTCACATCCAAATCACCAGATCATCAGTTCGAAGCAAAATCTTAGAAATTTTCCAGAGAAACAAACGGCCACCTGAACTATGATGTGAAATTGTGCTGGAACTTCAATTTAGGGCTTGAAGACGAAGGCGAGGGGATTTTTCAATTTTGAAGCACCCAAAGGCAATCTTCCGCCTCGAACTAAAACAACTTTTTCGCTTCCACTCAACTTTTCTTCTCCGATTTTCAACCTTTCCTCCGAGTTTCAAGTACTATTTCCTTCAGTTTTCTATTTTCTATTTCTCTCGCTCTCTCTCTCTCTCTTTCTCTCGATTCGTCTCTTTGGCTTTTTGGGTATGAATCTTGGGTTGAGTATTGTTTCTAATTTTTAAACTCTGGGTTGTTGATTTGGGAGGAAGTTTTGTTTCCTTTTTTTCCTCTTGTGTTTCTGTAACTCATTAAAATTGGGTTTCGAATGACATTATGTTTTTTCGTTATTTCCGTTTAATGTATTCCAATAGTAAGAGATCACTTATCTATTAATTTTTCTTGAGCTGCCTATTGCTTTTCCTTTTTGGGTATATATTTAGTTTTGGGCCTGCTTGATATGGTGATTTGAACTTCATTATGAAATTACGGTAACCTGTAACTACTCTCCCCAACATTTTCCCCCAATTAACATAGAAAAATTTCGTTGCTGCTTTGCTTCTTGTATAATGAAACAAATGTTTCGAATTTGTTGCTCTCATTATGATAATGGTTTTAAAAATTAAAAGTGTACATTTTAAAAGCAGCACTCACATGGTTTTCCGATGTAGTTTTGCAATAAAGTTTCCATTCGATTTGCCAGATGGTTTTCTAAGTTTATTTCCTTTTATGTGCCTTCGTTGTTCCAAATAAGATTGTAGTTGTTGTTGAGATAATCTGATTGACAGTGGCTTCGCATGCATCACAAAGGACTGAAGGTGCTATTGGTATAGTCACAAATTATTCTTTAAATAAGTGGTGTTTGTAATTATACAATATTCATTGTGTAATTTTGTAGATGATTCATAAGTGTTGTCAAATGTTAAATGTTTTTACAATACAAGAGCTCGTCTTCGCACATCATGGACACCGAAGAATCCTGGTAAAAGATTTTTTGGCTGTCAATACTATGCGGTAATATAACATTAATCTATAATATTTTGTATAAGTTATTGTGTAATGTGACAATATTGCACCTATATGAAGTTGAAATTTTGCGATTTGCTACAGATGGAATCAGAAGAATGCAATTTTTTTTCTAGGTATGATGCAGCTATGAGATTCAGGGAGAAAGATATAATTCATGGGTTACGATAAAAAATAGAAAGCATGAAGCAGATCCAGGAAGCTATGTTGAATAAGTGGAGGAAAAAAACTGCAATGTATTTACAGTTATGGTTACTCACAATTGTATTGTTTGTAGTTTATGTTTATATCACTATGTAATTTTGTGTATGCTTGTTTGTAGCTTATGTTTAACAATCAAGAAATTGATGACGAAGACTTGCAAAACATAATACTTGCAGTAGATGATGGGATTGATGTCTTAGTGTATACAAGAATCACGCTGTAAAAATAGAACAACTCAAAACCAACACAATGAAAAACAACCTAGATAACTAAAAAGGATAACACAACAAATATTCATGAAATTCCTAATAGTTAAGGGAAACATGACACATTACATCAAACATAATTGATATGCATTACAATTTAGCAAACTTTGATATGCATTACATATAAAAGATAGGAACTAATGTTACGCAGAACAGCAACAAATATTTAGCAAATGTCACTACAATTTATCAAACAATGCCCCTCGAGCAGAAAATTGTGCAAGTACCAAAGCAGAAACAAAAAAAAAGACACAAAATACATTGGTACTACTTCCCCTTGGTCTCTTCCTCTTTCTCTTTAGACCCCTCGACCTCTTCCTCTTTCTCTTTCTACTTTCCCTCCCCTACCTCTTCCTTAGTCTACCCAGTTATTTTTTTTTAATGGCAGAATGACTTTAGGTGAAACAATTTCTGGTCACATACACATCCCATTAACCAGAGCAATGTAGTGAGAATACATATCTATGAAGGTTTGTCTATGGTAATGGTCATGCATGTACTCCTCAACTTCTCATCTCAAATACCTTATTCAAGGGATTGAATGGACACAAGGAATTCCAGTCAGAGTCCACGCAAAGCAACTGCAACTTGTAATATTCAAGTTCACGATATATTGCTCATTGTCATCCGAGACCTTGAAGCGATTCCCTCTGCAACTATATGAGACTAGTTTCTTGAAGCATATTCCAACTTTGTAAGCTTTTTTTTTATGCAAAGACATAGTAATCCCATACACTCCTGCATTTCTCTTTGCTTATCTAGTATTCTTGTCATTAGACATTTCCGTATCATCTCAAATAAGGTCAAAATAGGCTTATCCCGAGCAGATAATATCAAAGCGTTAAAACACTCACTTAGGTTGTTGAGCCTCATATCACATTTCGAAATTGGACTAAAAGGCATGTTTCGACCAATACTTTGGATCTGTTTTACACCAAGCTGTGTAGACTGCCTTGTCCATTACTGCTAATTTGTTCATTTCCCACTTGAATGCATTTGAAGTGGTCACCATTAAAGCTTTCCATATGATTTCCTTATACATCTTCCTGGGAAATTTTTTCTTGAAATTGCTGTATAAGTGCCTCAAGCGAAATTGATGCTCATGATGGGGCATTATCTCCTCGAGAGAAGAAACCAACCCCTCCAAAATGAAAAGGTAATAGTCATAAATAATAAATTTACATATGGTTGTAAATACAATACAAATGTAAAATCGAATATTTGTAATACCTTTTGTTGATCACAAATGAAAGTCTATGTTAAATCAATAGCCCATTGTATGTCATTCATCAATTGTTGAGGAAACCATTTCCACAAGTCTTTGCATTCACTCTCCACAACCGCAAATGCTACTGGATATAATCCATCATTTCCATCGATCGATACAGCTGTAAGTAGTTGTCCTATACAGTGTCTTTTCAAACGACACCCATCCAAAGATATCACCTATCTTCCTGCAGCTAGAAATCCGTCTCTACATGCACGTAAACACATGTAAACTCTCTGGAATCCTCGCCGTGTAACCATCGAGGGGCGATCGATCGCCAGAAACCAGGCGATCAATCGCCACACGCTCTGGAAATCTTCCAGAGCGTGGTTCCTCCTGGTAACCAATCGCCACCTCCTGGCGATTGGTCGCCATCCTCTCTGCCTCCTCACTTCTTCTTTCTCTTCTTCTCCTTTCCACATATATTAATCAAAACCCTTCACCATTTCATCCAATTTTCATCCCACCTCTCAACCATACATTCCAATAAAACTCACTCAAAATCTCGTCATTCCTCACTTTATCAAACACCCGAAACAACGACTCGAAACTCAATTAAACATAACTCGTTTTTATGAAAATAAAACGCGTGGATATGTTTAAAACCTAAACAAATCCTCCTGTTTTGAAATCAACAAAAGTTTATAAAATCAATTTTCAAAACATTAATACATAAACCTATCCAGATCCAACAACCTAAAATGTATCTATCTATACAATAAATCTGTCTAATCCACCATTAGCCCAAAATATCACCAAAACCCTCAAAACATCTAACCATGAGTCCCACGGGTCAAAACGAGCCTCGATTGCGCCAATGTACTCCCGTGACCATCCTCCGTCAACCGCATCACTCCTCAGGTGGAGGGATCTCGTCCTCACCTATGTCGAAGTCACCTACACCATACAGACACCTATGAGATAAAAATCTCAGCAAGCTCTCGTAAATGTAAATGCATGCTATGCATATGAGTTCAGAAATCATGCAGCATTTTCTTTATCTTTACTCTGTGGGTGTCACCGAGATCTCAGCCTTCTAACCGGAGAGAGCACATCCAGCGGTCGGACTACTCTTTCTAGCTAGAAGAGGGGGGTACACGCTTACAACGCGTACAACCGTGCTTGAGCCCCATCTCGCATGACCTATAACTGTATAACTGTATGAGTATGCAATAGATGTGGTATTGTGACAAACCCATAATCGGTCTCCACAATAGGTCGTGCCCCTCTCCAGGCCACATCGCCATTTTCTTTAAAACATCATGCGGAAATTCATTTTCTATGTTCTTTTAAAACACGTGATGCGTGAACAGTTCAATACGACAGAAAGTAAACATACATACAGAGCATACCATCAAAACACAACAATCAACCTATAAGACAATCGAACCCTAACTACCCAACCAAAGCGAGAAAATAAACATGTCACCAAAACTCCTCGAAACGACTTCGACGTACGGTGTAGGCCAATCGGCCAGAGAAAATCACGAGAACTTACCTTGTGTCCGTTGCAGCTCAAGCTCCGTCCACGAGCATTGTTTACCAAGGCAATTTCACCAAATTGTCGTTAAAACGAGCTTCAAACAATTTATTGCCCAAACTAATAAAATCTTTAACTAAGGAAATTCCTAAAATCTTAATTTAACTAATCGAAGCATTTAAACCACAAATTAATGCTCGATAGTTCAAAACTACAATTAACGGGTTTTCCTAAAAACCCGAAAATCTTCTAGTTTTAACATTTCTCGCAAATCAATCTAACTTCGTCCAATAACGTTCAATACGTCCTTTATATTCTCAAACACGACATACCTATCAATTTCAAACTCTAAATAACGTTTTTAACGGAAACCCTAAACGAAACCCTAACTGTATAACTTTGCGAAAACCGAAAACTAACGCTCTAAAACTATAGATTCATACCTAGAGCGTCGATTGGAGAAGAAAACGTGAAGAACGGAAGACGAATGGAAGTCGGAACGTTGAAGGATCGTCGATGGCAGAGAAGGAAATCGTCGCCTGGGAAGAGGAATGGCGTGAAGGAGAAGAGAGTTGGTGTTTTTAATAAAATTTTGGTTTGGCAAATTACCATTTTGCCCTTCCTTTGTTTCGTCCTTCGTTTCGTTAATCGGTTAACTATTCGGTTTCTCCAAGTTTTTCTTATTTTGCCAATAAATCCAACTTATTATTTGGGTTCTATTAAAACTGTCCGTTCGCAAATCGGACATCGTTTACTATTTTTTACTAAAACGTCTTTTATATTACAAGAAACGTAATTACTCGAAATATAGTGTTATTACTCCAAAAATTCTCGTAAATTCCTTAAAATTCCTATTAATCGTTAGGATCGTAATAAAGCTCTCAGCTCTCAAACAGACTTGATTTGACATATTTACAAAAATATCATCGTATATTATAATATTAATATCCTGAAAAGCCGGGTATTACAGAAGATTACGAAGGGAAGGAGAAAATGAGGTTTTTCCTTACTAGAGTTTTCGTAAATTTGGATTTTGCACGTGCACTTAACGTATGGATTTAACCAAAATCTTAAAAAGGTCCAGACCGATAACGAAATCATAGTACAGGTTTTGGTTTGTCGGGTTTTTTAATATAGGGGGCTACCTGAAATTAAGGGTATAGTACAGGGTTAAAATCGATAATTTCTCTTATTATTATTATTTTATTTTATTAAATAAAATAATATAATAAAAGAAAGGAAATGGGAAAAAAGGGCAAAACCCTTTTTTTTCTTCCCCTTCTTGTGGGCGTCGAGTAGAGAGAGAGAGAGAGAGAGAGGGAGAGAGAAACCAAGAGAGGAGGGGGGAGAAATTGGTTGATCGGACTCCGATCTCAAAGATTTTGGTCTTAAAACGTTTCTCTCATGAACCTCTTCAATTCTTGTGAAGAAATCTTGGACGGTAAGTTGATTTTCGACTGGTTTTCTCTTGTTGAACATTAGAATTTTGGCTTTTAATTTTTTTGCCTAAAAACCTTGTTCAACTCTTAATTTTTGGTATATTTGGAGTGGGAAAGGTTGTCATATTGAGATGAAGGAAAAAAATCAGGGAAAATAGACTAAAACGCCGATTGGAGCTGCAATTCAGCAAATGGGTTGATGAGCTAGTTAGGCCGGCCCAGCCCTATGGGCCAAGCCAGTCGTTGCCGTCCTATGCCTAAGCCCAATAGGCCATGCCAGTCTAAAGCAACTAGCTAGGCGGGGCCAGGTCGACCCTACCCAACTAGCGGGGCTAGGTCGACCCTGCCCTACTGGCTGGGATGAGCTAGGTTGACCCGACCCAACAAGGAAGGCCAAGGCAAGCTGGCCCAATTCCATGCCCAATTAGTCATACCCAATGGTCCAGGGCGACCCACCTGGCCTGGTTGAGCCAGGTTAATTAGATCGACTTGGTCCGAACTGGATTAGATCAGACAAGACTGACCCAAACAACCCCAAATTAGATCGAGTCCGGGTCTGATTTTTCTTGTTTTTCCTTCTTCTTCTTCATTTTTACCTGGTGCTTAACGAGGGTGTTTTCATTGTTTATTAGATGACTTTATCGACCTTGAGTTAGTACTTGAGGCAACCGCTCTTATAAGAAAGAGGAGTAATCGTCCTCTAGTTAGTGATTTTATGCTTTTTGCATTAATAGCATTGTTTTTCAAAAACAATATTTTTGTGGGTTGAAACTTATAAAGGTTTTTATATGCTTATGTATGTATGATTTTCTCTCATGTTTATTTTCAGTATACATGATTATGTTTTGGTTGTGGCATGTTAAAAGGATGAATCCTCTTGATGCTTTGAGTACTTTTGGTGCGAAGGCATCACGAGGCAATCTTACTACCCTTCTGTTGCGTGAAAGCTGTTATATTTGCACATATAATACAAGGTGATAGGGCGGTGATAACGCAATCCTTGGAGATTTGATAGCCCCATACCTGATCATGGGGATATTTGTGCGAGTTTCTATCATTGCTCACAATCGGTCGTCCACAACTCGAGTGATGGGCTAAATCTTTAGATTGTCATATCATTTTCCTTCAGACTCATGCGACGTTGTTAGGTCTTCAAATCATAGTCTTTGTTTAAGGTGTGCTGGAGTACTCCTTATGGTAGACTCCATTTTCACCGGGGACATTTTCTTGTTATGCCAATTTGTGGTGCAAAGGAATTAAGGTACAACTTACACCGCACATGATTCAAGAATAGGGGGTCCCACACCAGAACGGCCTCCTGTTCATTGCACTCCAATTTTATGGGTGCTCGAGAACGAGGGGTTCTCTCTCCAGAACGGCCCCTTGTTTCCTGCCTGATACGCCAAGGAAGATCATGACTTGATCTCAAGCGAATGTGAAGTCAGAAACTCAACTTTTAACTAACCTAGCTGCTGATTTTGCAGAAAGATTATATTTGAACATCCATGAAATTGATCCTTCTGACCATGATAGAGAGAGGCCGGTTCATGTGCTTACTTGGAGGACCGATCCGATCAACCCGTAAGCTCACCATCGAATCTCAAGCGAAGGTTGATTATTCGTTTGGAAGGCAGGTTTGTCCCCGTGTTCTTTTATTTGTATTTTTATTTGTTTTATTTACGTAGTTATTATTTTACTATTTGCATGGAGTGCATGGGGGGGGGACATTTTGGGCCATTAGATCGTCAGATCCAACGATTGGGCAATCCCTTTGAAAATGAAGGGTTTTCCTCTCTCTCTCTCTCTCTCTCTCTCTCTCTCTCTCTCTCTCTCTCTCTCCTCTCTCTCTCTCTCTCCTCTCTCTCTCTCTCTCTGAATTTTGTATAAGGGTTGTAACTGATACTCTGAAAACGGGTGGTTAATGGCATATGAATGGCATATGAATGACATTTTTGTAATTATGTCAAATCAAGTTTATTTTACTAAAAGAAAGCATTACTACGATCCTAATAATTAATATGGATTTTTAGAAATTTTAGGAGTTGTGACGCTAATTTTACGAGAATTACGTTTCTCGTAATTTAAAGGATGTTGTGGTAAAAATAGTAACCGAGGTCCATTTTACAAACGGACAGTTTTAATGGAACCCTGATAATTAGTTGGAATTATTGGTGAAATAAGAGAGTTAGGAGAAACCGAATCGTTAGCTAATTAACGAAACGAAGGACGAAACAAATAGAAAATCAAAGGAAGGGCAAAATGATAATTTTCCAAGTCAAATTTAATTAAAACAATCTTTTCTCTTCTTCCTCCCCCACACTTACGCAAAGTCTCTCTCTCTCTCTCTCTCTCTCTCTCTCTCTCTCTCTCTCTCTCTCTCTCTCTTCAGGCGATTTTCATTGCCTCTCACGGCGATTCCTCACGCCGGCGACCAATCTCCTCTCCGATCGTCTCGATTCTTCACGATTTCTTCCCCAATCTCGACCTTAGGTACGATTCTAAGGTTTTAGGAAAGTTTATTTCGATTTTTATGGAGTTTAAACGATTAGGGTTCGTTTAGGGTTTTGGGAAAACTCGATAATGAAGGTTTGATGTGTCGAGCGTGAGTTGCTCGATAAAATGCCTCGATTAGTTAAATTAGAACATTAGGAGACTTCTTTAGTTAAGGTTTCGTTAGTTCGGACGTTCAATGATTTAAACTCGTATTAACGACAATTGTGGTGAATTTGCCTTAGGTGAACAACGCTCGTGGATGGAGCTAGAGTTGCAACGGACGACAAGTAAGTTCTCGTGACTTACTAGGGCCGATTGGCCTACACCGTACGTCGATGTCGCATCGAGGATCATTGGTGAATTGTTTGTTTATATGTTTTGGTTGGGTAGTTAAGATTAGTTCTTTTATAGGTTATGATTTTATTGTCTTGATGGTATATATGTTGAATATAGACTATGCTTTTGTTGTCTTGATGGTACATAAGTTGAATGTTATGTTATGCACGTGTTCATGCATCATGTTTTTTAAATGAGCATAGGAAATGAACTTCCGCACGATGTTTTCATGAAAAGAGATGTGGCCTGAAAGGAGGCTATTGATTTATTGTGTAGGCACAAAGGGGTCTGTCACAATACCACATCGCCTGAAACAAAAGGAATCTACGTAATCTGTTATCTGGTCACGCGAGGTGGGGCTCAGGCATGGTTGTTGTATATGTGAGCATGTACCCCCCCTCCGCTAGATAGAAAGGGTTGTCCGACCGCGGGATGAATCCTCTCCATTTAGCGGGTTGATATCTCGGTGACAATATGTATGTGACGTAATAATAAGAAAATGCTGTATGATTTCTGAACTTCATATGCACAGCATGCATTTGCATTTACGAAACTCACTGAGCCTTTAGCTCATAGATTGTCTGTATGGTGTAGCTGATCTTGACATAGGTGAGGACGAGATCCCTCCACTCGAGGAGTGATGCCGTTGACGGAGGATGGCTAGCGGGGGTGTGATGGCGCAGTTGATGCTTAACCTGACCCGTGGGGATGTACGTATGTGTTCTGAGGGTATTGGGATGTTTTGGGCTGATGGTAGACTAGAAAGAATAATTGTATAGTTAGAACATATTTGGATGTTTGGAATCTAGATAGTGGATAGGTTTATGTTTTGATGTCTTTAAACATTTTGGTAAACTTGTTTTATAAAATGTTTTGTTAAACCGCTATTTTAATTCGTTGATGAACTGCTTGGTGAAATTTAAGTTTTATAGGGATTTTATTAAGTTTTCAAACGGATCCACGCAGTTCGTTTTTGTGAAAATGTATTCTGTTTTAAAATGCAACACGAGTCGGTTTTTTAGTGAGGTTATGGGAGATGTATGAGTATTGGGTTATGGTTGTGATGTAGGTATAGTTGGTGTTATGAATGAATAGAAGTGGAATGAAGAAAATGGTTAAGTGTTAAGTAGTTATGAAGGGAAAATGAAGGAAGAAAAGAAGAAAAGAGAGGGATACGAGTCCTCTAGAAATTCGGATTCCAGAGGACTTGGCGATCTATCGCCAGGGAGGGCGATCGATCGCCCCCTTTTGGTCACGCCCTGGAAGAAATTTCAGGCGTGTGCCGAGCGATCGCCTGGAGAGGGGATCGCTGGGCAAAATAAGTAATCGCCGATGGGCGATCGATCGCCTGTTTTGGGCGATCGATCGCCCCTGATTTTCACGGGACAATTGTCCCTTCTGCCCTTTTGTTCTCTGCCGATTGTTTTTAAGTTTTAATTATGTTTTCTTTTAATTGTTTTAAAATTTTATTAAGTGGTTTTCAAAATAGATTCGAACGTTTTTAACAATTTAGTTTCTGATTTAAATTACGCTTAATTGTTGCAAGGTTATAAGGATAAAAAAATAAAAAGTAATACGAAAAAATAAGGGTACAGTGTTAGGGTTGCTACATTTTTAGGTTTCATCGATATGTGATTTCTAGTCGATTGTTTGGTGTTTTTGGCTGGAATTGACTGGAATGGAAGTGAGGAATGTGTTGGAAACGAATGTTGGTCGAAAAACAGGTTGGAAAACGAGTTTTGGTTCTCGACCGTCGTCGACCGAGTTGACTTGGTCAATGAACGAGTCGACTCGGCATTGGGCCGAGTCGACTCAGGCACTGGGCAGAGTTGACTCGGTCCCAAGACCGAGTTGGACCTGGGTTGAGTCAGGCCCAGCCCGAGTCGGGTCATCTAGATTCGAGCTAGGCTGAGCCCAGACTCAACAGCTCTCCTAGGCAAGGTCCGACCGGGACCCATTTGGGTTCTGTCAAGTCCAATCCGAACCCAACTAGGCCGGGTTTGACCGGGCCAGATCGATTTGGGTCGGGCCGAACAGACCCGAACGGTTCCGACCCGACATAGACTGATCCAACCCGAACACGTCTTATCCGAACCGGACCCGAATCAAATCGAGCAGAACCGATCAGTCAAAGTCAACATTTGACTTTGACTGTTGACCTTGACTGTTGACCTTTGACTTTTTTACCAAAAGTCAACTTGAGCTGTTTGGGCCCTTTTTCGCCCGACTCCTAGTTTAAATTGTTTTTAACCCCTAATGGATATTAACAGGGTTTCCTTTCTTGTTTTGACTTCCATATTCGGAGGATTTTGTAGACCTTGAGACAATTCCCAAGGAGACACGGATCACTGAAGTTAGGAGGACTCGCCTCGGTGGTATGGGTTGTTATACTTTATGTGATATACCCACATAACATGCATATATATTATTTTGGTAGATTACCACCGATATTAATGTCAGTTGTTTTAAAAAGATGAGGATATTGCATTAGATAGGCATATATACTTTTGATTTGATTTAGATGGTGTTTTGAATTAATCTCATACTTTGATGTTCAATTGGTAATTACTTAATTAAAATTATAAATCTAAGTTATAACTGGAAAGGAAAACAAAGACCGAATGATTTCGCACATCAAGCACGCTTTACTAACCAACAACATAAACAATACAATTCTAAGTGTAGAAATACACACTACACATTATTGATAAAAAGGTGTACGTTAAAGAAACAACAAACTTATCATCTAAGAAAAAACACACAACGCATTATAATTTAGGATCTCAAATCACATCTAGAGGCTCGGCACCAAGTATGTCCATGATTGGTCGAGCTTTTCACATTGCCTCCAATGGAAGTAACTTGGGCATAGTGGCACCTCTACCTTCACTCATATCAATCTCTTCCTCCTCCTTACTCTCCCAATCCAAGCATTGAATCAATGATGCTAGCACCAACCCTACCACTCGCTAGGCCATACCTGAGCCCGGGCAAGCCCATCTACCCATGGTTTACAAATTTTAAATATGTTTAAGAAAAATGTTTTTTTTTTTTAAAAAAAAAAACCTTAAAAATTACTATTCATCGTAAAAAACCTCCGAGTTTCAAAAATAGACAAAATAAACCTTCTTCTCTAAACCGGCAAAACCCGTGACTTTTGTCACGGGTTTTGGAATTTTTTGTACAGGCCAGCCGATTCAGTATGACAAAAGTCACGGGTTTTAGATGGACCGGCCGGCCTCCATATCCCTATTTAACCCCCTCCCGTCCCCTCCCGTCCCCTCCCGTCCCCTCTTCACCTCACACCAAAACTCTCTCTATTAATTCTTTCTTTCGGCGATATTTTTTGGCGTTCAACGGTTAGGTATGAAGTTTTTATTTATTTTTTTTTTTTATCATTTACTTTACAAAATTTAAAATAATATGAACATTTTAATTACCCGTTTTTTAATGATTTAATATTTTACTTCATGTAAGAGACTAATTTTTACTCTAAGGCGATATTACTCCGCGTTCACCTTTTAAGTATGGAGTCTGTTCTTTTTTTTTTTTTTTACAAAATTTATCTATTATACTCTACTTAAATGGATCTCATTTATGTAAGTGGTGTAGTTGTACTATGCAAGTGAGTTCTGTTTAGGACACTATGTTTTAAATGGGACTGTTTGTGACCCATCCAGCCTTTCCTAGGAACTTACTTGGAAAGGTAATTCTGTCTAGGAGATTGTCCAGTATAGTTTTTCCTGAAAATTATCCTGATCAATACTCTTCACGTTTTAACTTTTTGTATTTTACTAATTTTGTTTTAAATTTTTTTTAGCGACAACGATATATTCCGATTCAAGTAGATCGATTGATTTAAACGAGAGATCATCTGGTGATACAGAAATAGATTGGTGTGTGGAAGACACGCTTGCATATGGTGATCTACGAGCATTCGATCATGTCTTCCATACATTGAATAAAATAGTAAGTAAAAGCATATTATAATATTTAATTTATTTATGCAACAATCCACAACAAAAGTATTTAATTCACAAAGTTCAGCATTCTCTCGACCGATGCTCATATCAATCATGGTATTAATTCCTTCTTTCGGCGATATTTTTCGGCGTTCAACGGCTAGGTATGAAGTTTTTATTTTTTTTTTATATTTTTTTTATCATTTACTTTACAAAATTTAAAATAATATAAACATTTTAATTACCTATTTTTTAATGATTTAATATTTTACTTCATGTAAGAGACTAATTTTTATTCTAAGGCAATATTACTCCGCGTTCACCTTTTAAGTATGGATTCTATTATTTTTTTTTTTTACAAAATTTATCTATTATACTGTACTTAAATGGATCTCATCTGTGTAAGTGGTGTAATTGTACTGTGCAAATGAGTTCTGTTTAGGACACCGGGTTTTAATTGGGACTGTTTGTGACCCCTCCAGTCTTTCCTAGAAACTTACTTGGAAAGGTAATTCTGTCTAGGAGAGTGTCCAGTACAGTCTTTCCTGAAAATTATCCTGATCAGTACTCTCCACGTCTTTTTGTATTTTATTAATTTTTTTTAAATTTTTTTTAGCGACAACGATAGATCCCGATTCAAGTAGATCAATTGATTTACACGATAAATTATCTGGTGATGCGGAAATGGATTGGTGTCCGAAAGACACGCTTGCATATGGTGATCTACGAGCATTCGATCATGTCTTCCATACATTGACTAAAATAGTAAGTAAAAGCATATTGAAATATTTAATTTATTCATGCAACAATCCACAACAAAAGTATTTAATTCACAAAGTTCAGCATTCTCTCCTTGCAACCACATGATATTTAGCACATAAAAGAAGAAAAACAATCATAATATTAACAATATAAATCATTGTATTGAAGACAAGAAAAATATGTAGAATCTTTTCTATAATGCGATGTTGCGCTAATCCAGTAGCAACGAGATCCAGTGTCAGCCGTCGAAGAAGGAACTCTGTTCGTGTTATGTATTTCCACCTACTGAGTCTTCTTCCTTCTCTCTAGAGATTTTCCCTTAGTTCTCTATTTGTCTATTTGTCTATTTGTCTCCTCCTTTTTCTATTAAGCGTTACCTACTTTAAGTAAAATGATTTGCCTTTCATTATGATTTATCTCTCATCAACCATAATTTGAAATGCAAATTAAAAATTATCTTTTCATGAGTTTTCCCTGAAGACACTCGATTTATCCTGAAAACTCAAATTCCATATAATTAGACATGGAATCATTTCAGTACTGCAAGACATCAATCAATTCTATTACCTTAGGCAGTAAGGCCATGACAGCACGTCGCTCATGCTACCTTGGCTGCGTGCATTGCGCACAAAGTATGTTAATTGGTGTAAAATAGGAAAGTTGGACCTTGAACGATTTGATTTGGGAACCACCAGTTGCTGAGCTTAGCTGACTCAAGTTGTTTCTTACGAGGCATAGGGCTTGGAATTACTTGTTGGGTTGTGACCACACTAATGTTGACTAGCCTCTGATTGAATATAAAATCTAAAATTAAAATTATAAATCTAAGTTACAAGCTGAAAGGAAAACAAAGACAAAGATTTCGCACATCAAGCACACTTTACTAACCAACAACATAAACAATACAATTTTAAACATAGAAATATACACTACACAATATTGATAAAAAGGTATACGTCTGAGAAACAACAAACTTAGGAAATATTATCTAACCAAAAACACACTACGTATTATATTTTAAGATTTCAAATCGCATCGAGAGGCTCAGCACTAACTATGTCCATGATTGGTCGAGCTTTGCACATTGCCTCCAATGGAAGTACCTTGGGCATAGTGACACCACTACCTTCACTCATATCAATCTCTTCCCCCCCCCCCCCCCCCCCCCCCCCCCCCCCCTCTCCCAATCAAAGCATTGAATCAATGATGCTAGCACCAACCCTTCCACTCGTTGGGCCATACCCGAGCCTGGACAGGCCCTTCTACCCAACCCGAATGGCATGAATTTATAAGTCAATGTCGTCTCCTTCTCATCTAGATATCTTTCGGGCTTGAATTTTGTGGGTTCGTCCCAAAGGTTTGGGTCCCTATGTATGGCCCAAGCATTCACCAATAAAATTGTGTCACACTCCAAGTCGTAGCCCCCAACGGTACAGTCGTTAGAGGAGTAATGTGGGACTAGCATAGGTGCTGATGGGTTTAATCTTAGGGTCTATGCAATTACTCCTCGAAGAAAGGACAATCTCAACATGTCGGCTTCCTCGACCAACCGGTGTTCTCCTATTTGAGAATCCAACTCCGCCTTTGCTTTTTTCAAAACCTTGGGATTATTCAGCAAATGAGTCATTGCCCACTCCAAAGTCACTGCCGTTGTGTTGGTTCCCGCGAGAATCAATGTCTGAAGAAATTTTTGGACTTCAATTATGAAATAAAAAATGGTATACCCAAAATTTAAATTTTACTAAATGAATAAAATCTTTAGTGCCGATTGTGATAAATTATGAATCTTTCAAATGAAAAACGGAGATAATAAAATATTTGATTTTAAACTTAAAATATAAGAGAAAAATATTTTTAAAAAAATCATGGTTTATAAATTTTAAATTTGTTTAAGAAAATAACTACAACGAATAACAGTGAATCAGTGATGTGATATCAGATGGTTGTAATGGAATTTGAAAAGAAATCCAGAAAAGAGGAAGGTCAAGTAGTTCACCAGTACAAATCCCTTGATAAACTGTTCGCTGTAGTAGTCGGGCTCTGAATGTTGCAGAGAGAGTAGGTGGTCAATCATGGTATTCCTTCCTTCTTCTCTCTTCGACCGATGCTCATCAACCAGACCCTGTAGAAACGCATCTACTCTCTTCGCAATCTTTTTTATTCTCTTCTCGTATCCATTCCTACTGACCCAGTTCAGAATCGGCAGAAAATCTCCTGGATTTGAAGCTCCACCATGAGCAAGAACCTCCTTCATTAACTCCCTGAATCGGCCCGCTTCTTCTTCATTCGACACCTCGTCGCCGTAATATCTCTTTCCGGCAGCCATTCTCATTACGATGTTAAACGTAAGCTCCGGGAACAGCCGTTGCAGGTTCACTTTCGAGAATTCTCCGGTGGAATTTCTGTCAGTTTCCGTAGCAAACGCTTCACTTCGTCCCTCCGCATCCCAGAAAATGTGTTGATTCGGCTCGTGGAAAAGATCTCGATAGCTCCGATTCTCCGGAGATTCCTCCAGTGATCGCCATAGGGGAAGCGACAATGGTCGAGTAGTTGTAGCTCAGGTGTTTGCCCAATAGAAGGCGAGGGCAGTTGGCCAGAACGATGTCATTTTTGGTGAAGCATTCCTGTACTGCCGTCGGAGAAGAAACGACAATAACCTTTCTAGATCCGAATTTCAGAAGGAAAATGGGACCATACGTCTGTGAGAGCTTATGGAAAGTACGATGAACCGGGTGTTTTAAGAGATGGAGGTGACCGATAATCGGAAGAGAAGGTGGGCTCGGCGGTAATTTTCTCCGGCGACGATCGTTCTTTCTTAGGAAAAGCTTGAACGCTAGAGAGAGAAAGATGATAGAGACAGAGACATAAAACAACGTATCCTCCATTGCTGTCTATCTTGTGTTCGTCTCTCCATTTCTTTAATGGGAAATACAAGAAACTAATAAAAATTTGATGATTATTATTAATTTCTATTATTACTTTCTTTAATTCAGTTTAATTTTTTAGCTGCAAAATTATATTTAATTTTTTGATGATATATTATTTCTTACTTTAAATTTAAACATTCAGATTATTATTTTAATTCTAATACACGTATAAATAGAGATCAAGGGAGTTCTTATTGTTCCTCTACAAGCTGTTTTGTCCACCCATGTTATACAATAAGAAGATAATCAATCACAAGATGTCCTTTCGATTAATTTCGAGTTTTTTGCTTGGGATTTTTTTCAGGTTTCGGGCGAAAATAATATCCGTACAGAGACCGAGATACCCAAATTTTATCTGGCAAGTTTTATCATATTTGAAAAATATAAAAAAAAATAATGAAATATTAAAAAAAATAATAATAATTTAAGTTTAGAAAAACGTGCTTCATATTAGTTAAAATTATTAATTTATAATTCAACTGAACTTCCATTCTTGTCAAGCTTTGCTAATCTCTCTCTATTTTCTTTTATTTTATTTATTGGAGTCAATCCCACATTGGAACGAATGGACAGCAATTGAAGCCATATCAGTTCATTTACTATTTTTGTCAAGTAGCAGGATGGACTCAAGTTTACGAGTGTGATTATCTTTTATTTTTACCTCTAAACTTTTACACTTTGATTGTGATATTAGTTAATTATTAAAATTAATGTAATATATCGTAAATAATTAAAATAAATTATAAAATGTATTAATAATGATTATCACATCAAGAAATAAGAAGATAAAAAGAAATAGAAGAGAGTTAACTTAGCGTGAAGTAAGCTCACAAAATGGTTGAATGAGAGCATCGATGAGTTGATCTACATATGAAACACGAGTCAAGCAAGCACAACCATTTTTAATCTCGTTCATGAATAAAATGACATTGCTTCATTTTCAAGAGTAAAAAAATTGGATTGCGCCATAAATTTACGGAACTGCGTTATCTTAATAAAAACCTAGTAGGGATTTTCACTTCAGAACATGACATTATAATATATTTCATTACATATGCTTATAACGTGAAAACATTTTCTTGCTCAATAGAAAGTGGACAACAAACAACGAATCTTTCTTGGTCAAAACGAATCTTTCTGGGTCAACATAATCCAATACACACTAGTATTAACATAAATAATAAAATGTATGTATAAATAAGTGAGGAAAAAAACTTACATAATAAAAAACTGATATGTTATGAGACTAAGTGTCATGATCCGCGAGAGACTCGAGACAGAACGATGAACCATTCTGTAGCACCCGGTTCTATTGAACCGAATTTAACTAACCATTTATAATGTGAGGATTTGGGAGAAAATGATGATTAGGTTAATAAATAACTATGCAAGGGCAAAAGAGTAATTAGCATTTTGAAAAGTGGAAAATGTATTTAAGGAAGGGTTTAATGAGGTTTAGCCGCCACTATTCCCTCATTTCTCCTTTCTCGGTATTCAGCTCAGGCTCAGCAGAACTCCAGGCGATTCTCCTTACCGATCCTCATTCCTCAACTAGGTAAGTTTTCCTTTCGTTCACTTGAGATTTCAGTGGTTAGATAGCAGAGGGAGCGCAATGTGTGTGTGTTATGTCGATATTGTGAATGAATGGAGTTCGGGATTTAGTACTGAGCTGAGAGTGTATGATGACCAGAACTTCCAAACTAGCTCCTTAGGTTTCTGAGTGATGTAGGATATAGTTAGTGGTAATCTAATCGGTATTCTGCTTATGAAACTAGGTGGGCAAGGCTTCCAGAGTAGTTGAAAACGAGTGATTTCCAGGAGATCAGGTAAGTAATGTTTGCTTGTGCCTTCGGGCCTACATCACAAAACGTTAGGTTTGTATTTACTTGGATGTGTTTGTATGCCATGCATCATGTTTTCAAAATGTATACGAAAATGAATTTGAATACATATTGGTATGGAGAGGATTGAATGTGATGAAACAGCAAAGTGAATCAGACTTACTGTTAAGGGAATTAATCCGCCTCTTAATGAGACAGTGGATATAAATATACTTTGGAAGAGCTGATCCAACTTCCAATTTCACAGGGGGATCTGAACATGTGAATCAGATTTACTGTTAAGGGAAATAATCCGCCCCTTAATGAGTCAGTGGATATATACTTTGGGAGAGTTGATCCAACTCCCAATTTCACAGGGGGATCTGAATCAGAAACGATGAATGAGCAACTGAGATGAGAAAGTAGAAACTGCATGATTAGGAGTTTATGTTTCAGTAAATCATTTCATTTTGCATTACTTACTTAGCATTAGGCTAATAGATGAGTTTTGTGATGTAGGTGAAGAAGTGACAGCAGGTGTGTTTACTGAGTTCACTGAGGACTAGTCGGGTTGGAGGAGTGCACCTATTCAATGTTCTGGCAGCTAATGGGGCGGTTTAACTGATGTCTGTCCGTGTGGAGGACTAGTAGTTAAAGATTCAGTCTGAGTATGTTGAGTTTTCATGACATAATTGATTTCAAAGTTTTGAACATGTTTTGACTTTTCCTTCCTGATAACCGTATCTTGTTGGGTCTAGATGTTAGTACTTGCTGAATTTTGAGTAATGCAATGGTTGAATCGTTTTTGAATGATTTCAGTAGAGTAAGTAAATCCTTTTCTGTAGTTGGAGTAGTGTTTTATAACGAGGAGTTGATGAAATGTTGTTTTGTTCTCTATCGGTAGATGATGTCTATCGGTAGATGTTGAGTCATGGTTAAGTTGTCTATCGGAAGATGTTGTGTAGGTTTTTGTCGTCTAGCGATCGGCAGATGTTGGATGAAGGAATCATCCGGCTGACGTCATCGGTAGATGTCGCGCGTTTGTCTATCGGAAGATGGAAATCTGCCGGCAGATGAATTTGTGTTGACTTCATCGGCAGATGAAGTTGTGTATGAAGTTATGTTGACTTCATCGGCAGATGGTGTTGCGTTGACGTCATCGACAGATGGTAATGCGTTGTTTGTGCACGTCATCGGTAGAAGCCTTTTTGTTTTCATTTTTTTGCTCCTTCCGTTGGCTTTGCTCATCGGCAGATACGTTGGATTTCCGCGATTTCTCCTAGTATTCCACAGTTTTAAACTTTAATTCCAAACTACCGATTGTCTCTTAACATTTCAAACCATGATTTATAGTTTTGTTTTACTACATTGCTGTTTAGAATTATTTCCGCTGCAAGTTTTAAATATTTTAAATTTTTAGAAAAAGTCAAATTTTGACTGTCGAGCGAAATTTCTTTTTTTAAATTTAGCATCAAGTCGTCATGGTTCGGTTCAGTGTTATGGGTAGCAAACCGGGTTCAGATGACTCGGGGCGTTACAAGTTGGTATCAGAGACATTCAGTTAAACCGTTCAAAAGATTACTCATCAGTGCCGATCGTTGCATGGGAGTACTCCAACAACTGTACGTGTTTATGTTAGCCTTAGTAATTAGATGTTTATAAAATAGTTAACCCTGCGCAGGAATATAGCAAAATGTCCCGACGACCAGGAAGGCCAAGGGTGCGGAGAGAGACACCAACTCCGGGAAGCGCAGAAGATTCTAGTGTAATCGGACAGTTGACAGATCTAGTGCGACAGCAGGCAGAATTAATGCGCCAACAATCCGAGCAACTAGGAGTACTGCTGAACCGAGAGGTGCAAGGAAGTGCCAACTCGGGTTCTAGCAACGAGCATTCCGGGGATAGATTCCGGAGGCTAAGACCACCAACGTTTGATGGTCAGTCGTCTGATCCTGTTGTGGCTGAAGGGTGGCTTAGGAAGATAGAGAGCATGTTTAGGTGCGCCAGCATAGGAGAAGGAGATAAGGTCACGTTAGCAACATTTCACTTGGCTGGCGAAGCTCAACTCTGGTGGGAAACAGTTGAAACCACCACTGACATTCTGACCATGACTTGGTCACAGTTTAAGGACATCTTCTATGAGAAATATTTTAACAGCACGGTCCAGACCGCAAAGAAGTTGGAATTTCTGAATTTGAAGCAGACAGGGTCGGTGGCAGAGTACAGTAGGCAATTTGAGTCCTTGTCTAGGTTTGCTGGACACTTTGCTCATAAGGACGAGGATAAGGTGTTCAAATTTGTGCATGGACTGAAGCCGGAGATTTATCGGGGAGTCAAATTCTGTGGCATTAAAGGTTTAACGTTCAGCGAAGTTGTGTCCACTGCTCTGGAAGTGGAAGAGGCTGAAAGGAAGTGTGCTGGACCAAAGGAGGCCCCGCAAAGGTTTAACCAGCCACACCAGCAAAGGGGAACGAAGAGGCCAAGTGAGGGCCAAAATAGCCAAGGATCAGGGGGAAAGGTGCAAAATGTCAGGAAATTTCCCCAGTGTCCAAAGTGCCTGAAGAACCACCCGGGAGAATGTAGACTGGGCTTGGGAAAGTGCTTCAACTGTGAGGAGGTTGGACATACGTTCAAAGAGTGTTCGAAGCCTAGAGTCACCAGATGCTATAATTGTAACAAAGTCGGCCATATTAGCAGAGACTGTCCAGTTCCTAAGAGTGGTCCTGCTATTATTAAACCAAGAATATTCTCCATGACGGAGTCGGGTGAGGAACAGTCTGCTGTAGTGTCAGGTACTATATTGATCAACTCTGTGCCTGCTTTTACTTTGATAGATTCTGGTGCAACGCATTCGTTTATAGCATCTACATTTGCTGTTAAATTAGATGTACAGTTTACCCCTTCCATGTATGTGTTTAATGTTACCTTACCCTCTGGTGAACGCATGCACTCTAACCGAGTGATGCTTGACAGTGATGTGTTAGTAGGAAGTGTGAGTCTACCTGCTGACCTCATCATTATGGATATAATGGGATTTGATGTAATTCTGGGAATGGATTGGCTGTTTAAGCATTATGCCACGATTGATTGTAGGACTGGAATAGTCAGTTTCCAACCCCCTGGTAGTTTGAAGCATACCTTTCAAGCCTCAGAAAAGAGTAAGGAAATGACTGTAATGACTTCGGTCAATTGTAGACCCTCCCTATGCAGAGAGTATTTGTGCTTCTTAGTTAGTGTTTTAGACATACAACTAGTAGAGAAATCAAGTCCCAAAAATGTCTTAGTCGTCCAAGAATTCCCTGAAGTATTCCTAGATGACCTTCCAGGCTTGCCACCAGATAGGGAAATTGAATTTGTTGTGGATGTTTACCCCGGAGCCGAACCTGTGTCTAAAAATCCATATAGACTAGCACCAACAGAACTCAAAGAGTTAAAGAAACAATTGGAGGATCTGTTGGAGAAAGGGTTCATACGCCCTAGCTTTTCACCATGGGGTGCACCGGTCCTTTTTGTCAAAAAGAAAGATGGATCTATGCGCATGTGCATTGATTATAGAGAATTGAATAAGTTAACTGTTAAGAATAAATACCCTTTGCCGAGAATTGATGACTTATTTGACCAGCTTAGGGGTGCAAGAGTTTTCTCTAAGATTGACCTTAGATCCGGTTATTATCAGCTGAAGGTTAAATCTGAGGATATCCCAAAGACTGCCTTTCGCACGAGGTATGGACATTATGAGTTTTTGGTTATGTCTTTTGGTCTGACAAATGCACCAGCAGCCTTCATGGATCTCATGAATAGGGTGTTTCACGAGTATTTGGACAAGTTTGTCATTGTATTCATATATGACATTCTAATCTATTCTAGCACTAAAGACGAGCATGCAAAACATTTGAGTTTAGTGTTAGAAGTACTGAGAAGGCACCAACTTTATGCCAAGTTTTCCAAGTGTGAATTTTGGTTGGACCAAGTTCACTTTTTAGGACATGTCATCTCTGGAGATGGCATATCTGTGGATCCAGCTAAGGTCCAGGCAGTTAAGGAATGGCCCCAACCGAGGAATGCTACGGATGTCAGAAGTTTCCTTGGATTGGCTGGGTATTACAGGAAGTTTATCGAAGGATTCTCAAAGATTGCGACATCCCTTACCCGATTAACTAGGAAGAACGTAAAATACGTGTGGACTGAGGATTGTGAGCATAGTTTTCAAACTTTGAAGCAGAAGCTGACCAATGCTCCAATTCTGACCCTCCCTGTCGAGGATGGTAAGTTTAGCATTTATTGTGATGCTTCCAAGATCGGTCTAGGTTGTGTGTTAATGCAGGATGAGAAAGTGATAGCTTATGCCTCTAGACAGTTGAAGGTCCACGAGAAAAATTACCCTACACATGACTTAGAATTAGCTGCAGTTGTATTTGCACTTAAGATTTGGAGGCATTACCTGTATGGACAATCTTGTGAGATATTTTCAGATCATAAGAGCCTGAAATACATTTTCACGCAAAAGGAACTGAATATGAGGCAGCGTAGGTGGTTGGAATTTGTCAAAGATTATGATTTTGAGATTAAATACCACCCTGGTAAGGCCAATGTAGTGGCTGATGCCTTGAGTAGAGTGACTCATTCCGTCTCTGCATTGACTCTAGACATACCAATAGCTTTAGAGACAAAATTCCAAAAGTTTAATCTAGAAGCAGTAACCAATGTATCAGCTATACTTTCAACCATAACTTTAAGGCCTACTATTCTTGAGAAAATAAAGGAAGCTCAGGCGAACGATGATGAGTGTAACAACTACAAGTCAAGCATGGATTCTATGGACAAGTCAGATTTTAACTATTCTAGCGATGGGATCCTTAGGTATAGAAATAGATGGTTTGTTCCTGCCATTAAGAAGCTTCGTGACGAGATTCTTTCTAAAGCACACTCTTCTAGGTTTTCTGTCCACCCGGGGAGTACAAAGATGTACAGAGACCTTAAACATCACTACTGGTGGCCTGGTATGAAACGAAGTGTGGCAGAATATGTAGGATCATGTTTGTGTTGTCAACAGATTAAAGCCGAGCATCAGAGACCCTCAGGAATGTTGCAACCCTTACCAGTTCCCGAATGGAAATGAGAACAAATAGCTATGGATTTTGTTATAGGATTACCTAGAACAGCAAAGGGACATGACGCAATCTGGGTAATAGTCGATCGTTTAACCAAATCTGCTCACTTTCTGCCGATAAAGATAACATACTCGATGGATTAACTGGCAGAGTTGTATGTGCATGAAGTAGTTAGACTGCATGGAGTTCCAAGCACTATAGTTTCAGACCGAGACTCCAGATTTACATCTAAGTTTTGGAAAAGTCTGCACAAGGCTATGGGAACGCAACTAAACTTTAGCACAGCTTTCCACCCTCAAACTGATGGACAATCGGAAAGAACCATTCAAACATTAGAGGATATGCTCCGGGCATGTGTTTTGGATTTTCAAGGTTCTTGGAGCAAATACCTACCCTTAGTAGAATTCTCTTACAACAACAGTTTTCAGGCAACCATAGGTATGGCACCATACGAGGCATTGTATGGACGGAAGTGCAGGTCACCATTGTATTGGGATGAAGTTGGGGAAGCACAACTGATTGGTCCTGAAATTGTGCAACAGACAGTAGAGAAGATTGCTCTTATCCGTCAAAGAACCCTGACAGCTCAAAGCCGACAGAAAAGCTATGCAGACAAAAGACGAAGGGAACTGGAATTTGATGTTGGTAATGAAGTTTTTCTTAAAGTGTCACCTTTTAAGGGAGTTGTGAGGTTTGGAAAGAGAGGAAAGTTAAACCCCAGATTTATTGGACCATTCACCATTTTGAAGAGAGTTTGGAGAGCAGCCTATCAGTTACAGCTGCCGGCTTCTATGGATGGAATACACAGTGTGTTCCATGTGTCTATGCTAAAGAAGTGTGTTAGAGATCCATCACAGATTGTGGAACAGCAGAGTATCGAAGTTCTCCCCACTCTGGCATATGAAGAGAAACCTGTAAGGATCTTGGACTATGCGGTGAAGGTATTGCGCAACAAAGAGGTTCCATTAGTGAAAGTCCTTTGGCACAACCAGAACATAGAGGAAACAACTTGGGAGCGCCAGCAAGACATGATGGACCAACATCCGGAATTATTCAGGTACTGAATTTTGAGGACAAAATTCTTTTAAGGAGGGTAGATTGTAGCACCCGGTTCTATTGAACCGAATTTAACTAACCATTTATAATGTGAGGATTTGGGAGAAAATGATGATTAGGTTAATAAATAACTATGCAAGGGCAAAAGAGTAATTAGCATTTTGAAAAGTGGAAAATGTATTTAAGGAAGGGTTTAATGAGGTTTAGCCGCCACTATTCCCTCATTTCTCCTTTCTCGGTATTCAGCTCAGGCTCAGCAGAACTCCAGGCGATTCTCCTTACCGATCCTCATTCCTCAACTAGGTAAGTTTTCCTTTCGTTCACTTGAGATTTCAGTGGTTAGATAGCAGAGGGAGCGCAATGTGTGTGTGTTATGTCGATATTGTGAATGAATGGAGTTCGGGATTTAGTACTGAGCTGAGAGTGTATGATGACCAGAACTTCCAAACTAGCTCCTTAGGTTTCTGAGTGATGTAGGATACAGTTAGTGGTAATCTAATCGGTATTCTGCTTATGAAACTAGGTGGGCAAGGCTTCCAGAGTAGTTGAAAACGAGTGATTTCCAGGAGATCAGGTAAGTAATGTTTGCTTGTGCCTTCGGGCCTACATCACAAAACGTTAGGTTTGTATTTACTTGGATGTGTTTGTATGCCATGCATCATGTTTTCAAAATGTATACGAAAATGAATTTGAATACATATTGGTATGGAGAGGATTGAATGTGATGAAACAGCAAAGTGAATCAGACTTACTGTTAAGGGAATTAATCCGCCTCTTAATGAGACAGTGGATATAAATATACTTTGGAAGAGCTGATCCAACTTCCAATTTCACAGGGGGATCTGAACATGTGAATCAGATTTACTGTTAAGGGAAATAATCCGCCCCTTAATGAGTCAGTGGATATATACTTTGGGAGAGTTGATCCAACTCCCAATTTCACAGGGGGATCTGAATCAGAAACGATGAATGAGCAACTGAGATGAGAAAGTAGAAACTGCATGATTAGGAGTTTATGTTTCAGTAAATCATTTCATTTTGCATTACTTACTTAGCATTAGGCTAATAGATGAGTTTTGTGATGTAGGTGAAGAAGTGACAGCAGGTGTGTTTACTGAGTTCACTGAGGACTAGTCGGGTTGGAGGAGTGCACCTATTCAATGTTCTGGCAGCTAATGGGGCGGTTTAACTGATGTCTGTCCGTGTGGAGGACTAGTAGTTAAAGATTCAGTCTGAGTATGTTGAGTTTTCATGACAGAATTGATTTCAAAGTTTTGAACATGTTTTGACTTTTCCTTCCTGATAACCGTATCTTGTTGGGTCTAGATGTTAGTACTTGCTGAATTTTGAGTAATGCAATGGTTGAATCGTTTTTGAATGATTTCAGTAGAGTAAGTAAATCCTTTTCTGTAGTTGGAGTAGTGTTTTATAACGAGGAGTTGATGAAATGTTGTTTTGTTCTCTATCGGTAGATGATGTCTATCGGTAGATGTTGAGTCATGGTTAAGTTGTCTATCGGAAGATGTTGTGTAGGTTTTTGTCGTCTAGCGATCGGCAGATGTTGGATGAAGGAATCATCCGGCTGACGTCATCGGTAGATGTCGCGCGTTTGTCTATCGGAAGATGGAAATCTGCCGGCAGATGAATTTGTGTTGACTTCATCGGCAGATGAAGTTGTGTATGAAGTTATGTTGACTTCATCGGCAGATGAAGTTATGTTGACTTCATCGGCAGATGGTGTTGCGTTGACGTCATCGGCAGATGGTAATGCGTTGTTTGTGCACGTCATCGGTAGAAGCCTTTTTGTTTTCATTTTTTTGCTCCTTCCGTTGGCTTTGCTCATCGGCAGATACGTTGGATTTCCGCGATTTCTCCTAGTATTCCACAGTTTTAAACTTTAATTCCAAACTACCGATTGTCTCTTAACATTTCAAACCATGATTTATAGTTTTGTTTTACTACATTGCTGTTTAGAATTATTTCCGCTGCAAGTTTTAAATATTTTAAATTTTTAGAAAAAGTCAAATTTTGACTGTCGAGCGAAATTTCTTTTTTTAAATTTAGCATCAAGTCGTCATGGTTCGGTTCAGTGTTATGGGTAGCAAACCGGGTTCAGATGACTCGGGGCGTTACACATTCAGCCTGAAGCGAACCTGATAGCTCAACCTTCTACTTAAACATCTTAATTATTGTAGACGAAAACTTAAATAACAAAAAGTTAGGGTCCAACCAACTGGGCTAAAGAAAGAGTTCTAATAAGTGACATCAAGATAAAGCGACCATATAAATTTAAAATAAATGTGTCAAAACAAAATAACAATAAAAATCAATAACAAGATCAAACCTCACAAATAATCTAAAAGTCCAAGAATCTGAAAAGTCCATTATTTTTTCAAGTTTTGATACCTATCATAGATTAGGGTTGAAAAAATAAAACTTGGTCCAAAATATGCCCTGAGTTGCGCCCTAAAACATACCGAGTTGTGGCCTAAAGATCGTTAAAATAGTGAACCAAGGAGGATTGAGCAGAGGCCAAAATAAAGTTGGTGCATTGCCGGCAAGAATTGAGCCACGACTCAACACCTTCTGAGCTGCAGCTCGATGTCGTCTTCTCGCTGCTGGTTTGCGCTGGAAATCCCATATTTTCCGGCCCAACTTACATCCAAACCATTTTTAACTTCTAGGAAGTTTAAAAGCATAATTTTCATTCATCTTTAACACCACCTAGTTCCAAAAATCACAACTTTGTAATAGAAATGCTTAAACCATCCTATTAACCTTAAGAGAAAGTTTCAATTTTGACACACCTAAAAATTTTGAGATACACAATAATGCACACTACGATTTATCCTCTAAAACTAGACTTTTGTTCCTTTAAATCAAAGAAACAATTCACCATGTAAAGAAGCCAATTCATTAAACGATTTCAGAGAGGAGGTTCATAAGTTTTCCTCCTACCTGTGGACATTTTCTTCTACCTCGGAAAGATCGCAGACTCTCCTTAAAGGAGATGCCCCTTTTTCAGAAGCAAGAAATTCGCCAGCAACCTCTCCTCAGCAAACTTGTTTCACTTATAAAGAATTATTGCCTTTGCTGGATGAAAGTTTTGGAGAGGAAGCAGCAGAGTTATGAAATGAAATAAAATAGGGGAGGGATTCAATCTATTGAAAAGGAAGAGATACTCTTCTCCGCATAACTTCACCACAAAGGAGGTTTTAATTGTTAATAAAATAAAATTTATAGGATTATGGATTGATTTTCTAACCCTAATTTAAGACTCATCCTATTGTATTCCCTTAGTGTTGAGTGTGATAATCATTATGTTGATTTTGTTTTAGCCTCAGACGTCTTCGAAGATTTCAAGTCAGTTGCTAAGATAGAGCTTTCATTTGGAAGGAGTGCTTGATGTAAAGGTAAGGGTTTTATATTATTTGCACTGCATAGCATAATTTTTATGAAAATGCTATTCTGGTGATCTATCACCAATATAAACTTAATAGGGTCTAGTCGCAAGTACGTCAATATTTTTGCATATATGTATGTACGATTTATACGTTTACCATTGATAAATGATTTTTATATTGTTGTAATGGAGAATTGATTCTCGTGATAATTTGGACGATCTCGGTGACAAAGTATCATAAGGACATCCCAGTACACTTTCTGTTACGTGAAGGTTGTTATGTTTGCACGTTAGGAAATGTGTAATAGGGTGGTGATGACTCGGTCATTGGGTTTTGAATCGCTAGAGCTGATCATGGTATTATTTCTTGATTATCGTTTATACAGGTTGCTTCATAGATGACCATTTTTTACCGACAATTTGGGTAACAGTGCTGGATCTTTAGATCGCACGTTGCATAATTCTCTTTCTGACTCATGAGGTGCTGCTGGACTTCAGTCACCGTCTTTTCACTGAGGAGTTCTTAAAGTGACCCTCATTTTTCACTGAGGAGAATTTTTATAAGATAAGTACGATGATAATGTATTTTTATATAGTTGTCTATGTATGTGACAAAGGTTTAACTTAATGCATCATCCGTGGATCGTGGAGGTTGTTTTCCCTAAAAGAAAAAAAATGAGTTTTCATATAACGATGTTTTGAAAACTATTTTTGCTATCTCATCATGTTTTGAAAGAAAATGTAAAAGAAGTTTGACATGCATTTAACATAATATTTCTACTGAGTTAGTCACTCACCCCAACAACCTCATCCCTTCTAGGAAAGAACAAGAGCAGTGAGTAGCTGGAGTTTGGGAGTAGTTATCTTTATTTATTTCTATTTGATTATATAGTTGATATCATTGTGAGGACTTATCTTACATTTGGATTGTATAAGATTAACTATTTGGGATTTGAATGTCCAGACTTGTTGAACTGCTCTTATTTTATTGCACTATTATATCTATAATTAATGTGTGGATCTTGGCCTTCTGATTAATGTTTAAGTCTTCCACTGTGAACTAAGCTTTGGGCTAGGTGATCAGGTTCTTTTCGAGAATTTGGTCGCCCGACTCGGCGTTCTATTAGGCCCGCCTCGAGTCGCAAAAAAAGGTGTATCAGAACTTTTCCATTCTCCAATGTAAGTGTTACACTTCTCTAGTGACAGTCAATTCTAGCCTTATAATGGATTAATTAATCCATGCATAGGATCACATCATACTAATACATAGGTCTCGCTATCAGATCAACTGATAATTCATTTCCTTCAATAATTAGAGTAGCAGACTAAACAATTAAATGCATCACATAATTCTATTTTCATAGGGGTAGTCAATATAAGAGGAATTTTTAACTTTTATATTTTCATACACATATTACGCACAAACAATTTAGAAATAAAAAGATTCGACACACCAGTATCAAACAACACATGCATAGTAATATTAAAGAAAATGATCATACCATCAATAACCTCTTGACCAATTTAATCAAAAGTCTCAGTAAACGTGACTAGTTATCTTCTCCTTCCCCTTCCTATTGTCGCCAAAACCACCCCTTGACGAGTTAGGAACTAATCCTCGAATATGGCTTATAGACCCCACATGAATGAGAGTAGACACAAAACTTTGTTATGTCAGTAGGTCGATACTGATGCTGGTATTGGTACTAGTTGGTCGATACTGATGCTGGTATGGCAGTCTGTAACCAACTAGTTGCTAAGGAATAAATAATCTTATACGAGCTCCAAAACAAGGCCGAGAAGAAATTGTCTGAGTCGGTGCTGTATTTGCTTGTGAAGACCTTTGTTTCATGGGAAAATTCTTCCTTGACTGCCAATGCTGCCTGTAGGTGTGTGACAAACATAAGGTCTGAACACCTATTGCTGAAAGAACCTTCACCAAGTTGTCCACTGTTACCACTCTTAGTGTGCCCACCTCCATTTTTGGTCATCTTTCCACCCACTGGCTGCTCTTTATTTCCCTTATCTTTGGCATCGAAGTACTCATCCAGGTCGACCTCAGCACGTTGATCAGCAACAGCTACAATCTCAAAAATGTTAGTAAACTCTATAAAAAAAAGTTGAGAGCGAATCTTAGGCCTTAAATTAATCCAAAACTTTCTTATCCTCTCCATTGGGTCTATATCCTTGATCTACTTAGAAAAATCAACAAACTTGGCATGGCACTAAAAAATAGCAAGGTCCACCTGAGCTCAGTTATGGTAAGCATAAATCATGTTCTGTTCATGACTTGCATTGTAGTTGTTACACTTAAAACAAGCTCGAACCGCTTCCAGCTCATCTCATTAACAGAATAATCTACCTTCAATGTTTCCACTAGACTGCAGCCATCTTCTACAAATAAAATACTGAAAGGCCAACTTTGAACTCTGCTGTAATTTCAATAGCATCCATATTTTTACCATGACACTTAGCCAATTTTTGCAGTCAAAAGGTCTGCTTCTCCCTCGAATAGTTGCGAATTAATCACCCTAACTCTGTGAAATAATCCACACGACAAAACACTGGGTTCTACACTCCAACGTCTCTAGGCAAACTCTTAAGCCCATCTCTCAGGTCTCTAGGTAAACTCTTGAGTCCACTTAACTCAATAGAGCAAAAAATTATATTTAACACTTCGATTTTAAGGAAGCATGCCAATTATAAAACATTTTCATAAAACTGGTTTATAAAGCTAACACTAGGACAAATATTAAAAATACATTCCACTATAATGTGGTACATACATATGAAATATGTCATACTGTACATTATGTGAACCTTAGTGAAAATGCAATATCTCATGGACTCCAGACACACCATGACATAAACATATTAATAATGGCGATATTTGGTGATCGCTAAATCCACGAAAATAAGACCCTCATTAAGTTTAAGGTTGTGCGCCGAGAGACACGGCACAATCAGTTGTTTCATTATTTTAATTAAAACAAATAATCACATTCTCCAATGGTCGCAAGTTTCTTTCATAGGTTGACCAAATGAATCCATCTGTTGAAAAGGAAGTGATACTCTTCTCTGCGTAACTTCACCACAAAAGAGGTTTTAATTGATAATAAAATAAATTTTGATTTCTTATCTTAATTACTTGGTGATAGCCTTATAATAAAGAGTTTGAGGATAGAGAGTGAATTATGGTACGTATTTAATTAGTATTCAACTAGTATTATAATTATATCAATTACTTAATTTAAATAAAGTAGTCAACGTAACTAGAAAACTAGATTAGTTTAAAATAGGGTACTTATCACTTTTACCCTCGAAGTATGGGGTATTCACAAAACGGATCTTAAAGTTTTTTCGTGAACACGGTCACCCTTGACGTATCAATTATTAACAACCCAACCCCTACCGGGCGTCTGTTGTCCGAGAACGAGCGCCCATTCAATTCAAAAAAGAACGGGCGCCCGTTCTTCTTTCAAGGGCGACTGGCCCAGAACAACTTTTGTGGTTCAAAATGAATGGTCGCCCGTTCAAAAATAACGGGAACCCGGGCCAAAACCACTTTTGTGGCTTTTAATGAACGGGTGCCCATTCTTCGATATTGGGCGACCGTTCCCCGATACTATAGATAGATTATAAATAGGATTGGCAGCTGATTCTTACCCCAATTGCGCCAGATTTTAAATTTCTCTCATTAACCCTATCCCTCAGGCTGAAATTGAACTCCCACTTCCCCGCAAACACCTCGAGTTGCTCACGAGAACTCCAATCTCATCCTGCAGCCGTTATTTTTGTGCCCTAGGTAGAAATCGCTGCCCTCTAGGTCGAAAAAACAAAAGGGTGGTCTAGCACAAGGTGGACCATCACAGGGGGCCGTAAAGGCAACTGGATCCGACACAGTTTCGACGACAATCAACCGGGTATTTATCTACCAAATTTAGAAGTAGGGTACACCAACAAAATTATGAAGTTGATACCACCCACCAGTCGATTATATACTCTAGGAATGTTTACTTTAGAAGTTTTGAATCTTTGGGAGTTAAGGAAATGTTTGCAAGAATTGGTTTAGTTGAATTGTGCGAGTTATTAGGGGATAGCTGTGAAAGAATTATTCGGTTGTTTTATGCCAAGTTTATCAAATCAGGGAAAGGGAGTTCCTTTAGAAAGTTCATCGCAATCCCGATATTGCAGAGTTTTACAAACCAAGAGAGAAAGATTTAAATGTCAAAGCTCGAGTTGATCACCTACACTATTCTGCCACGAGATGAACATAGAGATTTGATGAGTTCCATGAATCTTTATGTCATGAAGAAACTATATAATGACACTCGATTTAATCCTGAGTTTCTGATTTTGAGTCATATGAGTGAGATTAGCTGGATGTACAACAAAAATATGTCATATAACATGTTAATTAATAAGCTCAATGAATACTTTGATATTGAACTACCGCCTGGTGAGCCTGTTTGTAACACCCGAAAAATTTTCTCTACCGTATGTAGCTCATGTTCGATTATGTTATGAGAATTTAATTTCATTCAAGGGTTATGTCAATTAGAGAGTAATATTGGTAGAGGAAGTTGAGAGAAACCTTAGGATTTAGTGGTTAGAAATTGGCTAAGTTGAAATTTAAGTTGACAATTTAACTAAAGGTAAATTAAATGATAAAAACAAAGGGAATGAGAGGAAAGCTTCACGTTGGTAATGAGGAAATTAAAAGGTGAGGTTAATTTATTAAAGAAGAAGATGAAGTAAAGGAAGAAAAGAAGTTTGAAAAGTCAACACAATTTAACCAATAGAAATGAAGGAAAAAGTGAAGTAAAAAAGTCAAAAAGAAGGGAAAAAAAGTGAGTGTCACGTTGGACAAGAGAAGAGTAAATGAGGGATGGGGTTGCTTTTGAAAATGTTGAAGTTGGGAGGCTAAAGTTTAAAGTGGAAAGTTGATATTTAAAAGATGGAAATTTATGGTGTAAAAAGAGAAAAATCTCCTTCATCTTCCCCTTTCTCTCCACAAAAGTTGCAGCTACCCTTGGAGGGTTTCTTCTCATTCTTCTTCACTTGTTCTTCATGATTAAGGTTGGTTTTTAATTGGGTTTTGTTATGGATATATAATAGTGAAGGTTTTAGGTGTTTTGTTAGGGTTTATTGAGTTTAGGGTTTATTGAGTTTTTGGAAGGTTTGTAGAAACCCTAGGGATGAAGTGCGAAATTTTGGTTTCTTGATGAGTTTTCTTCTTATATTTGATTGTTTAAATGTTAGATGGATTAGTTTAGGTTATTTTTAGAAAGAGATTTAAGATTTGGAGTGAGTTATGGAAAAACCGGTTTGTGAATACTTGGTAGCCGATTCTGTTTTTGTCATTTCTGTTTGGCAAAGTTATTTGGTTGGTTAAATTGAGTGTTTCATGGATAGTAGACATGTAGAGGTTTACGGATTGAGGTGGCACGTCGAAATCCATTGAAAAACAAATAAGTTATGGTTGTTTGAAGTTTGGACACTAAAATTTGTGGGAATTTCGGGTTTTAGAGTTTTAGATTTTAGCATTGATTTAATTGTTGTTAGTTTGATCTAGGTATTCTTTAGAATTCCTTATGTTGTTATTAAATGATTTTTCCCATGAATGAGTTAGGTTAACAAGCAAGAGAATTGTGTACTTGGAGTGAGCTAACACGTGCGGGAGTTCAGGTAAGTAGTGGACATGTGTTTTGTTGCCTTCGGGCCTACACATGGAACGGTAAGGTTTATTGTTTGCTTGGTTGTTTTATTTTGTGTTTGTGCATTGTATTGACATGCATCATGGTTTTGAATTACGAAAATATGAGTTTTGAGCATGGTTTTGAATTGCGAGAATGAAATGTGACCTGATAAGTAAAAATGCTATGGGTTTTGAGTTGAGTCGTCCAATCGCGTTAGGGTAATACCTGCGAGGGACTCCGTGTGAGTCACCTAGTTGCGTTACGGTGGCACCTACGAGGGACTATAGTTGAGTCGCCCAATCGCGTTAGGGTGACATATGCGAGGGACTCCGTGTGAGTCGCCTAGTCATGTTACAGTGGCATCTGCGAGGGACTATAGTGTAGTCGCTCAGTCGCGTTAGAGTGACACATGTGAGGGACTCCAAGGGAGTCACCCAGTCGCGTTAGGGTGGCACTTGCGAGGGACTTTGTGGGAGTCGGACACCTGCGAGGGACTCCGTGTGAGTCGTCCAGTCACGTTAGGGTGGCACCTGCGAGGGACTCTATAGGAGTCACTTAGTCGCATAAAGGTGCGAGATTAGCACTGGTGAGGGGTTCTATGATAGAACAAGGCAAAGAAATCGAAACGAAAGCAACAGAGCGAGTAGAAACTGCATATGCTAGGGGTTGAGCATGCATTGTTTTAAACTACATTATTCCCTACTTGTTAAGCATTAGGCTTATGTTTTTGTGTTCTGTGGTGTAGGTGACGACGTCCTAGCAGGTATGAGCTATGAGGAAAGCTAGGTTTTAGGGAGCAGTCAGAGATGTACGCGGTATGCCGGTGCAGGCAGTTGTCGGGGCGTCTTGACCATGATCTTCGGAAAGTTGTGAGAGATTTGGTATTTTGATTGTATAGTTTTCCTAACTATTTCTGGGTTGAGTGTTCGTAGAATTTAACCGTTTTATTTGGTCGTACTGTGGGACTTATTGTATAAATAATGGTGGTTTTATAGATTATTGCAAATTTTGTTTTGGAACTGTTTTGAATATGTTTTATAAACTGTTTTATTTCCAGGATTTCGGTTTTAGAAAATTCAGTTGTTATGCCGCTCGGTTTTTCGTAGCGAAAACGATGTTGGTTTTCAACTGTTGTCACATTTTCGTTAAGATTTTGGAGTCGGTTTTCTGAGAAATTTACGGGTTATGGAGTCGGGAGTGTAGGGAAAATATGTGATAAATTTTGGGTGATTTGGAAGTGTTTCGCCTGGGGAAAAATAGAGAAATGTGAGTGGGGGTTGCTGTTGGCCGAGGCAGGGGCGTGCGGAGCGCGGGCTGGGCGCGCGCAGCGCCCAGTGCCGATCGATCGGCAGGGTTTCCTGTAGATGGATCGCGCACCCGAGAGGGTGCCGATCGATCGCCGCTTGGCGGCGTTAAATTTGGCTCGCGCGCGCAGGGTAGCGCCCGCGGTTCGTGCATGTAACACCCCTGAAGCTGTACCTATTTTTCCCGTATAAAATTTTTCTTTTTAAGCCTCTTAACCAATTAAAAACATTCTCGAAAACCTTTAAAGAAAATTCATTTATCATATAAAAACAGTTTACATAAAACCACTCAACCTTCTATCATTCCTCAACTCATCAATTCATCACATCCTGACAATATCATTTCTTATCTACATCTCAATTATACAGTTCAACATCAAATTTCTTGACGCTCATACATCCTCCATAATCTCACTCAGAACGACTCGAGACATAAGTAAACAAAACACATTTTCCAAGAAAACGAACTGCATGGATCCATTTAAAAACCAAACATTCCTCCTGTTTAAAAAGAAAGTCCCAAGCAGTTCCAGAAAGTTGTAAATTCAAAACAGTTTCGTTATCCATAGCAATTCAACAATATTTACCACAGCCTACACCTATCACTTACATATTTCTATCCAGAATAACCCAAACATCCTAATATGACAAACTATACATTTCATATCAAGTCCCCAAATCATATACCTACATCCCCACGGGTCAATTACGCGTCGACTGCCCAGCACACTCCCACGGGCCATCTTTCTTCAACTGTTCATGCCTCGGGTGGAGGGATCTCATCCTCACCTGTGTAGAGGTCACCTACACCATAAAAATAAGTCGTGAGCTTAAGGCTCAGTAAGTCTACGTGAATGCAATGCATGCTATGCGTGCAGTTCATAAAACATGCTTTCTACCTTTTCGCTATTCATTTCATTTCATTTCATTACATAATGTCACCGTGGCCTCACTCTCGCTAGATAGGAGCGGCACATCCCGCGATTGGATAGCCCCTCGTATCTAACCGGGGGGAAAACATGCTCCCCAAGCAGCCATGTCTGAACCACCGCCACCTCCTTGACCAGATTACATTCATTCATACATTTACATTATCCTTTTCCTTTTCATGAAAACATGCATAGAAATTCCTTTTTCGTGCTTTTCAGAAACATGATGCGTGAACATGTGCAATACTATAAACATAATCAAAGCAATAACAAACAATGAACGTGCATACCATCAAGACGAATAGAAACATAACCTAATAAGAAATTAACCTAACTACCCAACCTATTCGCCCGACACTTACTATAATCTCCAATTTCCTCGAACAACAAGAAATCTTATGGTGTAGGCCAATCGGCCAAACAAGTCACGAGAGACTTACCTGTCGTCCGTAGCACGCTGAGCTCCGTCTACGAGCGTTGTTTGTCTGAGGCAAAACACAACATTGACGTCAAAACTAATTTAAGCTTCTAAACGTCCAAATTAACAAAGTCTTAACTAAAGCAATTTCCTAAATCTTTAATCCAACTAAAATCTAACTAAACGGCCACTAATTTGGGTTCGGTAAAAACCGACCTAAAACTTCGAACGCGCGTAACTTTCGCGTCGGTTATCGGAATCGAACGATTCCAGCGGCCACGTACTCCTCTAATTACCTATTTTAATCTGCCAAAAGTAATTTTAAAACAAATGACCGGAACTAGGTCAATTTGGCAGAAACCCGAAACTGCCCTTTACCCGGAAAATCCCCCTTTTTGACTTTTCATCAAATTCCATCAATTTCTTCACCAATCTATCCTACTAACATCCAATTAACATAAACTAACCTAAAATCGAAGTTACATTAAGCAAAACCCGAGTGCCCTAAATCGGGCTCACTGAATTTCGCTCACATTGAGCTCAACACGGCCAATCAACAATAGCCGGCGTTAAGCTCGGCCATTTGACACTGAAAGCCACCAAAAACGACCGGCGATCGGAGCCCTAGCAGCTCAGCGATCCACGGCCACCAATAACACGAAAACAGGGCACAGAGGAGGCATACCGTTCGGTTCGTGCGCGAGGATGGTCGGAAACCGCACACCCTGGAGTCGCCGATGTTTTCTGGCCGGAAAACGTCGAGGTTGGACGCCGGCGTTCGTCGATCGTCGCCGTTCTCCTTCGTCGCCTCTCTCTCGGCGTCGGGTTCGACTTCGAACGTAAAAACGACAGAATGGTTTTTTTTTTTTTAACCATTCTGTTGTTTTGTTTATAATTAATAATAATAATAATAATAATAATAATAATAATAATAAGCCTAATTCCTATTAAACGTTAATATGCCGTTTTGCTCTTCCGTAAATCCCGTTAAATCCCGTATATCTCCACAAATTCCAATTTAATCGTTAGGACCCCAATAACACTTTCTTTTCGTAAAACGGACTTGATTTACTATTTTTACGAATTAATATATTAAAAGGCTAAAACGAGAACCTTAGCATTACTCTTCTCGATTTGGATTTCTAAAATTTCACTTATCCTTCTACAAATCCCCATAACTTTCTAGGGTCCTAATAAAACTATCCGCTCGCAAAACGGACCTAATTTACTTATTTACGAAAATAGCCTTGGAGCGGAAATCCGAAAATTCGGGTGTTACATCCTTCCCTCCTTAATTGAAATTTTGTCCTCAAAATTGTTGCTTAGCCAATCCTCTTACTTCTCACTCCAATGCTACCACCGTAATTACTGTTGCAATACCAAATCTTGATTACACTATAGCCTTAATCATCTATCATGTAATGACAATTCCTAGATTTTCAAAGTTATGATTCTCCTAACTATGCATTTGTAACTCATTCACTCGTACGTCCATTGCTTTCAACCTAATCCATCATCACTTAATCTCTTAAATCTCTCTCAGCTCAAACTCCATTCTAGCTTTCCTCGAATTAAATTCAATCGTTTCCCTACTTTTCTCATACCACATCAATCTAACGCATCTATAGCCATCATAATTCCTCGAAGTTTCTTCTCTTACTTAATACGAAGGACCTAATACATAGCCTTCTTATCTTAATTCTTCCACTTCCAAGTCCTCCTACACCTTACCATCAAATTTTTAATCCATTACTCACACTCATACACCCATGAACATTGGGCAAACATGACATTCCATTAGTCACCCTACACAATCCTAGTACCCGGGGCTCCGAATACTTAAATTTTACTCCCTTCTCTTTCAAAGTATCCTCTAAGTCTTTATCACTATGTCCACAACGCTCATTTGTCCAACTTGTGCCTCGGTTTTCATCAACAATATCAAACTCTCAAGTCTGACTAATTTAATTACACTATTCACCCAATGTCTTAAATGGTGCATAAACACTTCGACATAACTTACGAGTCGAATCTTTCCTAAACCTACAGGCTTATCTTCACTTCTAGGTCCACTTGCACAATCTCTGTGCAACATTCTATTCTTTCATCCAATAGGCTCAGAATTCTATAACCTTAACTAATTGACTCTTATTCCAACCTTCATTTACTTTAGTTAATCTTCTCACTTACCCGCATGATATAATCCAAAGCTCAAAAGCCTACCTAACCGCTTATTTTATCTTACGCCACATAGTCTCTATTTCCTCTAATTATGATCTACTTCACACACTTACGTTTATCAACCTTAACCTTAGCTATTTACAAAATCTTTGGCGTCGACTTCGGTACATACGGGTCGAGCTTTTAGAATTTCCTAATTTAGTCTCATTCCTAATGCACTTAAATGTTTTTCAGGCAAGATCTTGCTTTCCTCATCTGATAACCCACTAATCCCTCAACTCGCACGACTCTAACATTCGAACTGAACTTCCTATCTAAACCCTTCATTTAATTATACACTGCCCTATACTTATTCTTAATATCCCACAAGGGCTTCTTCGAAGTTACCAACTAGCCTTAAATCTCTATTAGCTCCGAGTAGCGTCAAGTCCATAAGTCCTACCATCGGTGTGCTCTAAACTATCACTCTTACCTTAAGTCATTTATGTACCTAGTGGTCTTGGCTCGTCAAATACAAGTTGAACTCCTGAAAATTTCTAACTTAGCCTCACTTCTAAATTCACTTAAATATTTTCCGAGCAAACCCACATTTTTTTTTTTTTTTTTTTAACTTATTGCAAATTTCACAAATCGCACGACATTAGCCACTGAGCTAGGCTTCTACTCTTAACTCTTCTTTTAATATAACAATCCCATGCACTTACCTTTAATATCGCACGAGGATTTCTTCAAAGTTACACAATGGTCTATCTTCTCTCGTTCCCCCTAGTCGGGTTCGAATATTCTACTTGTCTACTTGACTCACAACAATTCTTCCAACCATCTTCTTGTCAACAAACTTGTTGTAGATAAGTTTACGCCCATGATTCCAATTCTCCTCAAATCCTACCCTTTCATTCCCCAATAATTTTGAAACACTTCTTCTTTAATGATAACTTTCTTAGTTCCTCGAAATAACATCTACTTCCAGTAGGATCAGCTGTACCCATTAAGTAGTAACATTCAGGCACATGGAGTCTTCCTGCTTTAAGACTCTTCTTTTCCTCTTTTATCAGCAGTGATAGGCGGTATTGCAAGTATGATTCCTTAAGAGGAACCCCTGACAATATCATTCTGGCCACAAGAAAACCATCCATCTCGCCACAATGAATCGCAACTTTTAACGTTGCACGTTTGCTTGAGAAAGCAACGTCAACCTCGTTTAGAGCTCTCACGAGGATATGCATGAAGTATTCTTTTGGAACTCCTCCGTAGCTAAGAAGAGAAACTAAGTTTCTTGAAAGATTTGTTTTCTTTGGTGGCTTGCTAGTCCCAACTATCTCCAAAGAATTCTCGGTTTGAAGATGTTCAAATTTCAAATCTGACTCAACTTTAATCATTGAATCACGTATCTGAATCGTCCTAGAAGAGAGCTGAAAAATTACAACTGTCTATTGACAAGAAGAGTTCCCTCGACAGCATAACCATTGTAGAAAAGTCGGAATTGAATCAGCAAAGGCGGCGCTTCAGAGCTACTTTGTTGTTTTATTTCCGCAACATTTTTTTTTTTTCACATCCTCAGCAAACTTAACCATCAAACATTCTCATCTCCCAAAACCCTAGGTAAATGAGTTCTTGTTTTGTTTAGATAGGGGCCCTTGAACCTGATAAGGCCATCAAGAGATACATAACAGTGGTAGTAATGTGTTCCTCTAGCACCCCAGTCGACGTACACTCTTCGATCTTCATGATTAATGTATTGTTGTCCTAATTCTCTCCAAACTTCTAACTCAAATTTTTCCATGGGTAGATCCTTCATCCTTCGAAATAACATCAACTTCCAATGTCATTTGGGTTGACTAACGTTCAAGGATTCCTAACATCATCCAGCTTGTAATCCAAACTCCCCTTTATTTAACTTAAATTCCTAGATCCCCAAAGTTATGATTCTCTTTGCGAATGAGTAATCGCCCTTTTGCTGAACAGTCTTCTTAGGCGATACTTATCTCTTGAGAACAGCAAAATTTGGCATCTTGGGTATTACCTTGCACATGACCTCTATTCCATAATGTTTTGGAATTTATTTACTCTCCAACCATAAGTAAATCCCCTTATTCTTTGCCTCAATATCGGTCGATACGACCACTCCTACCCGATCACTTAAATTCTATGTCCACGACTTGTATTGATCTACCACGTCTTTCTAAACTACAATCGTAATAGTCGTTCTCATATCCTCTCATCAATAAAGCTAGTTAAGTTCTTGGACATGGTTTTTTTTTTTTTTGTCTAAATGCATCCATCTTTTCATGGATCTAAGGCATACAAGTTCTTGCTATATCTTCTTACCTGCTTAAGTGCACTTAGTATACCTTGACAACCTAAAGCATCTTCCGAGGCTTAATACTCTAAGGGTTCAAATTTCATCGACTATGGCTCATTTTCTATCTATTCAAATCTTATATGTCATAAGCTGTATTCCTCTAATGGTAACACAATCTATGTGTACAACTTTTCATGGTTAAGTCGGGCTAATCTTATTAAGTCAGGCTACCCTCTATTCTTATATAGTTCATTCCTTTAACTGTAGGGATAAAACTGCACCTGAAGCAACTGAGGGTTGGGCATTATCCTCGTCTTTGTTCGGGGCAATTACCCTTGGTGTAACTTCTTTCTTTCGATTAAGAGTCTTCCTCTTCGTACAGTGATTACTGGGAGCGACAAACCCAATATTTCGAGCTGACAAGATTGCCTAATTATGTGCTGCGCTTGTAGGCTAATGTGTTGGGATTGTTGGGCAACGAAATCCTTAAGGTGATCTATCGTAACGTCTCGGTTGTCTCGATCATTCCCTCGACACACCATATCTATAAATAGCTCCTATAAAAGTTAAATGCAAACATCTCTAAGAAACTGAAATCAAATAAAACTATAAACATACTTACAGTTGATGAAGGATGTCCACGTAGTGGCTGTGCAGTCGAGCAGTCTACAGAACCGATTTTAAAACCCGAGGGCTCTGATACCATAATTGTAACACCCCTAAAGCTGTACCTATTTTTCCCGTATAAAATTTTCCTTTTTAAGCCTCTAAACCAATTAAAAACATTCTCGAAAACCTTTAAAGAAAATTCATTTATCATATAAAAACAGTTTACATAAAACCACTCAACCTTCTATCATTCCTCAACTCATCAATTCATCACATCCTGACAATGTCATTTCTTATCTACATCTCAATTATACAGTTCAACATCAAATTTCTTGACGCTCATACATCCTCCATAATCTCACTCAGAACGACTCGAGACATAAGTAAACAAAACACATTTTCCAAGAAAACGAACTGCATGGATCCATTTAAAAACCAAACATTCCTCCTGTTTAAAAAGAAAGTCCCAAGCAGTTCCAGAAAGTTATAAATTCAAAACAGTTTCGTTATCCATAGCAATTCAACAATATTTACCACAGCCTACACCTATCACTTACATATTTCTATCCAGAATAACCCAAACATCCTAATATGACAAACTATACATTTCATATCAAGTCCCCAAATCATATACCTACATCCCCACGGGTCAATTACGCGTCGACTACCCAGCACACTCCCACGAGCCATCTTTCTTCAACTGTTCATGCCTCGGGTGGAGGGATCTCATCCTCACCTGTGTAGAGGTCACCTACACCATAAAAATAAGTCGTGAGCTTAAGGCTCAGTAAGTCTACGTGAATGCAATGCATGCTATGCGTGCAGTTCATAAAACATGCTTTCTACCTTTTCGCTATTCATTTCATTTCATTTCATTACATAATGTCACCGTGGCCTCACTCTCGCTAGATAGGAGCGGCACATCCCGCGATTGGATAGCCCCTCGTATCTAACCGGGGGAAAAACATGCTCCCCAAGCAGCCATGTCTGAACCACCGCCACCTCCTTGACCAGATTACATTCATTCATACATTTACATTATCCTTTTCCTTTTCATGAAAACATGCATAGAAATTCCTTTTTCGTGCTTTTCAGAAACATGATGCGTGAACATGTGCAATACTATAAACATAATCAAAGCAATAACAAACAATGAACGTGCATACCATCAAGACGAATAGAAACATAACCTAATAAGAAATTAACCTAACTACCCAACCTATTCGCCCGACACTTACTATAATCTCCAATTTCCTCGAACAACAAGAAGTCTTATGGTGTAGGCCAATCGGCCAAACAAGTCACGAGAGACTTACCTGTCGTCCGTAGCACGCTGAGCTCCGTCTACGAGCGTTGTTTGTCTGAGGCAAAACACAACATTGACGTCAAAACTAATTTAAGCTTCTAAACGTCCAAATTAACAAAGTCTTAACTAAAGCAATTTCCTAAAGCTTTAATCCAACTAAAATCTAACTAAACGGCCACTAATTTGGGTTCGGTAAAAACCGACCTAAAACTTCGAACGCGCGTAACTTTCGCGTCGGTTATCGGAATCGAACGATTCCAGCGGCCACGTACTCCTCTAATTACCTATTTTAATCTGCCAAAAGTAATTTTAAAACAAATGACCGGAACTAGGTCAATTTGGCAGAAACCCGAAACTGCCCTTTACCCGGAAAATCCCCCTTTTTGACTTTTCATCAAATTCCATCAATTTCTTCACCAATCTATCCTACTAACATCCAATTAACATAAACTAACCTAAAATCGAAGTTACATTAAGCAAAACCCGAGTGCCCTAAATCGGGCTCACTGAATTTCGCTCACATTGAGCTCAACACGGCCAATCAACAATAGCCGGCGTTAAGCTCGGCCATTTGACACTGAAAGCCACCAAAAACGACCTGCGATCGGAGCCCTAGCAGCTCAGCGATCCACGGCCACCAATAACACGAAAACAGGGCACAGAGGAGGCATACCGTTCGGTTCGTGCGCGAGGATGGTCGGAAACCGCACACCCTGGAGTCGCCGCCGCTTTCTGGCCGGAAAACGTCGAGGTTGGACGCCGGCGTTCGTCGATCGTCGCCGTTCTCCTTCGTCGTCTCTCTCTCGGCGTCGGGTTCGACTTCGAACGTAAAAACGACAGAATGGTTTTTTTTTTTTAACCATTCTGTTGTTTTGTTTATAATTATTAATAATAATAATAATAATAATAATAATAATAATAATAATAATAAGCCTAATTCCTATTAAACGTTAATATGCCGTTTTGCTCTTCCGTAAATCCCGTTAAATCCCGTATATCTCCACAAATTCCAATTTAATCGTTAGGACCCCAATAACACTTTCTTTTCGTAAAACGGACTTAATTTACTATTTTTACGAATTAATATATTAAAAGGCTAAAACGAGAACCTTAGCATTACTCTTCTCGATTTGGGTTTCTAAAATTTCACTTATCCTTCTACAAATCCCCATAACTTTCTAGGGTCCTAATAAAACTATCCGCTCGCAAAACGGACCTAATTTACTTATTTACGAAAATAGCCTTGGAGCGGAAATCCGAAAATTTGGGTGTTACAGTGCAGCTGGCTCGCATTGCGCGCGGGCGGCGCCCAAACCGAGCCAACTTGTTTTTTTTTTTAAATTTTCGATTTTCAAATATGTTTTAGCCCGACCTTTTTTGACACGTTTGGCACGTCTTTTGGGCACATTTTCCAACAAATTTTGAGGGTTCGAAAAACTTGAAAATCGAGTCGAATTTTTATCAAAAATTATTTTAAATTACGTTTTAAATGCGGTATGGGTTAGCAAAGTAACGAACCGAGCCGGGGCAGGTTCGCCGGCGTTACACTGTTAGAGTAAAAATGGCAGGTGATTTATATGATAGGAGCACCTTAGGTCATATGGGCATAATTAAAGTGGGGCGTAATTGGGTATTCAAGAACTAGTATGCAGCCTCATTCTCGGCAGCTCCTCTTCGACTAGGTATAAATCATATTCACAATGTCATTCAATAAACATAGTAACTTTCATCTAACTTGCTCCTCCTCAGGTACCGTTGATAATGTTCATATGGAGGATGCTTTCGCTTCTTCTTCGCCGCACAAATCTTCCATTATGGCAAGAATTGAGAAGAAGTTAGACGTTCTCTCATCTAACTTACTCCTCCTCAGGTACCGCTGATGATGTTCATATGGAGGATGCTCTCGCTTCTTCTTCGCCGCGCACGTCTTCCATTATGGCAAGAATTGAGAAGAAGTTAGACGTTCTCATTAGCATGGTAGAAGAGCTCTCTGGGGCTCATAGGAAATTGGAAGAAAAAGTTGATTACGTGATATAGGTTGTGGAAGCCGATGCGGCAGAGGATGCAGCCAATGATGTAGACGACGATGCACAAGAATCTATAGTTTATGTTATTTGTTTATTTAGAAATAAATTTGAAAAAAGTATGGTTGTAATAGTTTATATTTAGATAAAAAGTTTAACAAAATATGGTTAAAATTGAAAGTTTCATCTGGATTGGGTTTTTGACTATATAGACTTTGTTAAATATAGCTATGAAGAGTTAGAAAACAAAAGAAACTCTATCTAATTTTTGAGTTTTTCTATTGTGATAATCCGATTGTGTACGATGGTTGTACCACCGAGGAGACCCTTGAGGGGAACGTCGGGAGGACGATGGTTGTACCACCGGGGAGGCCCTTGAGGGCAACGCCAGGAGGTGGCAGGTCGTTACATTACAATCCCACATTGCTTGAGAAGGTATATGAAAATGAAACATATGTAAGGAAACTCTCCCAAGATAGTAAGATGTGTTTTTTAACACAATTGACAACGGATCCCATAAGAACTTCAAAGTTAAAAGTGCTCTGGCGAGAGTAGTACCATGTTGGGTGACCGACTGGGAAGTCCTCACCAAACAAATACTTGAGGGGAGGATATTGGGTTACGGCCCAATTTCCAGAGCGAACAATATCTTACTAGGAAAATATATCGTTATATCATCCATCTATGAACACAACCAAATGGATAGAGTATGATATTGAAGTGCACATTGAAATATCTACGAATACACAAATTACATAAAGGAAGACATTACATAAATCACAAATTATTGCCTTATCCACACATAGAAGACTCTTGCAGAATGTAAAATTATATCGGAACTTACAATGTAAACCTATTGATTTATGTAATAATGACATTGATTTCAAATATAAACACGTACTTGTGTTTCGACAACAATGTTAAAACATATAAATGTGTTGTGGGTAGTAGAAGTGACAGAGGTGGATCCTATGATTGGACAAGTGGGACTATTATGCCCCGCACGACGGGATCTTCCACATATAACTATCGCATTCTTCTTACTAAGGGATCGAGATTGAGGCTTGTCCACATCTCTCACTCTTTGCTTTTTCAGCCTATTTGGTTTGCTCTTTACTGCTGGTGGAATGATTTCATTACCCTCTAATTCGGGCAACATTTGTTGCTCACTAACTGGATGAATGAAGTGGGAGTACATCTTACTGTAAGTCTCTTGGTGATAGTACTCGTGCACGTAATCTTGCGGTGAGAGTCTCATGAAATGCAAACACGGAATTGCATGAACACACAAAATTCTAGTGAGCTCCCACTTATAATCGTTGCACACATATCTATCCAAATCAACAACGTATTGTTCACGGCCATTGCTGACTTCAAATCGACCAGCACCTGCGAAGACAACACTGCAATTTTTAGCTTCATGTTCTAACTATGCAAGCTTCTTCTTTATTCGCAGGCACAAATGTTCGGTTGACTCAACCATTTTTTCATATTTTTTCACGATCCGAGAGATCAAGCACTTTTTGATCATCTCAACCATGGTTATAATTGGTTTGTCCTTGACAGGTAATAAAAGGGCATTAAAGCACTCACTCAAATTGTTCAAGCACATGTCACACTTGGAAATTGAATTGAATGCATGGGCTGCCCAATTTTTTGGGTTTAACCATCTCAAACTGTCATGAGCAGCCTCGTCAACCAAGAATAAATTTTTCATTTCTCTCTCAAATTTGGAAATTGTGGTCGCCCTAGATGCATTTCAAAGCACATCCTTATGCAATTTTCACTGAAACTTTTTCTTAAAATTGGCATACAGATGTCTGCGACAGTAGTGGCATTCAGCTAACGGTAGGACCTCATTTACAGCAGGCAACAATTCTTAATATTTGAGTAAATGCGTCGTTAGAAATATTAAAAAGCAAATAAATGCACAATATATGATATTGACCAATTATAAATACACACAAAATATGATACCTTTTGAGGATTTGAAACAATTCTCTAGCCCCGTCTCAAATTAGTGTCTATGTCTGATTTTATTACGGTAAAAAACCACTTCCATGAGTCCTTACATTCTACTTCCATTACTGAAATAGTAACGAGGTAAATGTTATAGTTACCATCAATGCTAACGGTTGTGATTAATTGCCCTGCACACAACCTCTTCAGATGACAACCGTCAAAACAGATAATTGGTCAACCACACTGAAGCAGACCTTTCTTGCATGCAGCCATACACATACATTCTTTCAAATAGACACTTTTGCATAGACCAAGGGTGTTGCCCAGATTTGATCTACGAATTTCTTCTTCGTGCAACCACAATATCTTATATTTTTCATTACTTTTCCTTTCATTAAGTTTTCAGGATTCACTTCTTGCCTTATTAAAAAGACTTGGTATAATGTTGAGATTAAAATCTTTCATAACAGTCTCAATAATAGAAGAAAATTTTGAACCTATCTAAATATTGATTTGCAACCCATCTAGCCGAAACATGTCGACTTTCAATTTTTCGTGAACAAATGTGAATATCATTCAAACTTTTAATTTGAAACGTCAGCTTACATTGCATATTCGAAGCATGCATTCGCTAGTTGCATCCCTCATTACATACTATCGTCAAACGGTGAGAATCACTCTTAACGAATTTCACCCCATATCCATTTTTAGTGCATACTCTACTATTTCTTTTTAATCGCATGTAAGAAACTGTACTTTTTCCCAAATAATGACCAATCACACAAACTTCACGTACTAGTTTGCTTTCACACTCATCATTCTCTGAGTCACATAACGAACGAACCTCTGATTCTATAGTTTTCGAGGTCGAATGAACCTCTATTTCCATACTACTGTCTTCGTGATTGAATGCACGAAGCTCACCATATATTAGTCTGGGGTACGAATCTCCCTCTGTGTTGGGATCACAAGTTGTTACACCTTAATCAAACGATCTACTCAAACTACAATCCATCGACATCAACAAATTGCAGAGAATAATAGTCGTTGGAGGAGCGTATAGTTTCCTCAAGACCTAGAGGAGGAAATAAAGGGACAAGGAAGATTTTGATGTAGCGCACAAAATAGAGTGAGTGTTGGAGATTGGAATGTCGCAGGGACGAGATTGAGTGGTCGATTTCAACCAGAGGGTCAGGGTTTATAAGAGAAATTTGAACTCCTAGTGCGATTGGGGAAAGATTGGGCGGAGAATCCTATTTATAATATCGGGGAAAGGTCGCCCGGTATCAAAGAATGATCGTCCGTTCATTAAGAGCAACAAAAATGGTTCAGGCCTGAGCGCTCGTTATTTTTGAATGGGCGACTGTTCATTTTGAACCACAAAAATTGTAACACCCGACATTTTACCTATGTAATTATTCCCCGAACAATTAAGCGGAGTTATTCTGATGTTAATACAACGACTATTTTTAATGAAATTGTCGATGTGTTCAATTGAATAAGGGTGATTCGTAAAACCGATTCGACGAACTAAATAGTAAATTTAGTTGAAAACCAATAGTTAGAAATGCATGGAGGGACAAAATGAGAAGCCAATTAAGGTTGGTGGGAGGAAGCTAATGGATGATTGACACTTGACAATCTTGTGGAAGAAGCCATACCTTCTTCTTCCCTTCTCTTCCCCTCTACGTAAAACACTTTGCATTTTCTTCCTCTCCTCTCTGTTTTCTCTCTTCCAGGCGACTACGTTATTTCCAAAAACTTCCTTTCTCCTGTTTCCTCCGGTTACAGGTAACCTTCTACGATAGTTAAAGAGTTTAGGTTAAACATTAGTTCTTTTTTTTGAAGTTTAGGTTAATGTCCGATTTTGCGTACTCTAGGTTCGCGAACCACGGTTGTCGTGCGTGCAAAGCTTGTTGCATTTCGGACAACAGGTAAGTTCATGCATATAAGTTAGCCCTTAAGGCCCTACAGCAAGGAGACACTAGGGTTTGGTTCGGGTAGTTAGGTCGTAGGTTATGCTTTAAGTTAAACATGTTCTTTGTGTTCTGTTTCCCGTAGTTTTATTTCTATCACCTGTATATGTTGAGTTTAAGCATCATACCTGTTCATGCATCCACGTTTTCTGGAAAACCCTGTAAATGTTTTCAGCACCGGATTTGAAGTTAAGAAAGATAAAACCTGTAATGAAATGTATGGTTAAGTGTGGACGAGGACTGACATCCTGTCATGTACTCCTGTTATGTCCTGTTGTGGCATGTACTCCTGTTGCACCAGCTCTTCCTCCCACTTATACCTTCTTGTCCAGTGAAACGTAATGTAATGTAATGTAATGTAATGTTCATGTATTTGAAAATGTTCATGCACAGCATATGCATCAACGTATTTCATGTTCTTACTGAGCCCTAGGCTCATAGTTGAACTCTCTGTTGTAGGTATGGATCCTCCAGATGAGGACTTTGTGCCTCAAGCTGATGAGTTGGGGAGGTTGGCGGATTGAGCTCATGGGGTTTGGTTGCTGCAGTCAGACGTATTTCTGTCCCGAGGTTTAAGTTTTAAAGTGAATTTCATGTCTGTAAACCCTGTTAGGATTTTGGTGTTTTCGTTTTAAAACCCTGTTGGGAACTCTATTGGGATTTTTGAAATGTATAGGTTTTGGTGTTCAAATTTTTAAACCTTTATAATTGACAGTTAAATGCATATTTTGATTTATTCTGGAACTGCTTGGAATTCTCCTCTTTTAGGTTGTGCATGGATTGTCTAGAGTTTTAGAGCTATCCATGCAGTCTGTTTTCTTGCACTTCTGTCATGTTTTCATGCATGTTTTAAAACTGTGTTTTTAATCGGGTTTTTGTGAAATTTGTAATTCCTATGCCTTCTGTTTTTAGGCTTTCTGTTTTTAATGTCTCTCTGTTAAATATCGTCCATTTTGGCTGTAAAAGAGTTGTTTATTTTGTTATGTGAACAGTCGTCCACGCCTTCTGTTTTTATGCCTTTCAGTTTCTGTCTTTCGAGTTTTTAAGTATTTGGCTAAGTGTTAGTCGTCCATGCCTTCAGTAAAACAGTTGTCATTCTCTTCTGTAAAACAGTCGTCCACGTCCATTCTGCCTTCAAAATAATAGTCTATTTTGCCTTCGGTTTCTGTTCTTTTATTCGGCTAAGTGTCATCGTCCAAAGTTATCGTCCACGATAACGTCGCCGAGAGTCAGCCTGTTATTTTAAAAGTCCAAAGTCTGTCTCTAATTTTAAACGTCCACGGACTCCTGTGTCCAATGTTTTTGTCTTTTAGTGCAAACGTCCACGGACTCCTGCATCCATTATTTTAGTCTTTTATTGTAAACGTCCACAGACTCCTGTGTCCACTGTTTTTGTCTTTTAGTGCAAACGTCCACGGACTCCTACGTCCATTATTTTAGTCTTTTATTGTAAACGTCCACGGACTCCCGTATCCACTGTTTTTGTCTTTTAGTGCAAATGTCCACGGACTTCTGCGTCCACTGTTTTAGTCTTTTAGTGCAAACGTCCACGGACTCCTGTGTCCACTGTTTTTGTCTTTTAGTGCAAACGTCCACGGACTCCTGCGTCCACTGTTTTTGTCTTTTAGTGCAAACGTCCACGGACTCCTGTGTCCACTGTTTTTGTCTTTTAGTGCAAACGTCCACGGACTCCTGTGTCCACTGTTTTTGTCTTTTAGTGCAAACGTCCACGGACTCCTGTGTCCACTGTTTTTGTCTTTTAGTGCAAACGTCCACGGACTCCTGTGTCCACTGTTTTTGTCTTTTAGTGCAAACGTCCACGGACTCCTGTGTCCACTGTTTTTGTCTTTTAGTGCAAACGTCCACGGACTCCTGTGTCCACTGTTTTTGTCTTTTAGTGCAAACGTCCACGGACTCCTGTGTCCACTGTTTTTGTCTTTTAGTGCAAACGTCCACGGACTCCTGTGTCCACTGTTTTTGTCTTTTAGTGCAAACGTCCACGGACTCCTGTGTCCACTGTTTTTGTCTTTTAGTGCAAACGTCCACGGACTCCTGTGTCCACTGTTTTTGTCTTTTAGTGCAAACGTCCACGGACTCCTGTGTCCACTGTTTTTGTCTTTTAGTGCAAACGTCCACGGACTCCTGTGTCCACTGTTTTTGTCTTTTAGTGCAAACGTCCACGGACTCCTGTGTCCACTGTTTTTGTCTTTTAGTGCAAACGTCCACGGACTCCTGTGTCCACTGTTTTTGTCTTTTAGTGCAAACGTCCACGGACTCCTGTGTCCACTGTTTTTGTCTTTTAGTGCAAACGTCCACGGACTCCTGTGTCCACTGTTTTTGTCTTTTAGTGCAAACGTCCACGGACTCCTGTGTCCACTGTTTTTGTCTTTTAGTGCAAACGTCCACGGACTCCTGTGTCCACTGTTTTTGTCTTTTAGTGCAAACGTCCACGGACTCCTGTGTCCACTGTTTTTGTCTTTTAGTGCAAACGTCCACGGACTCCTGTGTCCACTGTTTTTGTCTTTTAGTGCAAACGTCCACGGACTCCTGTGTCCACTGTTTTTGTCTTTTAGTGCAAACGTCCACGGACTCCTGCATCCATTATTTTAGTCTTTTATTGTAAACGTCCACGGACTCCTGTGTCCACTGTTTTTGTCTTTTAGTGCAAACGTCCACGGACTCCTGTGTCCACTGTTTTTGTCTTTTAGTGCAAACGTCCACGGACTCCTGTGTCCACTGTTTTTGTCTTTTAGTGCAAACGTCCACGGACTCCTGCATCCATTATTTTAGTCTTTTATTGTAAACGTCCACGGACTCCTGTGTCCACTGTTTTTGTCTTTTAGTGCAAACGTCCACGGACTCCTGCATCCATTATTTTAGTCTTTTATTGTAAACGTCCACGGACTCCTGCATCCATTATTTTAGTCTTTTATTGTAAACGTCCACGGACTCCTGTGTCCACTGTTTTTGTCTTTTAGTGCAAACGTCCACGGACTCGTCCATTATTTTAGTTTTTATTGTAAACGTCCCAGGACTCTGTGTCCACTGTTTTGCCTCTGTTATTTTTTTAAACGTCCACAAACCTCTGTATTTTAAAAGTCACAGCCCTGTTGTTTTTAAATGTCCACGGCTCCCGAATGTCCACGACTAGTAGCCTTCCACAGTATGTCTTCCAGTTTACGTTTTCCATATTTATTTCTGTTTTATTCTGCTTATTCACCAGTCGTCCATTTCTGTTTCCTGTTTTTCCCTAGTTTCTTCTGTTATTTACCCTGTAAACCCGTTTTAAATTAGTGTCTCGTTCTCTCTGTGTCATTCTGTAATTCTGATATTCACCGTAGTTTCTCTCTCTGTAAAGTGTTTTTCTTAGGGTTTTCTATGTTTCTTTCTGTTGTCTTCTGTCGTCTATTTCTGTAGCCTAAATATTAATATGTTTTCTGTCTTTCGATTCTGTTTTCTGTTAAAGTTTTAAAAGTAAAGTTCAAAAAAAAATATGTCATGTTTTAAAATGTCCGGAGTGATGGCTTGGCTCTCGAATCCCGATCGGGATCGGGTTTCGGGCTATCACAAAAATGGTTCTGGGCCAGTGGCTCATGGAAAGAGAACAGACGCCTGTTCATTTTTTAATTGAACGAGCGCCTGTTCTCGGACAATGGATGCCTGTTAGGGTTGGTTTGTTAATAATTGATACGTCGAGGGCACCGTATTCACGAAAAAACTTTAAGGTCCATTTTGTGAATACTGTCATACTTTGATGGTAAGAGCGATAATTACCTTTTAAAATATTAGCAACAAGGAAAGTAATTTAATTTATGATATAAAAATTACAAATTAAGTAAACTATAAAAATTAAAAATGCAAAGAAGATAATAATAAATATTATTGCTTATTTTTTATATTACTCTAAATCAATTGATCATATAGTTTTATCAAATGATTTCTAAAATGTTCTACACAATTTGAAACAATCCAAATAAAATAAATCATTTAAGCTTAGATTAATTGTTTTTCTTAGCTGAGAACATAATTTCTGTTTTCTTTTGTGTTGAATTTATCTCCCATGAATCTTTGGCATAATTATTAATATTAATTTTATTTTTCAATTGAAAAGATAAAAGTGACGTGGCAGTCCAGTCGTGGAGCACAACTGGATGGCATGTGTAATCTAAAATCTAAATTTGCCCTCGCTCACTCAAAACTCTTGCTTTCTTATCAATCATGGGAATGTAGCCATCTATTATGATGTCATTGTTTACGTCATTAATTTCAGTCGTCAGTGAATATGTCATGGAACATAAACCACGTGGATCGTTATTTAACCTGTTTGCTTTTGTTACGTTAATCTTTATTATTACTCTTTTGTCCTTATTTATTATTTGTTAAGTGACCTTTTTACCAATTAAAATTCATGTACGTTAAAGTTTGATTCAAAGTAGATATATCAGATGACATTGTACAAACATAAAGTAAAAAAAATTAATAAATTATAGTTATAAAAATTTTAATAAAAAAATAATTAAACATCCCTATGATAGGGATGACAAATGAGCCGACAAAGTAGAATCGAATTTGAAAAATATTTGACTCATAGAACTTAACGAGTTAAACGAACTGAGCTTAATGAGTTTAGCGAGCCCAGAGCTTAAGGAGCTCGACTAAAATTTTTTTTAGCTCAAACAATATTGGTAGCCAAAGTTTAACAAGTCGAGTAGAGTCTGCTCAATGAGTCTTAATGAGTTGAGACTAAAGAATTAAATATACATAAATATTTTTAATTTATTTAAATATAATGTACATCATCCGATTGGTTTAATACACGACATCCACCAGTCACTAAATGACAAAACTTCTGCTACATCATCCGATTGGTTTAATACACGACATTCACCGGTCACTAAACGACAAAACTTCTCCTACATCATCCGATTGGTTTAATACACAACATCCACGGTCACTAAATGACAAAACTTCTACTATATCATCCGATTGGTTTAATACACGACATTCACCAGTCACTAAATGACAAACTTCTGCTTATATCTTCCGACAAACTAAAAACACACATTTCCTACACACGTCATCCAATGACGTCAGCCGGATGATTCAATCCGTCAACATTTTCCTACACACATCATCCGATGATGTCAGCCGGATGATTCAATCCGCCAACATCAATCGGTGAACAAAACACACAACATCCACCGGTGAATTTCATTCACCGATGATTGAACTTACAAATTTTACCCAAAACATTTAAAACCACCTGACCCTAAGTAACTTCAGAAATCCAACAAATAACCATTTGAAACCAATATATAAAAAAAATATATTCTTATTCAGTAAAAATCTCAAAGCTTGCAATTTGTAACAAAACCAAATCAAATTCGTCACAGCAGAAGGAACTCAAATATTCTAATCCCTCAACCATTACTACTACCAAATTCTTTGCACTCTCAACAGGACATTAGGAAATTAGGCTCCACATACAGACAAATGTTAAACCGCCTGATCAAATACCAAACCGTGGCATGAACATGCTTCAGCAACTTCACTTATTCCTCAGCAATTTCAGAAAATTCTGATTGATTAATCAAACACTATTTTACAATTTTGCTTGACCTTGCTTTGCTCAAAGATTTTCCGCTGCAAGTTTTAAATTTGGTCCGAAATTTTCTTAGTTATGTAAGGGTTTATGAGTAATAAACCGAGTTCAGAAAACTCGGGGCGTTACAATGCGCTTCTACGCATAGAGAGAGAGAGTTATGCTAGTAGCAGTTAGTGGTGTTGTTACTGTACCTCCATAATTTAGTATTTATTATATATGAAGTGAATGAAATTTATTCTACTTCTTGGCGTAATAAACTTAATATTTATTTTGACACTTGTTATCAATTTTATCAAGACGAGACTTTTCATATTTTAATTGGTGAGAAATGTACTCTACTACATATCTTATTCTTTTTATAATGGAACGTGATCTACTAACACCTCATGCGTTTACTATAGCATCAAAATATGCTTTAAGTGTAGGTAGACATGTGTACGATGAACAAAGAAGACGACTTGCACTTGACCACGTGGAGGTACTCATTTGCATAAAAAATGTGAACGATGTCATAACGAGAGATCAACAATGAGAGGATGAAATAGTTGAAGAATTTAAAAATTTAGACGTTAAAGATTAGATCTTGTTTTCCTTCTTTTCTATTGTATTTTAAAGTAATTTTTCAAATTTGTAATTTTTTGACATGTTGCAAATAATTGACAATTAAACATGTGTCAACCTAGTTGTGATGTATGTAAAACCTCGTATTTTTAAATAATTTTAAATTTCCACGTGTCAAATTTTTATCATTGACTGACAACATGTCCTGGATTGGCTCTTTTTGTCTTTTATAGCCACGTTTGATTTGTTGGTAATTTTGGATAAATTCAGTAATATGAGAAATTACCGTTTGGTTAAGTTGGAAGAAATTAATTTGGGTAAATTTGGAACTTATCTTGAGTATTATTTGGAATAACGTTCGAGATTTTGATCAAAATTAAGGACTTAATGGATTTGAATTTAATATAATTCAATTTGTATTAAAATAAAAATAAAGGAAAAGAAAAGAATAACGAATTAAAAGAGTATTTGTTTTATAAAGGTGAGAACACTTATTTTGCTCACTTTTTCTAGCACTGTGGACAAGAGAAAAAGAGAGGGAGACAGAGAGGAGTGAGGCTTCGAGGGGTTCGAACCTTTCAGTGTTCAATTCGTGCAGCCAAGGTGAAAGACTTCGAGTTTAGGCAACAAATCTTCGAGGGTAAGTTTGTTCTCCTCTCCGTTTTCTAGTTTATTCTTAGGGTTTTATTTAGGTTGGATTCGAGCAAAGGAGCTCAAATCCCTTTGTATTTTCTAGATTGTTGGTATACCTAGAGTTCTTGCATGTATAATTGTTGTTTGGAAGGGAGAAACGACAAAAAGAGGTGATTTTGCAACTTCCTGTGATGTGCTTCAATGCCCAATCACAAGAGCCCGATCTAAGAAGCTAATTAACCTACTTACTTATTTTGTAGGTGACTATTTCAAGGATAAAGAGAAGCTTAACCCAAGCCCTCAAGATAAAGAGAGAGTATTCTACACATTAAGGTGGGAGATACCCGAGATTACAACCAATCATGAAGATGGAATTTGTCTTCCTTTATCCAAATAATGTAACCGTTCCTTTTATTTGTTTTTATTGCATTTTTTTTAGTAGTTCACGTGAATTTTAGGCGTTTGCATACATGAGAGGGTACAATGGTAATTTCCAAAGATAAGGTTGATTGGCCAACCAAATCACAAAGATAAGGTTGACAAAATCAATTCGAATATGTGCGGCTAGATGCATTGAGCGTGCGACCTAACCACTTGTGCGCGCACAAATGGAGGAGGATTGAAATGCTTCTCTCATTGTTTCATTATTTCTTGCATTAGTTTTATCCTAAGTTTTGTTTCAAGAGTGTTTTATTAAAAACCTTCATAGACTCTTATGTTTTGGTTAGATTGAATTGAATAGAAAATTGAGGTTTCATCTCCCAAAGTCGAGTGTTTCTTTTGAAGATTCGCGCGGCGATCTTCTTCATCGTTGATTGTCGTTAAATTATTTCCATCTTGTGAGTATAGTGGAGATTCTTAATCGGTGCATACCTTTCTACCATCTTTGTTGAATGTAGAGTTTAACATAAGGGTGTACGAACTCTCAACCTACCTCGCTGGAGTGCTCCTTCTATATTAGGAGCCATGGTCGAAAGGTGCCCCCTTTTGCACTTTCTCGAACCAACCAAGGTTTTTCAATTATTTTTCGCGTTGATTTTGCGTCATCTTGTTGCTAAAAAATTGCCCAATTTTCGACCGTTGTGGATGTCGATTTACACTTCTAACCCTTCAGTTGGAAATATAGAGTTCAAGGTGTCAACCTCTTTAAGGAGTTAGTCGATACCTGAAGTATCGATACCTCAGGAGGAAATGTCAATCGCTAGTGTATTTGGGATTGAAATAGAGAGGTGAGAAGTTTTGATCGTTGAAAGGATGTGTCGAGCGCAAGACCAACTGATGGTATAAAGTGTCAACGAATGGGTTGAACCCTAGGCAGAAGTGTGAACCCTTGACCCTGAAAGTGGAAAATTCCACAGACGTTTATAGTGTTGTAGGATTGGGTTGCTAGTCCCGGCATAAGATCCATCCTTTGATTTCTTTTAGTTTTGAGTGGAATACTCATGGCTGTTATTTTCTTTTAGACTCAGACAAGTTTAGTAATTTTGAGCCAGTATTAGAAGTTGCCACTCTTCTAAGAAAGAGGAGTAGTCATTGTAGAAGTATAAACTTATGCTTTTTACATTGCATGACATGATTTTTGAAGACTATTATTTTGGTGGATTGTCACCTGTAAAAGTATGACGTTGCCTGATCTGCAAAACGTCAGTATTATACGAGTATGTACGTATGGTGTTCTTATGATTATTTACAGTATAAATCATATTTGGTTTTGTTATGATCTGTTGAGATGATGAATCTTCTTGATACTTTTGACGGTTTCAACGTCAATGTATCACGAGACTATTCTGTTACACCTTTTGTTGAGTGAAGGTTGTATTTTTGCAAGTATGAAAAAGTGCAATAAGGTGGCGATGACACGATCCATGGGTTTCAAATCCCTAAACACGATAAGGGTGTTGATTGTTCGAGTTGGTGTTTTTGCCAAATGTCGGTCACCGACCTCTCGGGTGATGAGCTGGATCTTCAGATTGCTGGGACGATTTCCTCCAGTCTCATGAGATGTTGTTGGGTCTTCGGATCACTGTTTTTCTATGGTTTGTGCCGGAGGGGTCCTTGTGTGACCCTCCTTTTTCACTCAGGACATTTTCTGTGGAAAATCGTGAGGGTTATTTTCAGTGTATAGCCACCTATGTATGTGACACGTTTTCATAACTACCTCACTGCGGGCTGGTGGAGCCTTTTTTATTAAAAATAAGGAAATAAGTTTCCTTAACAATTTTTTATAAAACTCATGCCTAGTATTGAAATTTAATCACAGTTTTGAAATAAGGATAGAAAACCGTTTTTAAAACAAGATACATTAAGTATAACATTTCTACTAAATTATTTACTCACCCCAACGACACCATTCCCAATCTAGGTAAAAAAAGAGTGGATAGCTTCAATGGAAAACTAAGAAAGGCCGCTTGCAAAACAGATAAATTTTCGACGATTCAATTCGTGGCTAAATTTTTTGCTTTTTTGACCAATGACGTGTTAGAGGTTTGACTCATTTTTGTCATCTTTTTTCACGTTGACATTTTTGATCAATTGGTTAAAATCGGTGAAATTGGGCATTGCCAAGTATAATTTTATTGTGAAAGATTATTGTTCGACATATTGGGATTGGTATGTGTCGAGATTGAGTTTTGAAGCAATTAATGAAGATATATATATATATATATATATATATATATATATATATATATATATATATATATATATATATATATATATATATATATATTTATTATTAAGGAAACTATCGATTTTAACCCTATATTATACCTTTAATTTCAGGTAGCCCTATACTAAAAAAATCAGCAAACCGAACCTTGTACTATGATTTCGTTATCGGTCCGGACCTTTTTAAGATTTTCGTTAAACCCCCACGTTAAGTGCACATACAGAATCCAAATGTAAGAAAACTCGAGTAAGGAAAAACCTCATTTTCTTCTTCCCTTCGTAATCTTCTCTGCTCAATCTCTCTTCTCTCCCAAAGCAATTCAACAGGCTCAAATACAAATCACCAGATCATCAGTTCGAAGCAAAATCATAGAAATTTTCCAGAGAAACAAACGGCCACAGGAACTATGATGTGAAATTGAGCTGGAACTTCAATTTAGGGCTTGAAGACGAAGGCGAGGGAATTTTTCAATTTTGAAGCACCCAAAGGCAATCTTCAGCCTCGAACTAAAACATCTTTTTCGCTTCCACTCAACTTTCTTCTCCGTTCTCCGATTTTCAACCTTTCCTCCGAGTTTCAAGTACCATTTCCTTCAGTTTTCTATTTTCTATTTCTCTCGCTCTCTCTCTCTCTTTCTCTCGATTCGTCTCTTTGGCTTTTTGGGTATGAATCTTGGGTTGAGTATTGTTTCTGATTTTTAAACTCTGGGTTGTTGATTTGGGAGGAAGTTTTGTTTCCTTTTTTTCCTCTTGGGTTTATGAAACTCATTAAAATTGGGTTTCGAATGACATTATGTTTTTTCGTTATTTCCGTTGAATGTATTCCAATAGTAAGAGATCACTTATCTATTAATTTTTCTTGAGCTGCCTATTGCTTTTCCTTTCTGGGTATATATTTAGTTTTGGGCCGGCTTGATATGGTGATTTGAACTTCATTATGAAATTACGGTAACTTGTAACTACTCTCCCCAACATTTTCCCCCAATTAACATAGAAAAATTTCGTTGCTGCTTTGCTTCTTGTATAAGGAAACAAATGTTTGGAATTTGTTGCTCTCATTATGATAATGGTTTTAAAAATTAAAAGTGTACATTTGAAAAGCAGCACTCACATGGTTTTCCGATGTGGTTTTGCAATAAAGTTTCCATTCGATTCGCTGGATGGTTTTCTAAGTTTATTTCCTTTTATGTGCCTTCGTTGTTCCAAATAAGATTGTAGGTGTTGTTGAAATAATCTAATTGACAGTGGCTTCGCATGCATCACAAAGGACTGAAGGTGCTATTGGTATAGTCACAAATTATTCTTTAAATAAGTGGTGTTTGTAATTATACAATATTTATTGTGTAATTTTGTAGATAATTCAGAAGTGTTGTCAAATGTTAAATGTTTTTACAATACAAGAGCTCGTCTTCGCACATCATGGACACCGAAGAATCCTGGTAAAAGATTTTTTGGCTATCAATACTATGCGGTAATATAACATTAATCTATAATATTTTGTATAAGTTATTGTGTAATGTGACCATATTGCACCTATATGAAGTTGAAATTGTGCGATTTGCTACAGATGGAATCAGAAGAATGCAATTTTTTTTCTAGGTATGATGCAGCTATGAGATTCAAGGAGAAAGATATAATTCATGGGTTACGATAAAAAATAGAAAGCATGAAGCAGGTCCAGGAAGCTATGTTGAATAAGTGGAGGAAAAAAACTACAATGTATTTACAGTTATGGTTACTCACAATTGTATTGTTTGTAGTTTATGTTTATATCACTATGTAATTTACTGTATGTTTGTTTGTAGCTTATGTTTAACAATCAAGAAATTGATGATGAAGACTTACAAAACATAATACTTGCAGTAGATGATGGGATTGATGTTTTAGTGTATACAAGAATCACGCTATAAAAATAGAACAACTCAAAACCAACACAATGAAAAACAACCTAGATAACTAAAAAGGATAACACAACAAATATTCATGAAATTCCTAATAGTTAAGGGAAACATGACACATTACATCAAACATAATTGATATGCATTACAATTTAGCAAACTTTGATATGCATTACATATAAAAGATAGGAACTAATGTTACGCAGAACAGCAACAAATATTTAGCAAATGTCACCACAATTTATCAAACAATGCCCCTCGAGCAGAAAATTGTGCAAGTACCAAAGCAGAAACAAAAAAAAAAGACACAAAATACATTGGTACTACTTCCCCTCGGCCTCTTCCTCTTTCTCTTTAGACCCCTCGACCTCTTCCTCTTTCTCTTTCTACTTCCCCTCCCCTACCTCTTCCTTGGTCTACCCAGTTATTTTTTTTAATGGCGGAACTATTTTAGGTGAAACAATTTCTGGTCACATACACATCCCATTAACCAAAGCAATGTAGTGAGAATACATATCTATGAAGGTTTGTCTATGGTAATGGTCATGCATGTACTCCTCAACTTCTCATCTCAAATACCTTATTCAAGGGATTGAATGGACACAAGGAATTCCAGTCAGAGTCCACGCAAAGCAACTGCAACTTGTAATATTCAAGTTCACGATATATTGCTCATTGCCATCCGAGACCTTGAAGCGATTCCCTCTGCAACTATATGGGACTAGTTTCTTGAAGCATATTCCAACTTTGTAAGCTTTTTTTTATGCAAAGACATAGTAATCCCGTACACTCTTGCATTTCTCTTTGCTTATCTAGTATTCTTGTCATTAGACATTTATGTATCATCTCAAATAAGGTCAAAATAGGCTTGTCCCGAGCAGTTAATATCAAAGCGTTAAAACACTCACTTAGGTTGTTGAGCTTCATATCACATTTCGAAATTGGACTAAAAGGCATGTTTCGACCAATACTTTCGATCTGTTTTACACCAAGCTGTGTAGACTGCCTTGTCCATTACTGCTAATTTGTTCATTTCCCGCTTGAATGCATTTGAAGTGGTCACCATTAAAGCTTTCCATATGATTTCCTTATACATCTTCCTAGGAAATTTTTTCTTGAAATTGCTGTATAAGTGCCTCAAGCGAAATTGATGCTCATGATGGGGCATTATCTCCTCGAGAGAAGAAACCAACCCCTCCAAAATGAAAAGGTAATAGTCATAAATAATAAATTTACATATGGTTGTAAATACAATACAAATGTAAAATCGAATATTTGTAATACCTTTTGTTGATCACAAATGAAAGTCTATGTTAAATCAATAGCCCATTGTATGTCATTCATCAATTGTTGTAGAAACCATTTCCACAAGTCTTTGCATTCACTCTCCACAACCGCAAATGCTACTGGATATAATCCATCATTTCCATCGATTGATACAGCTGTAAGTAGTTGTCCTATACAGTGTCTTTTCAAATGACACCCATCCAAAGATATCACCTGTCTTCCTGTAGCTAGAAATCCGTCTCTACATGCACGTAAACACATGTAAGCTCTCTGGAATCTACGCGATTTTGACTGAGGCACCTATAGTAATTCAACAACGAATGTGCTGCCGGGATTGGATCTGCAAATCTCAGCTGCATAATGCCATAAAAGTTTGTATTGCTCATCTGCATCACCATCATTCATTAGCCGCGCTTTGCATCGGGCTTTGTAAGCCAAGATCGGTGCAATGGTTACGTTTAATTCCCTCTACACAGTTTCAATAATGGAAGAAATCTCTCATTTTGGTTCGCTCTTAAAGCTCAGTAAGTACTCTTGAGCAACCCACTTTGATGTAGCCAGCCTATTCCACACGATCCGTGCAAAATTGTATACATGATTGAGCGTCCTTATTTGGAAACTTTGTTCGCAGTTTAATTTGGATGCATGCATCACCCACTTACAACCATCCGTACATACTGTTCTTATTCTCATTTTCTCACTTTTTCACAAATCAGATCCCATAACCATGCTTCACAGCGTATTTCTTCACAATATCTTTGATCTTTGTCAATGAACTAAAAGTCATGTCAAGCTCCAAAGGTACGTTACCATCTTCTAAATCAACAACATTGTCCAAGCTACCTTTACTTCCTTCTTCTTCATTACTATATACATTAACATCTATCTGCTCCACATCATCATCCTCTTCAGCATCATTTTCCTCATCCTCATCATCATCTACACCATCATCCTCCTCCTCATCATCTTCCTCATCCTTATCCTCATCATCATTATCCTCATCATCATCATCTTCCTCCTCCTTTTCGAACTCATCATCCTCAAAATCTTTAGCATCCTCCTCATTATAAGCATCCTCACCAGCAACAACCAAAACTAAATTACAGAAATTTCATCCTCCCCATTTTAGAAGACGTCCGAGGCCTATCTCCACAGACACTACTACTCCCTTCACCAACTTGGTCCCTGATGTCGATGTACTCCACATACACTTTCACATATCTCATATCATTTATCGTTTTTACCATTGTAAGTACATCTTTATCGGTTTTCAGATTCCTTAGCCCCTTTGTCAGCCCATACCATGGCACACAATAATACAACTTCTTCCATTCATGTACTCCTATCTCTTTCAGCATATCGTGGATCTCAAATATGGATAATAAGTCCCCATCACAAATTTAAACTTCTTTTTTGCCTCCAACATACTATTTGACCTTGTCTACCACAAATTTACCACCATAATTGATTTCCATTGAAAATTCACCAATTGAAATTTCCAGTTAGAGAAAATGACAAGTTAAAAAATTAAGAGCCTTAAAAATGGTCAAGTTGGTCAATGAATAAACAAAAAGGAAAAGCAATGGAGTTGATATCCAGAGAAGAAAATATGTATCAATTGAACTAGATAAATGTAAAAATTAAAAAGTAATCAATCATTCAAGATAAATTAGCGAACTACAATCTTATTAGGAACAACAAAGGCACATAAAAAGAAAAAAACTTAGAAAACCATCCGAACAAATCAAAGGGAAACTTTATTGCAAAACCACATCGGAAAACCATATGAGTGCTGCTTTTCAAATGTATACTTTTGATTACTATTGTCCAAGCTACCTTCACTTCCTTCTTCTTCTTCATTACTATTGACATTAACATCTATCGGCTCCTCATAATCATCCACACCATCATCATCCTCCTCATCATCTTCCTCATCTTCATCCTCATCATCATCATCTTCCTTCTCCTTTTCGAACTCATCATCCTCAAAATCTTCAGGATCCTCCTCATTATAAGTATCCCCATCAATAACAACCAAAGCTAAATTACCAAGAATTTCATCCTCTACGATTTTAGAAGAAATCTGAGGCCCATCTCCACAGACACTACTACTCCCTTGACCAACTTGGTCCATGATGTCGATTTACTCCACATACACTTTCACATATATAGTATCATTTACCGTTTTTACCATTGTAAGTACATCTTTGTCGATTTTCAGATTCTTCAACACCTTTGTCAGCCCATATCGTGGCACACGATAATGCAACTCTTTCCATTCATGTACTCCTATCTCATTTAGCATATCGTGCATCTCAAATACGGACAATAAGTCCCCATCACAAATTTCAACAACTTCTTTTTTGTCTCCCACATATTGTCTGACCTTGTCTACTACAAATTTACCACTATAATTGATTTCCATTAAAAATCCACCCATTGAAATTTCCTGTTAGAGAAAATGACAAGTTAAAGAATTAAGAGCCTTAAAAATGGTCAAGTTGGTCAATGAATAAACAAAAAGGAAAAGCAATGGAGTTGATATCCAAATAAGAAAATATGTATCAATTGAACCAGATAAATGTAAAAATGAAAAAGTAATAAACCATTCAAGATAAATTGGCGAACTACAATCTTATTTAGAACAACGAAAGCACATAAAAGGAAATAAAACATCCTCCCAAATCAACAACCCAGAAGTTAAAAATAAAAAACAATACTCAACCCCATATTCATACCTGAAAAGCCAAAGAGACGAACCGAGAGAGAGAGAGAGAGAGAGAGAGAGAGAGAGAGAGAGAGAGAGAGTGAGTGAGTGAGTGAGAGCGAGAGAAATGGAAAATAGAAAACTGAAGGAAATGGTACCTGAAATTCCGAGGATGGGGTTGAAAATCGGAGAAGAAAAGTTGAGTGGAAGCGTTCGAGGCTGAAGATCGCCTTCGGGTGCTTCAAAATAAGAAAATCCCCTTGCCTTCGTCTTCGAGCCCTAAACTGAAGTTCCAGCACAATTTCCCATCATAGTTCCGGTGGCCGTTTGTTTCTTTGGAAAATTTCTATGATTTTGCTTCGAACTGATGATCTGACGATTTGGATTTGAGCCCGTTGAATTGCTTCAGGAGAAAAGAGAGATTTAGTAGAGAAGATTACGAAGGGAAGGAGAAAATGAGGTTTTTCCTTACTGGAATTTTCGTAAATTTTGATTTTGCACGTGCACTTAACGTATGGATTTAACAAAAATCTTAAAAAGGTCCAGACCGATAACGAAATCATAGTACAGGGTTCGGTTTGTCAGGTTTTTTAGTATAGGAGGCTACCTGAAATTAAGGGTATAGTACAGGGTTAAAATCGATAATTTCTCTTATTATTATTATTTTATTTTATTAAATAAAATAATATAATAAAAGAAAGGAAATGGAAAAAAAGGGCAAAACCCTTTTTTTTCTTCCTCTTCTTGTGGGCGTTGAGTAGAGAGAGAGAGAGAGAGAGAAACCAAGAGAGGAGGGGGAGAAATTGATTGATCGGACTCCGATCTCGACGATTTTGGTCTTAAAACGTTTCTCTCATGAAGCTCTTCAATTCTTGTGAAGAAATCTTGGACGATAAGTTGATTTTCGACTAGTTTTCTCTTGTTGAACATTAGAATTTTGGCTTTTAATTTTTTTGCCTAAAAACCTTGTTCAACTCTTAATTTTTAGTATATTTGGAGTGGGAAAGGTTGTCATATTGAGATGAAGGAAAAAAATCAGGGAAAATAGACTAAAACGCCGATTGGAGCTGCAATTCAGCAAATGGGTTGATGAGCTAGTTAGGCCGGCCTAGCCCTATGGGCCAAGCCAGTCGTTGCCGTCCTATGCCTAAGCCCAATAGGCCATGCAAGTCTAAAGCAACTAGCTAGGCGGGCCAGGTCGACCCTACTCAATGAGCGGGGCTAGGTCGACCCTGCCCTACTGGCTGGGATGAGCTAGGTTGACCCGACCCAACAAGGAAGGCCAGGGCAGGCTGGCCCAATCCCATGCCCAATTAGTCAGACCCAATGGTCCAGGGCTACCCACCTGGCCTGGTTGAACTAGGTTAATTAGATCGACTTGGTCCGAACTGGACTAGATCAGACAAGACTGACCCAAACAACCCCAAATTAGATCGAGTCCGGGTCTGATTTTTCTTGTTTTTCCTTCTTCTTCTTCATTTTTACCTGGTGATTAACGAGGGTGTTTTTATTGTTTATTAGATGACTTTATCGACCTTGAGTTAGTACTTGAGGCAACCGCTCTTATAAGAAAGAGGAGTAATCGTCCTCGAGTTAGTGATTTTATGCTTTTTGCATTAATAGCATTGTTTTTCAAAAACAATATTTTTGTGGGTTGCAACTTATAAAGGTTTTTATATGCTTATGTATGTATGATTTTCTCTCATGTTTATTTTCAGTATACATGATTATGTTTTGGTTGTGGCATGTTAAAAGGATGAATCCTCTTGATGCTTTGAGTACTTTTGGTGCGAAGGCATCACGAGGCAATCTTACTACCTCTTCTGTTGCGTGAAAGCTGTTATATTTGCACATATAATACAAGGTGATAGGGCGGTGATAACGCAATCCTTGGAGATTTGATAGCCCCATACTTGATCATGGGGATATTTGTGCGAGTTTCTATCATTGCTCACAATCGGTCGTCGACAACTCGAGTGATGGGCTGAATCTTTAGATTGTCATATCATTTTCCTTCAGACTCATGCGACGTTGTTAGGTCTTCAAATCACAGTCTTTGCTTAAGGTGTGCTGGAGTAGTCCTTATGGTAGACTCCATTTTCACCGGGGACATTTTCTAGTTATGCCAATTTGTGGTGCAAAGGAATTAAGGCACAACTTGCACCGCACATGATTCAAGAATAGGGGGTCCCACACCAGAACGGCCTCCTTTTCATTGCACTCCAATTTTATGGGTGCTCGAGAACGAGGGGTTCTCTCTCCAGAACGGCCCCTCGTTTCCTGCCTGATACGCCAAGGAAGATCATGACTTGATCTCAAGCAAATGTGAAGTCAGAAACTCAACTTTTAACTAACCTAGCTGCTGATTTTGCAGAAACATTATATTTGAACATCCATGAAATTGATCCTTCTGACCATGACAGAGAGAGGCCGGTTCATGTGATTACTTGGAGGACCGATCCGATCAACCCGTAAGCTCACCATCGAATCTCAAGCGAAGGTTGATTTTTCGTTTGGAAGGCAGGTTTGTCCCTGTGTTCTTTTATTTGTATTTTTATTTGTTTTATTTACGTAGTTATTATTTTACTATTTGCATGGAGTGCATTGGGGGGGGGGACATTTTGGGCCATTGGATCGTCAGATCCAACGATTGGGCAATCCCTTTGAAAATGAAGGGTTGTCCTCTCTCTCTCTCTCTCTCTCTCTCTCTCTCTCTCTCTCTCTCTCTCTCTCTCTCTCTGGATTTTGTATAAGGGTTGTAACTGATACTCTGAAAACGGGTGGTTAATGGCATATGAATGGCATTTTTGTAATTATGTCAAATCAAGTTCATTTTGCGAAAAGAAAGCGTTACTACGATCCTAATAATTAATATGGATTTTTAGAAATTTTAGGGAATTTTAGGAGTTGTGACGCTAATTTTATGAGAATTACGTTTCTCATAATTTAAAGGATGTTGTGGTAAAAATAGTAACCGAGGTCCATTTTGCAAACGGACAGTTTTAATGGAACCTTGATAATAAGTTGGAATTATTGGTGAAATAAGAGAGTTAGGAGAAACCGAATCGTTAGCTAATTAATGAAACGAAGGACGAAACAAATAGAAAATCAAAGGAAGGGCAAAATGGTAATTTTCCAAGTCAAATTTAATTAAAACAATCTTTTCTCTTCTTCCTCCCTCACACTTACGTGAAGTCTCTCTCTTTCTCTCTCTTTCTCTCTCTCTCTCTCTCTCTCTCTCTCTTTCTTCAGGCGATTTTCATTGCCTCTCACGGCGATTCCTCACGCCGGTGACCGATCTCCTCTCCGATCGTCTCGATTCTTCACGATTTCTTCCCCAATCCCGATCCTAGGTACGATTATAAGGTTTTAGGAAAGTTTATTTCGATTTTTATGGAGTTTAAACGATTAGGGTTCGTTTAGGGTTTTGGAAAAACTCGATAATGAAGGTTTGATGTGTCAAGCGTGAGTTGCTCAATAAAATGCCTCGATTAGTTAAATTAGAACATTAGGAGACTTCTTTAGTTAAGGTTTCGTTAGTTCGGATGTTCAATGATTTAAACTCATATTAACGACAATTGTGGTGAATTTGTCTTAGGTGAACAACGCTCGTGGATGGAGCTAGAGTTGCAACGGACGACAAGTAAGTTCTCGTGACTTACTAGGGCCGATTGGCCTACACCGTACGTCGATGTCGCGTCTAGGATCATTGGTGAATTGCTTGTTTATATGCTTTGGTTGGGTAGTTAAGATTAGTTCTTTTATAGGTTATGATTTTATTGTCTTGATGGTATATATGTTGAATATAAACTATGCTTTTGTTGTCTTGATGGTACATATGTTGAATGTTATGTTATGCACGTGTTCATGCATCATGTTTTTTAAATGAGCATAGGAAATGAACTTCCACACGATGTTTTAATGAAAAGAGATGTGGCCTGAAATGGGGCTATTGATTTATTGTGTAGGCACAAAGGGGTCTGTCACAATACCACATCGCCTGAAACAAAATGACTCTACGTAATCTGTTATCTAGTCACGCGAGGTGGAGCTCAGGCATGGCTGTTGTATATGTGAGCATGTACCCCCCTCCGCTAGATAGAAAGGGTTGTCCGACCGCAGGATGAATCCTCTCCATTTAGCGGGTTGATATCTCGGTGACAATATGTATGTGATGTAATAATAAGAAAATGCTGTATGATTTCTAAACTTCATATGCACAGTATGCATTTGCATTTACGAAACTCACTGAGCCTTTAGCTCATAGATTGTCTGTATAGTGTAGGTGATCTTGACATAGGTGAGGACGAGATCCCTCCACCCGTGGAGTGATGCTGTTGACGGAGGATGGCTCGCGGGGGTGTGCTGGCGCAATTGATGCTTAACCTGACCCGTAGGGATGTACGTATGTGTTCTGAGGGTATTGAGATGTTTTGGGCTGATGGTAGACTAGAAAGAATAATTGTATAGTTAGAACATATTTGGATATTTGGAATCTAGATAGTGGATAGGTTTATGTTTTGATGTCTTTAAACGTTTTGGTAAACTTGTTTTATAAAATGTTTCGTTAAACTGCTATTTTAATTCGTTGATGAACTGCTTGGTGAAATTTAAGTTTTATAGGGATTTTATTAAGTTTTCAAACAGATCCATGCAGTTCGTTTTTGTGAAAATGTATTCTGTTTTAAAATGCATCACGAGTCGGTTTTTGAGTGAGGTTATGGGAGATGTATGAGTATTGGGTTATGGTTGTGATGTAGGTATAGTTGGTGTTATGAATGAATAGAAGTGGAATGAAGAAAATGGTTAAGTGTTAAGTAGTTATGCAGGGAAAATGAAGGAAGAAAAGAAGAAAAGAGAGGGATACAAGTCCTCTGGAAATTCGGATTCCAGAGGACTTGGCGATCTATCGCCAGGGAGGGCGATCGATCGCCCCCTTTTGGTCACGCCCTGGAAGAAATTCCAGGGCGTGTGCCGAGCGATCGCTTGGAGAGGCGATCGCTGGGCAAAATGAGTGATCGCTGATGGGCGATCGATCGCCTGTTTTGGGCGATCGATTGCCCCCCAGTTTTTTTAACTGGCGATCAATCGCCTGTTTTGGGCGATCGATCGCCCTGATTTTCACGGGACAATTGTCCCTTCTGCCCTTTTGTTCTCTGCCGATTGTTTTTAAGTTTTAATTATGTTTTCTTTTAATTGTTTTAAAATTTTATTAATTGGTTTTCAAAATAGATTCGAACGTTTTTAACAATTTAGTTTCCGATTTGAATTAGGCTTAATTGTTGCAAGGTTATAAGGATAAAAAAATAAAAAGTAATACGAGAAAATAAGGGTACAGTGTTAGGGTCGCTACATTTTTAGGTTTCATCGATATGTGATTTCTAGTCGATTGTTTGGTGTTTTTTGCTGGAATTGACTGGAATGGAAGTGAGGAATGTGTTGGAAACGAATGTTGGTCGAAAAACAGGTTGGAAAACGAGTTTTGGTGCTCGACCGTCGTCGACCGAGTTAACTTGGTCAATGGACGAGTCGACTCGGCATTGGGCCGAGTCGACTCAGGCACTGGGCAGAGTTGACTCGGTCCCAAGACCGAGTTGGACCTGAGTTGAGTCAGGCCCATCCCGAGTCGGGTCAACCAGATTCGAGCCAGCCGAGCCCAGACTCAACAGCTCTCCTAGGCTAGGTTCGACCGAGACCCATTTGGGTTCTGTCGGGTCCAATCCGAACCCAACTAGGCCAGGTTTGATCGGGCCAGATCGATTTGGGTCGGGCCGAACAGACCCGAACCGGTTCTGACCCGACATAGACTGATCCAACCCGAACACGTCTTATCCGAACCGGACCCGAATCAAATCGTGCAAAACCGATCAGTCAAAGTGAACATTTGACTTTTGAATGTTGACTTTGACTGTTGGCCTTTGACTTTTTTTTACCAAAAGTCAACTTGAGCTGTTTGGGCCCTTTTTCGCCCGGCTCCTAGTTTAAATTGTTTTTAACCCCTAATGGATATTAATAGGGTTTCCTTTCTTGTTTTGACTTCCAGATTCGGAGGATTTTGTAGACCTTGAGACAATTCTCGAGGAGACACGGACCACTGAAGTTAGGAGGACTCGCCTCGGTGGTATGGGTTGTTATACTTTATGTGATATACCCACATAACATGCATATATATTATTTTGGTGGATTACCACAGAAATTAATGTCGGTTGTTTTAAAAAGATGAGCATATTGCATTAGATAGGCATATATACTTTTGATTTGATTTGACTGCCTACTGCCATGTTTTCTTGCCTTGCCGATGGGTTTGATGTGAGATTGATCATTATACTATGCTGTTGGGTTTTTATTTGTGGACTGGTTTTCTGATGCATTGCATACTTTTTTGTATTGCTATTTGGAGTTGATTCTAGAAGTAATCATTTGGCACTCTCGGCCAGGCCTGTACGCTGAGAGTATCAGGGGATTCTGACTAGATGCACCCATGTTTGAGGGTTGCCGTGGTACTCCTCACACCTGTTTTAATTGCTCGGGGTTGAGTCCCTCTTGTTAAACTCCTTGCATGTGGAGTTGTGGGCTCATAGCTTTGGCTAGCCCTGGGCTCTGAGCTATGCTAGCCCTGTTACCCGACTTGATCAGTGTCTGTTCGTTATTACCCCCGGTATGATAAGTCCCTTGTGCGGTGTTCCCGAGGGCCCAGGGTAGAGTGACCGTTGATTCCGTCCTGGTGAGCTATCGTGTAATCCACGAGGCCCAGGGTATGCCGACCGTGATCTCCCTGGTGGTTGACTATATCTCTTCTCCCTATGAGGTCTTGCCTAATGTTATAGCGGCCTTTCTGTGTGGTGTGTTTCGGAGGATCCTTGCATGATCTCCTTTTTCACTGTAAACTTGACTATGTAGTATGGTGTGGATGATGAGGGCATAGTTTATATACACTTACTTTATTTTAAAAGTTAGCCCGATCGATCTATCTAAAAATGAGAAGAGATTTAATAATATAGAACTGGTTTTGAGATTTGATACTCATTCATTGATTTATAACTGGCATGTATTATAACATGAGTGGTAGGTATAACATTCCATATTGAGTTAGTCATTCACCCCAACGACTTCCCCTCCACAGGTAAAGGAAGCAGAAGTGAATTGGATCGACACCAAACGTTTAGGAGTTATGTTTATTTCTATTTCGATATTTCGTGAAATGTAAGAACATATTTTGGTTATTGCTACATACTTGGGTCTCTAACTATTTTTAATTTTTCAGTATTTCTATTATTGCTCGTTTTCTCATATTTGTTACATTGAGGAGTCTTGGATCATTGCAAAAACTTCCGCACTCAACCGTAGGCTAAACGATGGACCTTCCTGAGGTTGAACGTTTAGCCTGGCGTTTCTTTCTGGTCCCCTCCAGGGTTGTGATACCTTTTGTCGATCTGAAACAAATGTCCATCCATATCTCGATTCAATATTTAGGTCTTCCTTCAAAAATTTCAAAAACCACGTCCATGAGTCTATACACTCTGATTCCACATTGGCAACAGCAATGAAATATATTCCATCGTTGCCGTCAATATTGACGGCTGTCAGTAATTGACCAGGACACGAACTCTTTAGATGACAACCATCCAAATAGATAATAGGTTAACCACACTGCAGCAAACCTGCATTGCAAGCAGTCATATACATATACATTCTTTTGAATACACATGATTCATTATCGACAGAGCCCACCAAGTGAGTCTGTAGGCCCAATGTGATACCTAGATTTGATCTACGTATTTCTTCTTCGTACGACCATAATAGCTTGTATTGTTCGTCGTCCTTCCTTTCATTAAGTTTTTGAGCTTCGCTTCTTGCTCTTTTAGCAAGACTTGATGTAATGTTGCCATTTAAATCATTTTTTACTGTCTCGATAATGGAAGAAATTTTCCACGTAGGTTGACTTTTGAAGCTATCCAAATAATGATTTGCCACTCATTTTGTAGTAGCGTGTCGATTCTCAATTTTTCTTGATTAGTACAGAGAATCGTTGAAACTTTTTATTTGAAATGTAAGCAAATTTTGCATCTTCGAACCATACAGTCGCCAATCACATCCGTCTTCACACACTATCGTCAATAGCTGAGATTCACTTTTAATGAATTTGATCTCATAACCATTATTCAAAGCATATTCTACTTTTTTTTTTCTCTAATTACCTTTAAAGAACTATATTTTTTTCCCAAATAAAATTCCATCAAAATTTCTTCCATAACCCATATGCTTTCCAGCTCATCATCCTTCGAGTCGACCGGTGTTTGAAGCTCATCGTCTAGAGTTTTCGATGTCGATTGTACCTTTATTTCTTCATTATCTTCTAGAAGATTGAATGCTCAAAGATCACCATATATGGCCGTGGAGTACGAATTTTAATCTATATCGGCATCACAAGTTGTTGTCTCGTCTAAATAAACCAATCTACTCAAATCAGAATCCATTGACGTCGCTAATATAGAGAAAATTTGCCGGAGAGTAGAGCAAATAGTGTAGAGTATAGGTTTTAGAGTTTTTGCGAGCCAGGAGTGAGAATGGAAGGCCGTTTTCTTATATATTGTCGGAGATCAGCCCCTCGTTCTCAAAACTAGGGCACAGAAAAGGGGGTCCTCGTCCTGAAACGACCCCCTATTCTTAAACATTACGCTTGAGAATGGAGCACCGATCTGGGGAGGGGCCGTTCTCAACCGCCGTCTAAAATGGAGAGGCGGGAAACGAGGGGCCGTTCCGGGGCAGAGACCTCCCGTTCCAGAGAACCCCTGAAATGGTAGAGACATAGAACGAGGGCGTGTTTTGAGGAGGGGACCTCCCATTCTCGAGCACCCCTAAAATTTGAGTGCAAGGAACGAGGGGCCGTTTCGGGGTGGGGACCTTCTGTTTTCGAATCACGTGCGGTGCATGTTGAACAGGGTCTCCACCTCCATATCGACCCCCCGATCCAATATGTCCAGTGCCTCGTAAGCACTAGACAGAACGTCAGGCCGTTCAATGTAGATCGCCTCCCGTTCTCGGCATAAATTGAAAACGGGGTGTGATCAGCCTCCGCCAGAGGTTGATTTGTTACATTTTGGAAAGTTTAAGGTTTTAGTTGTTATGATTTTTAGTTTAGATGATGTTTTAAATTAATCTCATACTTTGGTGTTCAAATTGGTAATTACTTAATTAAAATTATAAATCTAAGTTATAACTGGAAAGGAAAACAAAGACCGAATGATTTCGCACATCAAGCACGCTTTACTAACCAACAACATAAACAATACAATTCTAAGTGTAGAAATACACACTACACATTATTGATAAAAAGGTGTACGTCGAAGAAACAACAAACTTATCATCTAAGGAAAAACACACAACGCATTATAATTTAGGATTTCAAATCACATCGAGAGGCTCGGCACCAAGTATGTCCATGATTGGTCGAGCTTTGCACATTGCCTCCAATGGAAGTAACTTGGGCATAGTGGCACCTCTACCTTCACTCATATCAATCTCTTCCTCCTCCTTATTCTCCCAATCCAAGCATTGAATCAATGATGCTAGCACCAACCCTACCACTCACTGGGCCATACCTGAGCCTGGGCAAGCCCATCTACCCAACCCGAATGGCATGAGTTTATAAGCCAATGTCGTCTCCTTCTCACCTTGATATCTTTCCGGCTTGAATTTTGTGGGTTCGTCCCAAAGGTTTGGGTCCCTATATATGGCCCAAGCATTCACCAATAAAATTGTGTCACAGTCCAAGTTGTAGCCCCCAAGGGTACAGTCGGCGGAGGAGTAATGTGGGACTAGCATAGGTGCTCATGGGTTTAATCTTAGGGTCTCTGAAATTACTCCTCGGAGAAAGGGCAATCTTGACATTTTGGCTTCCTCGACCAACCAGTGTTCTCCTATCTGAGAAACCAACTCCGCCTTTACTTTTGGCAAAACCTTGGGATTATTCAACAAATGAGTCATTGCCCACTCTAAAGTCACTGCCGTTGTGTCGGTTCCCGCGAGAATCAATGTTTGACAAAATTTGTAGACTTCAATTATGAAATAAAAAATGGTATACCCAAAATTTAAATTTTACTAAATGAATAAAATATTTACTACCGATTGTGATAAGCGAAAAATATTTAAAAAAAAAAAAATCATGGTTTACAAATTTTAAATATGTTTAAGAAAAAGGTTTTTTAAAAAAAAAACCTTAAAATTTAGGTTTTTTTTAAAAAAAAAACCTTAAAAATTACTATTCATCGTAAAAAACCTCCTAGTTTCAAAAATAGACAAAATAAACCTTCTTCTCTAAACCGGCAAAACCCATGACTTTTGTCACGGGTTTTGGAATTTTTTGTAGAGGCCAACCGGTTCAGTGTGACTAAAGTCACGGGTTTTGGATGGACCGGCCGGCCTCCATACCCCTATTTAACCCCCCCCCCCCCCCCCCCCCTCCTCTTCACCTCACACCAAAACTCTCTCTATTAATTCATTCTTTCGGCGATATTTTTTGGCGTTCAACGGTTAGGTATGAAGTTTTTATCTTTATTTTTATTTTTTTTTATCATTTACTTTACAAAATTTAAAATAATATGAACATTTTAATTACCTGTTTTTTAATGATTTAATATTTTACTCCATGTAAGAGACTAATTTTTACTCTAAGGCGATATTACTCTGCGTTCACCTTTTAAGTATGGAGTCTGTTCTTTTTTTTTTTTTTTACAAAATTTATCTATTATACTGTACTTGAATGGATCTCATCTGTGTAAGTGGTGTAATTGTACTGTGCAAGTGAGTTCTGTTTAGGACACTAGGTTTTAAATGAGACTGTTTGTGACCCCTCCAGCCTTTCCTAGGAACTTACTTGGAAAGGTAATTCTGTCTAGGAGATTGTCCAGTACAATTTTTCCTAAAAATTATCCTGATCAATACTCTTCACGTTTTAACTTTTTGTATTTTATTAATTTTGTTTTAAATTTTTTTTAGCGACAACGATAGATTCCGATTCAAGTAGATCGATTGATTTAGACGAGAGATCATCTGGTGATGCAGAAATGGATTGGTGTGCGGAAGACACGCTTGCATATGGTGATCTACGAGCATTCGATCATGTCTTCCATACATTGAATAAAATAGTAAGTAAAAGCATATTGAAATATTTAATTTATTTATGCAACAATCCACAACAAAAGTATTTAATTCACAAAGTTCAGCATTCTCTCGACCGATGCTCATATCAATCATGGTATTAATTCCTTCTTTCGGTGATATTTTTCGGCGTTCAACGGCTAGGTATGAAGTTTTTATTTTATTTTATATTTTTTTTATCATTTACTTTTCTAAAATTTAAAATAATATGAACATTTTAATTACCCATTTTTTAATGATTTAATATTTTACTTCATGTAAGAGACTAATTTTTACTCTAAAGTGATATTACTCCGCGTTCACCTTTTAAGTATGGAGTCTGTTATTTTTTTTTTTTTACAAAATTTATCTATTATACTGTACTTAAATGGATCTCATATGTGTAAGTGGTGTAATTGTACTGTGTAAATGAGTTCTGTTTAGGACACTGGGTTTTAATTGGGACTGTTTGTGACCCCTCCAGCCTTTCCTAGGAACTTACTTGGAAAGGTAATTCTGTCTAGGAGATTGTCCAGTACAGTCTTTCCTGAAAATTATCCTGATCAGTACTCTCCACGTCTTTTTGTATTTTATTAATTTTGTTTTAAATTTTTTTTAGCGACAATGATAGATCTCGATTCAAGTAGATCAATTGATTTACACGAGAGATCATCTGGTGATGCAGAAATGGATTGGTGTTCGAAAGACACGCTTGCATATGGTGATCTACGAGCATTCGATCATGTCTTCCATGTTGACTTAAATAGAGTTTAAGTCTAAATATGTTTTTGATGATGTATTTGAATGTTAAATATGTAATTTGATTATGCTTATAAAATGAGAATATTGAATTATGCATTTGATTTTAATCTTTTGGAGATACCCTTAAAAAGGGTATTTTAGTTGTCTAATGAATCGAGTTAAGTGTACAGGGCTGAAAAATTGGTAAACAAAAGTTACATCTGCCGATTACATCTGCTGTTTTAGTTCTTCCTGCTGATGGCATTTGAAGACAACTCAAACCGATTGCTAAACGACAAAGGCAAAGTACTTAAATAAAGACATCTACCGATGGCATTCAAGTCACATCTACCGATGGCATTCAATGCTCACATCTGCCGATGGAATGTCAAGATACTTCTGCCAATCGAATTGAAGGATGCTTCTGCCGATGAAGTTTGAAAGATGCATCTGCCGACGATTTTTTCAAGGTGCATCTGCTGACAATTTTTCAAGGTGCATCTGCCGACGATTTTTCAAGGTGCATCTGCCGATGGAATTCAAAGCATGCATCTGCCAACGATTTTTCAAGGTGCATCTGCCGATAACTTTCGAGCTCCATCTGCCGATAACTTTCGAGCTCCATCTGCCGATAACTTTCGAGCTCCATCTGCCGATAACTTTCGAGCTCCATCTGCCGATAACTTTCGAGCTCCATCTGCCGATAACTTTCGAGCTCCATCTGCCGATAACTTTCGAGCTCCATCTGCCGATAACTTTCGAGCTCCATCTGCCGATAACTTTCGAGCTCCATCTGCCGATAACTTTCGAGCTCCATCTGCCGATAACTTTCGAGCTCCATCTGCCGATAACTTTCGAGCTCCATCTGCCGATAACTTTCGAGCTCCATCTGCCGATAACTTTCGAGCTCCATCTGCCGATAACTTTCGAGCTCCATCTGCCGATAACTTTCGAGCTCCATCTGCCGATAACTTTCGAGCTCCATCTGCCGATAACTTTCGAGCTCCATCTGCCGATAACTTTCGAGCTCCATCTGCCGATAACTTTCGAGCTCCATCTGCCGATAACTTTCGAGCTCCATCTGCCGATAACTTTCGAGCTCCATCTGCCGATAACTTTCGAGCTCCATCTGCCGATAACTTTCGAGCTCCATCTGCCGATAACTTTCGAGCTCCATCTGCCGATAACTTTCGAGCTCCATCTGCCGATAACTTTCGAGCTCCATCTGCCGATAACTTTCGAGCTCCATCTGCCGATAACTTTCGAGCTCCATCTGCCGATAACTTTCGAGCTCCATCTGCCGATAACTTTCGAGCTCCATCTGCCGATAACTTTCGAGCTCCATCTGCCGATAACTTTCGAGCTCCATCTGCCGATAACTTTCGAGCTCCATCTGCCGATAACTTTCGAGCTCCATCTGCCGATAACTTTCGAGCTCCATCTGCCGATAACTTTCGAGCTCCATCTGCCGATAACTTTCGAGCTCCATCTGCCGATAACTTTCGAGCTCCATCTGCCGATAACTTTCGAGCTCCATCTGCCGATAACTTTCGAGCTCCATCTGCCGATAACTTTCGAGCTCCATCTGCCGATAACTTTCGAGCTCCATCTGCCGATAACTTTCGAGCTCCATCTGCCGATAACTTTCGAGCTCCATCTGCCGATAACTTTCGAGCTCCATCTGCCGATAACTTTCGAGCTCCATCTGCCGATAACTTTCGAGCTCCATCTGCCGATAACTTTCGAGCTCCATCTGCCGATAACTTTCGAGCTCCATCTGCCGATAACTTTCGAGCTCCATCTGCCGATAACTTTCGAGCTCCATCTGCCGATAACTTTCGAGCTCCATCTGCCGATAACTTTCGAGCTCCATCTGCCGATAACTTTCGAGCTCCATCTGCCGATAACTTTCGAGCTCCATCTGCCGATAACTTTCGAGCTCCATCTGCCGATAACTTTCGAGCTCCATCTGCCGATAACTTTCGAGCTCCATCTGCCGATAACTTTCGAGCTCCATCTGCCGATAACTTTCGAGCTCCATCTGCCGATAACTTTCGAGCTCCATCTGCCGATAACTTTCGAGCTCCGGATAACATTCAAGCTGCATCTGCCGCTGAAGTCCTCAAGGTGCATCTACCGATGGCGTTTTGAGATAATCATGCCGATAGCTTTTTAAAGCTGCTTCCACCGATGATCTTCGCCAGAATTCAAAATAGCCGCGAAGCTACAATGACGTCGTTTTCAGCATTAACTCCAGAACTTTAATGGCGACGACGACTTGCAACTACAGACGGCAACGACTACCTGATCTAGTACGGATGCTTCCCAACGGTAACTTTTTCCATTTGAAGAAAGGAGCATTGAAGTCAAGAGCTGACTAACATACAGAGTATTTAAGCCAAGGTTAGAGCACGAAGGAACAACTTTTACTTTGCGAATCTTACTCTTGAGCCCTAATCTGCAAATCATTCATACTCTGTATTTCTTCTACACCTCTCTACATTAACTTGAGATTTAATCCTTGTGACAGTGTAGTCTGAGCTTACCATTTACGAACTCTACAATCTGTATAAAGCAGTGGATTGACGCCCGTGAAGTTCAATCCTGAATTGTAAAGGCAGTTGATCGGAGCCTGGAATTCGATCTGTTTTCTCGCTGAGGAGAAGGTTAAGGATCTTCAAGGGGTGAACCTTGAAGCGTGGGATATAGGCAAGGTTTGTCGAACACGTAAAATCTGTGTTGATTTTTTCTCTCTCTCTCTGTTATTTGCATTATTGTGTTTGCTTGCTGATTAGTTTAAGAAAATTAAAAATGTCTAATTCACCCTCCTCTTAGACAATCTCGATCCTACATTCCATACATTGACTAAAATAGTAAGTAAAAGCATATTGAAATATTTAATTTATTCATGCAACAATCCACAACAAAAGTATTTAATTCACAAAGTTCACCCTTCTCTCCTTGCAACCACCTGATATTTAGCACATAAAAGAAGAAAAACAATCATAATATTAACAATATAAATCATTGTATTGAAGACAAGAAAAATATGAAGAATCTTTTCTATAATGCGATGTTGCGCTAATCCAGTAGCAACGAGATCCAGTGTCAGCCGTCGAAGAAGGAACTCTGTTCGTGTTATGTGTTTCCACCTACTGAGTCTTCTTCCTTCTCTCTAGAGATTTTCCCTTAGTTCTCTATTTGTCTCCTCCTTTTTCTATTAAGCGTTACCTGCTTTTAAGTAAAATGATTTGCCTTTCATTATGATTTTTCTCTCATCAACCATAATTTGAAATGCAAATTAAATCCACTTTTTTTCTCTCTCCAGCCGTCTATCTAGAAACTACTCTATAACTAATTATGTTTTTCCATATTTGTGTGTTTTCTCCAAAAATTTGCATAAAAATTATCTTTTCATGAGTTTTCCCTGATGACACTCGATTTATCCTGAAAACTCAAATTCCATATAATTAGACATGGAATCATTTCAGTACTGCAAGACATCAATCTATTCTATTACCTTAGGCAGTAAGGCCATGACAGCACGTCGCTCATGCTACCTTGGCTGCGTGCATTGCGCACAAAGTATGTTAATTGGTGTAAAATAGGAAAGTTCGACCTTGAACGATTTGATTTGGGAACCACCAGTTGCTGAGCTTAGCTGACTCAAGTTGTTTCTTACGAGGCATAGGGCTTGGAATTACTTGTTGGGTTGTGACCACACTAATGTTGACTAGTCTCTCATTGAATATAAAATCTAAAATTAAAATTATAAATCTAAGTTACAAGCTGAAAGGAAAACAAAGACAAAGATTTCGCACATCAAGCACACTTTACTAACCAACAGCATAAACAATACAATTTTAAACATAGAAATATACACTACACAATATTGATAAAAAGGGATACGTCCAAGAAACAACAAACTTAGGAAATATCATCTTACCAAAAACACACTACGCATTATATTTTATGATTTCAAATCGCATCGAGAAGCTCAGCACTAACTATGTCCATGATTGGTCGAGCTTTGCACATTGCCGCCAATGGAAGTATCTTGGGCATAGTTACACCACTACCTTCACTCATATCAATCTCTTCTTCCCCCTCTCTCTCCCAATCAAAGCATTGAATCAATGATGCTAGCACCAACCCTACCACTCGTTGGGCCATACCCGAGCCTGGGCAGGCCCGTCTACCCAATCCGAATGGCAGGAATTTATAAGTCAATGTCGTCTCCTTCTCATCTAGATATCTTTTGGGATTGAATTTGTGGGTTCGTCCCAAAGGTTTGGGTCCCTATGTATGGCCCAAACATTCACCAATAAAATTGTGTCACGCTCCAAGTCGTAGACCCCAACGGTACAGTCGTTAGAGGAGTAATGTGGGACTAGCATAGGTGCTGATGGGTTTAATCTTAGGGTCTCTGAAATTACTCCTCGGAGAAAGGGCAATCTCGACATGTTGGCTTCCTCGACCAACCGGTGTTCTCCTATTTGAGAATCCAACTCCGCCTTTGTTTTTTTCAAAACCTTAGGATTATTCAGCAAATGAGTCATTGCCCACTCCAAAGTCACTGTCGTTATGTCGGTTTCCGCGAGAATCAATGTCTGAAGAAATTTTTGGATTTCAATTATGAAATAAAAAATGGTATACCCAAAATTTAAATTTTACTAAATGAATAAAATCTTTAGCGTCGATTGTGATAAATTATGAATCTTTCAAATGAAAAACGGAGATAATAAAATATTAGATTTTAAACTTAAAATATAAGAGAAATATATTTTTAAAAAAATCATGGTTTACAAATTTTAAATATGTTTAAGAAAATAACCACAACGAATAACAGTGAATCAGTGATGTGATATCAGATGGTTGTAATGGAATTTGAAAAGAAATCCAGAAAAGATGAAAGTCAAGTAGTTCACCAGTACAAATCCCTTGATAAACTGTTCGCTGTAGTAGTCGGGCTCTGAATGTTGCAGAGAGAGTAGGTGGTCAATCATGGTATTCCTTCCTTCTTCTCTCTTCGACCGATGCTCATCAACCAGACCCTGTAGAAACGCATCTACTCTCTTCGCAATCTTTTTTATTCTCTTCTCGTATCCATTCCTACTGACCCAGTTCAGAATCGGCAGAAAATCTCCTGGATTTGAAGCTCCACCATGAGCAAGAACCTCCTTCATTAACTCCCTGAATCGGCCCGCTTCTTCTTCATTCGACACCTCGTCGCCGTAATATCTCTTTCCGGCAGCCATTCTCATTACGATGTTAAACGTAAGCTCCGGGAACAGCCGTTGCAGGTTCACTTTCGAGAATTCTCCGGTGGAATTTTCTGTCAGTTTCCGTAGCAAACGCTTCACTTCGTCCCTCCGCATCCCAGAAAATGTGTTGATTCGGCTCGTGGAAAAGATCTCGATAGCTCCGATTCTCCGGAGATTCCTCCAGTGATCGCCATAGGGGGAAGCGACAATGGTCGAGTAGTTGTAGCCCAGGTGTTTGCCCAATAGAAGGCGAGGGCGGTTGGCCAGAACGATGTCATTTTTGGTGAAGCATTCCTGTACTGCCGTCGGAGAAGAAACGACACTAACCTTTCTAGATCCGAATTTCAGAAGGAAAATGGGACCATACGTCTGTGAGAGCTTATGGAAAGTACGATGAACCGGGTGTTTTAAGAGATGGAGGTGACCGATAATCGGAAGAGAAGGTGGGCTCGGCTGTAATTTTCTCCGGCGACGAGCGTTCTTTCTGAGGAAAAGCTTGAACGCTAGGGAGAGAAAGATGATAGAGACTGAGACATAAACACTGTATCCTCCATTGCTGTCTATCTTGGGTTTGTTCAACAACTCACTAACCGGTGAAGATATATATAGATATTGCTTTTTATCATTATTATTTATAAGATAATGTTTTATTAGTTAAATAATAACAAAATATAGGTTCGTATTTAAAATACATTCTTCTAGAAATGAGCTGGGAAATTGTGTTCGTCTCTCCAATTCTTTAATGGGAAATACAAGAAACGAATAAAAATTTGATGATTATTATTAATTTCTATTATAACTTTCTTTAATTCAGTTTAATTTTTTAGCTGCAAAATTAAATTTAATTTTTTTGATGATATATTATTTCTTACTTTAAATTTAAACATCCAGATTATTATTTTAATTCTAATACACGTATAAATAGTAGGGGTGTTCAAACCGAACCGGAACCGACGAACCGAACCGGAACCGATGAATTAGGTTCGGTTCGGACCGGTTTTGAGCCACTGAAAACCGGACTTCGGTTTGGCATTTCTCAAAACCGGTTAATGCGGTTCGGTTTTCGGTTTGGATTGGTGAAACCGCTCCAAACCGATCCGAACCGTTGTTGATTAAAATTCAGTATTCATTCACTGAAGAGCGTAGAGCGAAGAGCGAAGCAAACGGCGAAGTCGCGAAGACCTAATTCCCGATTCTTCAACTGCGACTGCGACTGCGACTTCGACTTCGACTTCGACGACTAGACACCTGACAGACAAGGACGATCAGGCGAGGTGACGGCGACGGCGAGGCGACGACTCTACTCTCAGTCTCTGCTACGGGCTATCGAGTATCGACGACGACAAAGAGCACCGACGACACACGATCAGGCAACCGAATAACGATAACCGGGTATGTTGATGTTCTATGCTTTGCAGTTAGCTCGTTTTTGTGTTTGACAGAGAGCAAAATCAATGATTTTGCTCTCTGTGAACAAACGACAGAGAGCAAAATCATTGATTTTGCTCTCTGTAAAAAAATCACAGAGAGCAAAATTGCTCTCTGTCGTTTGTTCACAGAGAGCAAAATTTCTCTCTTTCACTAACCAGGAGGAGAGCAAATTGCTCTCCTTCGTTTGTTTACAGAGAGCACGAGCAATTTTGCTCTCTGTAATAAAACCACAGAGTGCAAAATTGCTCTCTGTAATAAAACCACAGAGAGCAAAATCAATTGTGGTTTTATTACAGAGAGCAAAATTGCTCGTGCTCTCTGTAAACAAACGAAGGAGAGCAATTTTCTCTCCTCCTGGTTAGTGACAACAAAAACAAACGACAATGTTGCTCTCTGTTTTTAACCTCGAGCAATGTTTACTACTTAGCATGTTTATATGTGTTGTTTATATGTGTTTTGCACTGTATGATTACATAATGTTTCTGTTTTGGGAGACTCTTCGGGCGTGACCGAGAGCAATGTATATGTTTTATTTGTTTTGTTCTGTGATATTTTATCATAACTGAGAGCATTAATCTAATGTTTACCAAACAAGTAAACAAGTCGTTGATTTTGATTGATTAAATTTGTTTTAGGATGGAAAGCATTAATGATAGTGTAGAGGGTCCTGCACGTAGTCAAACGAAAAGGAAAAAATCAGAAGTTTGGGATCATTTTACGAAGATTGACAGTTGTGATAGTAGCAATCCTAGAGCAAAATGTAATCATTGCTCACAGTCATATGCATGTCATTCATCGAAGAATGGTACAACAAACTTGAAAAAACACATTCTTAATTGCAACAAATTATTGGCAAGTGTTGATAGGAAGCAAAAGACATTAAGCTTACAGAGTATGGGAGGGGGATCGAGTCTAACTTGTTTTAGTCTTGAAACTTGTCGAGAATTGCTTGCAAAGATGATTATTGTTGATGAATTGCCTTTGAAATTCGTGGAAGGAGAGGGTTTTAGAACATATTCGCAATATGTTCAACCTAAGTTTTCCATACCTTCTAGAATTACCATTGGACGAGATATTATGAGTATTTATGAGAAAGAAAAATTGAAACTGAGAGATTATTTTAGAAATACTACTCAACGAGTATGTTTGACTACAGATACATGGACATCTGTTCAAAATTTGAATTACATGGTATTAACTGCTCATTACATTGACAGTGATTGGATATTGGGTAAGAGAATTATCAATTTTTGCTTGATTTCGAATCATAAAGGCGAAACGATTGGTAAAGAAATAGAAAGATGTTTGTTAGAATGGGGAATTGAAAATGTTTTGATGATTACAGTTGACAATGCTTCATCGAATGATGTTGCAATCTCGTATTTGGTCAAAAGTATTAGAAATTGGAATGGGTTAGTTTTGAATGGAGAACACATGCATGTGAGATGTTTTGCACATATTTTGAATTTGATTGTATGTGATGGTTTAAAAGATCATCAAGAGTCTATTGCAAGAGTTCGTAGAATGGTGAAATATGTTCGATCTTCTCCTGCAAGGCTACAACAGTTTAGAAATTGTGTTGATAATGTAAAGATCACTTGCAAAAGTAATGTTTGTCTTGACGTACCTACTAGATGGAATTCTACATATTTAATGTTAGAAAGTGCCGAAAAGTATGAAAGAGCTTTTGCAAAGTTAGTTGAAAGTGATGTTCATTATTTTCTTGATTTGAGTGGGGAAAGTGAAAGACCACCCACAATAGAAGACTGGGCTAATGTTAGAGAGCTTGTCAAGTTTTTGAAGATCTTTTACGATACAACTATTTCCGTTTCGGCCTCCTCACATGTCATCTCCAATATTTATATTAGTGAAGTGTGTAATTTGAAAATGATTAGCCATGAGCACTCTCAGTGTGATAATCCATTGTTGAAAAGAATGGCGATTGACATGCAAAGAAAGTTTGACAAATATTGGGGGAGTTGTGATAAATTCAATATGTTGATGTGTGTAGCAATTGTACTAGACCCTAGATATAAAATAAAGTTTCTGAAACATTGTCTCACCGTGTTGTTTGATAGTGACAAAGCAAATGATTTAGTGAGACAAGTAGAAATTGTGATGGAAAGATTATATCTCCATTATAAATCTGATTTTGATACTTCAGAAGACAATTCTAGTATGATGGTTGGAATGACTTCTACCGTAACGAGACAGAGTAGTACTTCAACTTGCAATAAGGTGCATGAGATGTTTTTTAATGATCAAGATGAGGATGACGATTCAATTAATCAGACTGAAGTTCATCAATATTTATCTGAAAGATTAACAAAGTTTTCAGATAAAATTGATATTCTAGCATGGTGGAAAGTTAATTCCTTGAAATTTCCACTATTGAGTAAAATAGCAAGAGATGTATTAGTTATCCCCATTTCAACAGTTGCTTCGGAATCAGCCTTTAGTAACGGAGGCCGTGTGCTCGATTCATTTCGTAGTTCTTTGTCCCCAAAGACTGTCGAGGCTCTTATTTGCACTCAAAGTTGGATTCGGACGACAAAACATCAATCTACCAACTTTGATTCTTCACTGGCAAATATTGACGAAATTGAACAAGGTATGTTCTGTTTTATTTTATATCTTTGTTTTCTTTTCGTTTCATACTTCTAATTCATTTTATCTAATTGGTTTATCAACTATATTTTGTAGATTTCTCATCAACTAATGGAGAAGAAGATATTCTTCCAATATTGGTGGAATAGTTGAAAGTTTGGAGCGAATATTCTGTTTTTTATTTATATTTTTACAACATTCTGAAATATTTGGTTTTTGTTTTTTGAAATATTGGTGGAATATTCTGTTTTTTCATTGACGTCATGTCTCTGTTTTGTAATATCACTAGTGCTTACTGTTTACCTTTTATCTAACAGTGGTGGGATTGGCAATTAGATTGTGATGTGTCTGTAAATTCTGAGCTTATCCACCAATTTCTTTTCAGGCCTTGTTTTTGGTTGGAGTTTTATAATAAAAACAGGCGTAAAAGTTATGATGATATCCTTTGGCATTTGCATTTTTCACTGTTCTCTAAAAGCTGTGATGATTTCAGGCTCAAAGAACTGTTCCTGCCTTCCTGGGGTAGAGTTTCTGCTGTTTAATTAAACAAATGGATGAAAATGTGTAGAAAAGAAAGAAAGCAGGCAGGCCGCAGGGCACTTTAATTGAGATTTTGTCCACCCAAAAACACTTCTGAATTCTTTTATTTGACATTTGATTCTAGGAAATTATGTTGTCTTTAGAATATATTTTTACAAAAATAGATTGTAGAACCGAAACCGAACCGAAACTTTCGGTTCGGTTTAGGTTCGGTTTTGGTGTGCCCCAAAACCGGTTTCGGTTTGGCAAATCCAAAACCGAAACCGATCGGTTCGGTTTGGTTCCTCCCCAAAACAGAACCGAAACCGGTTTTGAACACCCCTAATAAATAGAGATCAAGGGAGTTCTTATTGTCGTGGGTTTTCTTCAACCACGTTGGAGGAAAAAATCAAGAGGGTTTTGCATGGCTTCTACAAGCTGTTTTGTCCACCCATGTTAAACAATCACACGATTTCTTTATTTCTATAATTTGTGAAAAATTGGAGATAATCTGGAGAGATTATTATAATGTCCTTTCTATTAATTTTGAGTTTTTGCTGGAGATTTCTGTTGTGAAAAATAATTCGCAAGTGTACGAATCACAACAAGTAATACAGTGATAAAATAGAGTGTCGAATCCACGAGGACTTGTAATTAATAATCGAAATAATTAATCTTAATTCTAAATTAAACACACGTTTTTTTTTTGAAATTAAAATAAACAACTAAAATAATTGAAATAAACTAAGATAAAATATCGCAACAAATAAAATGAGATTAAATCAAATTGATAAAAGCCTAGGTACTTCGATTTCACTAAGACAATATTTATTTCCGTCTTTCGCAATTATATTCATAAATATTCTTCCTATGTTGATAATCGATTTCACTAAAGTCTAATATAATCTCTCTCGAGCATTGCGTAGTTTATCTGATTAATGGGTTATCACTTCTCAGTCTCAAATCCTACATTAATCAAATACAATTCAATCAAGAAATCTCAGTAATCACACCAATACCGTAACTATCTCTAGCCTACGCATATTCATGAGATTAATTTCAGTGCTCGGGTATTTATCACCTCTCAGTCTCAAAACACCCCAATAATCAAATAAAGATTGGCAAAAAATTTACAGGCTTTAAGAACAGAAATTAAATGTGCCAACAATATTGGAAGAAATACGTATAGAATATAATTAAACGAAGAAATAAAAATAAATATCGTCTAACTACATCGTAGCCCTAGAAGAAAGAGTTTAGTTCATACTAAAAGAAAAATAAACAACAATAGTAAAATATTGCATAATTAAATAGTGGAAATATGAAGAAAAGAAAACTATGCTGTGGAAATCGCTTGATCGCCCCTCTGCCGTTGAAAATCGCCCCCAGCTGCTTGCCTTCAATATCCGAATACAGAATATCCCCAATTTGTTTTCTTTAGATTTTTTATTTTTTTCTTTTCAACTGATCAATGGTTCAGATTTGAAGACTTTTTGCTTTGACGGTTCAGATCAGAGTCAGCAACCTTTCTAAAATTGATTTCATATGTGGCGATCGATCGCTTGAATGTGGCGATCGATCGTCTCTTCTGTTTTTGTCTCGATCGCCATCACTCGATCGCCAGTCACCGATCGCTTCAGATTTTATTCTCTTGTGGCGATCGATCGATCGCTTGAATGTGGCGATCGATCGCCACCTTCTCTGTTTTCTTGCACTCCGCTTCTAATTATTCCGTGTTTGTGGCGATCGGTCGCTGGTATGTGGCGACTGATCGCCACCTCTTCTGTTTCTTCCTCTTGTTTTAACTAAAATTTTGTCTTCCTTTTGTAATTCTTTTCTTCCTTTGCTTCTCTTCTTTATCTTCAACTTTTTACATTCAATTTCCCTGTTTTAAATAAATTTTCTGCACACTTACACAAAATACATCAAATTCTTTCAAACGCTTGAGATAAACTTACCAAATCAAGTCTAAAGAATATAAATAAGTGTGTAAAATACACACTTATCAATTTCGTTCAGGTTTCGGGCTAAAATAATTAAAAAAAAGGTTTTAATTTAATTTTGTATATTTTTATTTACTAATAATAAAAAAAAAAAGCTTAACTTCATTCTTCTAGAAAAGGGTGAAAGAGATGTGGAAATTAAAATCCGTACATAGACCGAGATCCCCAAATTTTATCTCGCAAGTTTTATCATATTTGAAAAATATAAAATAAAAAAAATGAAATATTAAAAAAAATAATAATAATAATAATAATAATAATTTAAGTTTAGCAAAACGTGCTTCATATTAGTTAAAATTATTTATTTATAATTCAACTGAACTTCCAATTCTTGTCATGCTTTACTAATCTCTCTCTATTTTCCTTTATTTTATTTATTGGAGTCAATCCCACATTGGAACGAATGGACAGCAATTGAAGCCATATCAGTTCATATTTACTATTTTTTGGCAAGTAGCAGGATGGACTCAAGTTTATGAGTGTGCATTTATTTGGACACGGATTTCTAGATATATATATTATGATTATTTTTTATTTTTACCTCTTAACTTTTACATTTTGATGCGATATTCGATAATTATTACAATTAATATAATATATCATAAATAATTAAAATAATTATTAAATGCATTAATAATGTTTATCACATCAAGAAATAAGAAGATAAAAAAAAAATAAAAGAGAATTAACTTAGTGTAAGTCAAATATTAGGGAGTAAGCTCACAAAATGGTTGAATGAGAGCATCGATGAGTTGATCTACATATGAAACACGAGTCAAGCAAGCACAACCATTTTTAATCTTGTTCATGAATAAAATGACATTGCTTCATTTTCAAGAGTAAAAAAATTGGATTGCGCCATAAATTTACGGAACTGCGTTATCTTAATAAAAACCTAGTAAGGATTTTCACTTCAGAACATGACATTATAATATATTTCATTACATATGCTTATAACGTGAAAACATTTTCTTGCTCAATAGAAAGTGGACAACAAACAACGAATCTTTCTTGGTCAAAACGAATCTTTCCGGGTCAACATAATCCAATACACACTAGTATTAACATAAATAATAAAATGTATGTATAAATAAGTGAGGAAAAAAACTTACATAATAAAAAACTGATATGTTATGAGACTAAGTGTCATGATCCGCGAGAGACTCGAGACAGAATGCTGAACCATTCGGCCTGAAGCGAACCTGATAGCTGAACCTCCTACTTAAACATCTTAATTATTGTAGACGAAAACTTAAATAACAAAAAGTTAGGGTCCAACCAGCTGGGCTAAAGAAAGAGTTCTAATAAATGACATCAAGATAAAGCGACAATATAAATTTAAAATAAATGTGTCAAAACAAAATAACAATAAAAATCAATAACAAGATCAAACCTCACAAATAATCTAAAAGTCCAAGAATCGGAAAAGTCCATTATATTTTCAAGTTTTGATACCTATCATAGATTAGGGTTGAAAAAATAAAACTTGGTCCAAAATAGGCCCTGAGTTGCGCCCTAAAACATACCTAGTTGTGGCCTAAAGATCGTTAAAATAGTGAACCAAGGAGGATTGAGCAGAGGCCAAAAAAATGTGGTGCATTGCCGGCAAGAATTGAGCCACGACTCAACACCTTCTGAGCTGCAGCTCGATGTTGTCTTCTCGCTGCTGGTTTGCGCTGGAAATCCCATATTTTCCGACCCAACTTACATCCAAACCATTTTTAACTTCTAGGAAGTTTAAAAGGATAATTTTCATTCATCTTTAACACCACCTAGTTCCAAAAATCACAACTTTGTAATAGAAATGCTTAAACCATCCTATTAACCTTAAGAGAAAGTTTCTGCAACACCCGACCTTTTTGCATGTAATTATTTCTCGAACCATTTCTCGGGATTAATTTAATATAAATGCAATATGTGTTTTGTTGGAAAACCAAACTAATGTTTAGCTAAGCATTACACTAAGTTAAAATGCATGGAAGGGTAAATCGGGGAGAAATTAAGGTTGGTGGGAGATAGCCAATGGTTGGGTGGCATCTGGCAACTTGTTGAAGAAGCTAAGTTCCACCTTCTACGTGAAACCCTCTTCACTTCTCTTCTCTGCTCTCTCTCTCCTTTCTCCTCTCTGCATTCTCTCTTCCTGTCGACAAACAACCATCGAAGTTACTTCGATCTTCTCAGATTCCTTTCTGTTTTTCCACTAAGGTAAACATCTGTTATTGCTAACAAGCTTGGTAAAGTTTAATGTGAGTTTTTATCGAAGTTGAGGGTTATGATGTTTGGTAAAAACTCACTGTTTTTGGATGAAAACACACCGGTTTGTTTTCCTAAGGGTTTGAATGAGTTTGGAACAGATTTTTTTTACCAACTTATTAGTTAACATTTGCAGCTGTTTAATACCTCTTCATGCATACTACAGATCCGAGCATTTCAGGGACATTCGAGCATCTGACACCGCAACAAACAAGTAAGTTCATAACCGTAGGTTGGCCCTTAAGGCCCTACATCACGGAGGTACTAGGTTTCCTGTTCTGTCGGGTTGTTTTGGGTAGAAAGGTTATAGTTTATGTTCTGAAATGTCTGGCTTCGATTTACTTTCTGTTGTCTTATTTCTGCTGTATGCCTGTTTAAGTTCAAGCACCGTTCATGTATACACGTTTTCTCTGAAAGACATGCAAATGTTTTCTGTACACTGTTTGAAACTAAACAAGATAAAATCCGACTGAAATGTACCAGGTTAAGTGCGAGACGGGGACTGGCCCCCAGAACTGTTTACTGTTTACCGTTTACTGTACTGTATCCCTGAATGTGCCTGATAGTGCACCCTCCCCCTCCCCCACTGTTTGTCAGTTCCCCTATAAGCTCCACTTAATTCTACTGCCATTGTAACTTAATGCTCTGCACTGTCACCGTATTTCTGAAAAAACTGCATGCATAGCATTTTGCATCTCTGCATTCTGATTATGTCCTTACTGAGTTTTAGACTCATAGGTGAACTCTCTGATGTAGGTACTGAACCTGAAACCGAGGACTTTGTTCCTCAAAATGACGATCTGATGTAACTGGTGGATCGAGCTCACAGGGTGGTTGCTGCAGTTTGACATAATTCTGTTCTGAGGTTCAAGTTTTTAAAATATAGTTTATATTGTAAAGTTTTATGAAATTCTGGTCTTTGTGTTAAAAGCCCTGTAGAAAACTTCTGTTTTGGGAGTTTCTGTAAATATATGTTAAGTTTTTGTAACGACCCCGGCCAGGAGCCGTCACGTGTTCATATTCTTTCATTAATCGTCTGCTTGACTTTTACTAATATTACATTCACTTACTATCTCTCAACAGACTTTCACATTTTACATATACTCTTTTTTTTTAAACTGGTAATAGAGACGCAGAACCATTAAGGAAGACGAACCCTCTCGTGCCCGACTTCCCACGCCTCGTCGGCTCAACCTTCACAGAGTCGAGCGACTAGACTCGGTCATTGGCTTCTTGACAATTTCGGGAAAAGAGGAGGTGCCCTCAATTTTCTTAACTTAATACCACTCGGGTTTGCATGGGTTGCATTCGTTGACAACCCTCAGTAATTTAGTCGTCCGGTCATCACGTGCATTACGCGTGACTCGCTTAACATCGCCTAAAAGAAGACATCTTCCGGTGGGCACGTGGGCCTCCCGTGCTAATTTAAAATATCATCCGGTCGCTAGACGACAAAACACACTTTACATCTTCCGGTCGCTAATCGACAAACACATTTTACATCTTCCGGTGACGTCATCCGGAAGACTAAACCATCAAACAACTACCCTTCGGCATCTGCCGATGACGTCAGCCGGAAGACTAAACAGTCAAACAATTATTCCTTCGGCATCTGCCGATGACGTCAGTCGGAAGACTAAACCATCAACAACTATTCTTTCGGCATCTGCCGATGACGTCAGCCGGAAGACTAAACCATCAACAACTACTCTTTTGGCATCTGCCGATGACGTCAGCCGGAAGACTACCCCTTCCAGCTTCCGTCTTACGGTAGAGAACTCTAAATCATCAAATAACTCCTTCCAACAGAAAGAAAACACAACTCATTCAAAATGCATATAGCGGAAGACTTAAGCAACAGACCATTTATAAATCTATATAATCATTCCCTGACTCAGTGATCCACTAGACAGTTTCAAAGCTCAACGTTTTAAAATAATCTCATCCTACTTAAACTACCATATTCTTTAACGTACTGTAACATAAGAGTCTTAACCAGGGGTCATAAATCGCCTCTCCAGTCCCGCACTGTCACCTTGAGCATCCTCCAGCAACCAGCCTTAAGCATCCTCCTTGAACATAACATCCTCACCTGAACCTTCTTCACCTACACCATAAGGTTTAACTATAAGCCTAATGCTTAGTAAGGAATGCATGCTGTCAGATATACATGAGTACACAATTTAAAGAGACATAAGTTCATAAACCATTCATCATTCGTGTTCATCTTTATCTTTTACATAACATGTATTAAGGCAGGGAACGAGGGAGGAAGACAGGGGTACATAGTCATTTGCCTATCGCGGCAGTCATACATAATCATTTGCCTATCGCGGCAACCATGATACATCACTCGGCCTCCCCAGTGGGAAAATTCGCGAGCCATACATGTCATTACTCGGCCTCCACCAGTGGGAGATTTTGCGAGTCATACATATCATTACTCGGCCTCCACCAGTGGGAGATTTCGCGAGTCATACATATCACTACTCGGCCTCCACCAGTGGGAGAATTCGCGAGTCATACATAACGTAGTCTTTTCCCCGTTCTGCACTTAATCATGGTTACATTTACTTTTCATGTTCTCTACTTAATCATAAACGTGGGCATAATGCATGGACATGAGGTTCACAGAGAAAAGTCATACCATAAGGACAAGTAGAACATCCTGTAACTTTACATTTACTTACACAACTTCTTCATGTCGTGGAAATAACAAATCATAGTCAACAAGTTAACATTTCAGTGATTTCCTAATACCCTTGCAGTGTAGGGCCCTAGAGGCCGGAAATCTTAACACATTCACTTACCTGGATTCCTCAGCAATCCGAGCTTCTTTCCTTTAAACTTCTTCACCTAAAACATGTACATTACAGTAGTTAAAACAAAGTCCTAATCATAAACCATCCTAGGATCTAATAGCTAAAGTCATTCCGATTACTCTGTTTGGCACACTGCAATCTGAAATCCGAAACTAGGTGGACAGGTTTTACCATTGGTTAAATTCGAGTTGGTTACTTAAAATGTTCGGAATCGATTCAGGATGACATCTTTACTCTCAGATTTTGAAAAGTCTTAAACTACTCAGCCACTGCTAGAAATATTCGAACTCAGTGCCGAGCTGAAAACAGAGCTCTATTTACTAATGAATGACTACATTGTCCATTTCATACCTCGGGTGTGGATTTGCAGAGAAGAGCAAGCTCGAAACCAGCCGTCGGTAAGGGAAGTTCTGGTAGCCGAGAGCAAAAACTTGGGAAAGAAGGAATCGCCGAGAGGAAATGTCGGCTACAGTGGTAGTAAATGAGGTTTAAGGTTTCCATTTCCTATTTATACTTAATCCATCAATTCTAACTGCCACCTAACCTAGTTTTAATCAACTTGTAATAAATTTGTCTTAACATTAAATTTAAATCATAACGGTTAAATAAGAGGGTGACAATGAAAATGGTCAGAAAATCACCTGGCCGAAATGTCGGGTGTTACAGTTTTGTACTGTCTTTGAAATTTTGAAACAATGTATAGATTCTGTTTCAATGTTTAAAACCGCTGTATTTGACAGTTAAGTTTGTATTCTAGAGTATTCTGGAATTTGTTTGGGATATTCTCTGATAATCTGTGCGTGGATTGTCTCTGGTTTTGGAATAATCCATGCAATTGTTTTCTTGATCTTCTGTTAGGTTTTCTAACTTCTGTCATGTTCCCATGTATGTTTTAAAACTGTGTTTAGAATCGGGTTTGAAGGTTTGAAGCCCTTAAGCCTTCTGTGTGAAGTTTTCTGTTCCTATGACTTGCTGTTAAAGTAGTCAAGTTTTGCCTTAAAAGCTGCATCTTCCGATCACGTTCACTGCTGCTTTAAGCATACATCCACCGGTAGTCACTGTTCACATTTTGTCTTATTCACATTCACCGCCAAACAGTGATTTTGCCTTAGGTTTTTCCTCCTGCCGATCTCGTTTATTGTCTGCATCCACCGATGACGTCATCCATCTTCCGGCTGACGTCCTCTCCTTCTACCGATTTCGTTCACTGCCTGCATCCACCGGTGACGTCATCCATCTTCCGGCTGATGTCATCTCATTCTACCGATTTCATTCACTGCCTGCATCCACTGGTGACGTCATCCATCTTCCGGCTGACGTCATCTCCTTCTACCGATTTCGTTTACTGTTTGTTCCTACCGGTGAACTCAATTCTTGTTCATAGTTCACATCCACCGATTAGCACTGTTCATCTTTTGTTATATCTGCATCCACCGATAGCTTTTACCTTCTGCACAGTTTTACTCTCCTCCTTCCGATTATCACTGTACACTTTTGTTTTATTTAATCCACCGAAGCTCTTTTTATACCAAGTCTTCCGCCAGCCTGAATTCTTTTAAATTACGTTCATTTTTGTTTTCCGCTTCACTCGAGAACTCTCTCTCTCTCTCCCTGTAAATGTTTTCTGTTACTCACTGTAGTTTCTCCCTCTCTGTAAAGTTACTTTTATAGGGTTTGCGATGACAGTGCATGTTTCCTGTCATTCGATTTTATTTCTCTGTAAATATTTTAAAAGTATAATGTCCACTGTTTTGACGGATCTGTTCAAAGAAAATAGTCACTGTTTTCCGTTATCTGTCCCGGAGTGATGGCTCCGATCCCGGACTCCGATCGTGTTCGGTTTCGGGCTGTCACAGTTTCAATTTTGACACACCTGAAAATTTTGAGATAAACAATAATGCACACTACGATTTATCCTCTAAAACTAGACTTTTGTTCCTTTAAATCAAAGAAACAATTCACCATGTAAAGAAGCCAATTCATTAAACGATTTCAGAGAGGATGTTCATAAGTTTTCCTCCTACCTGTGGACATTTTCTTCTACCTCTGAAAGATCGCAGACTCTCCTCAAAGGAGATGCCCCTTTTTTCAGAAGCAAGAAATTCTCCAGCAACCTCTCCTCAGCAAACTTGTTTCACTTATAAAGAATTGTTGCCTTTGCTGGATGAAAGTTTTGGAGAGGAAGCAGCAGAGTTTTGAAATGAAATAAAATAGGGGAGGGATTCAATCTATTGAAAAGGAAGAGATACTCTTCTCCGCGTAACTTCACCACAAAAGAGGTTTTAATTGTTAATAAAATAAAATTTATAGGATTATGGATTGATTTTCTAACCCTAATTTAAGACTCATCCTATTGTATTCCCTTAGTGTTGAGTGTGATAATCATTATGTTGATTTTGTTTTAGCCTCAGACGTCTTCGAAGATTTCAAGTTAGTTGCTAAGATAGAGCTTTCATTTGGAAGGAGTGCTTGATGTAAAGGTAAGGGTTTTATATTATTTGCACTGCATAGCATAATTTTTATGAAAATGCTATTCTGGTGACCTATCACCAATATAAACTTGTAACGGCCCGAGTTATCTGAATCCTGTTCGTCACACAATGCCCGTTCATGACTAAAAATTTCAACCGTATTTTTTTTTAAACTTGCAGCGGAAATCATTTAAGTAAAAATAGAATTAGACAAAGCCATAAAAACAATATTAACATAATCGTTGGAAATATTAAGAAGTAATCGGCCAATAGGAAATAGAAGTTTAAATTGAAATACTTGAGGTGTCACGGAGGTCAAACGGATCTGCCGATTTATAAAGTCAACGGAAGGAGCAGAAACAGAAAATAGAAGGCTTCTGCCGATGACGTCAGCCAAATAAAAAAAAAACAAAGGACATCTCTCGGTAGACTGTATCTACCGGTGACTAAACGACAAAATACACTCTACATCTTCCGATGACGTCAGCCAGATGATTTCCTTCATCCGATTGACTTTGTTCTATATCCACCGGTGACTAAACGACAAGAGTCCTCCTACACTTACCGACGACGTCAGCACGCATCTGCCGATAAGTTTACTGAGACATCATCCGATAGACTTAAACCTACACCTTCTGATTGAGTAGACTGCATACGCCGATCACTAAATGACAAACTCTCTACTTATATCTTCCGATAGGCACATAACTATAACCCGACATCTACCGATAGACTTTATCTACCGATAGTGAACAAAACAACATCTTCCGATAAAACAAGCTACATATACCAATCACTAAATGACATATTTCGTTCTATATCATCCGATGGCTTCCACTGAAGACATCTTCCGATAGACAATAGAACAACAACTCAATCTCTGCCGATAGACTTCATCTAACGATAGAGAACAGAACCACATCTCATCTTCTTCTTGGTATACAAACACGACTCTAACTACAGAAAAGAATTTACTCACTTCATTGAAACCATTCAAAAACATTTCAAACCATTACAATACTCAAAAATCCAATGAGTGCCAACATTAAATCCCAACAGAATACTATTAACAGGAAAATCTCGAAATTGTATTCAAAACATTGAAATCACTACTGTCATGAAAACTCAATATACTTAAATTCAGGAAAATCTCGAAATTGTATTCAAACATTGAAATCACTACTGTCATGAAAACTCAGTATACTTAAATTGAAACACTGTCAACTAAACTTTTACACCAACAGACATCAGTTAATCCGCCTCATCAGTATACCAGTTCGGGACAGAGAAGTGCACCTCCAACCCCATCTATTCGTCAGTAAACTCAGGGAATTCACCGGCAGTATCCTCAACACCTACATCACAAAACTCATCTATTGTAACACCCGAGACTTTCCGGTAACGCACGTATGTCCTAGAATATACGGTTATGAGAGTTTAGTTATTCAAGATTAATGGTGAGCATTGAAATGGAAGAGAAAGAAAATAAAGTGGTTTGACAATTCAACATAAAGAAAGTTGAAAAGTCAACAACCAATAAGAAAATTCCAAAGTACTTTACATGCATTAAAAAGGATGAAATAAATGAAATAAACTGAATGGAAAAGGTGGGATTTAAGGTTGATTCATGTTGGATTTAATGGAATAAAGGTGAGGGATTGTTTTGCAATTTTAAAGAGATTTGAGTTGGGAATTAAAAGTAGAAAAAAACTTTTAGGTTAAAAAGGCAAAAGTGAACCAAAATTCATCATCTTTTTCCCTTTGCTCCACGATCTCCTTGGCTGCCATTGAAGCTCCTCCAAGCTTCATTCCATCAAGAGATTTCAAGGGTTTTTAAGGTACAATTAAGTGGGTTTTTGGTTTATTACAATTAGGTGTTGATTTTTAGTAGTTTGATGGTGTTTTGGAAGAGTTTGGTTAGGGTTTGGAAAACCCTAACCATGGAATCCGAAAATTTGAGTTTACATTCTTGTTTTCTCTCCAAATTGGTTGGTTTAGTTGTTAAATGGATAGTTTAGGTGATTTTGGGGTTAGATTGAAGATTGGAAAGAAGTTACACAAAAATAGGTTTTTACCCTAAAGCGCACTGGTTCTGTTTTTGCCTTTTCGGTTTGGCCAAGTGATTTGTTTGGTTAGTTTAAGTGTTTCAATGGATAGTAGACGTGTAGAGGTTTCCGAGTTGGGGTGGCACGTCGAAATCCGTTGAAAAATGAGAAAGTTATGGCTATTTAAAGTTGGACGGTATAAATTGGCATAAAAATTGGGTTCGGTGTGTTGGAAATGATAAGTGTCATAATTGTAGTTAGTTTAGGATAAGAATTTCTTTAGTTTGGTTAGTTTATTTCTATAGAATCTTTTAGTTGGTTATTAAGTAAGTTTTTCGTAATTGTTAGATGATCGAACGTGTGATTTGACTGGTGGAAGCGAGAAAGCAATTGTCGAGACGCCAGGTAAGTAGAGGACGTTTGTTTTGCCTTAGGGCCTACACCACGGAACAGTAGGATTTATTGTTTGATAGTTGTGTTGTTTATATTGAATAGTGTGGGAATGAATTGCTTGGTTATTGTTGTTGGTGTTAGTTTGGTTGTTGTGGTTATTTTATGTCGTGCCTTGAGTTTGAGTGAGCATGAGATTGTGAGCACGGGTTTGATGATGAGTGAGCATGAGATTGTGAGCACGGGTTTGATGATGAGTGAGCATGAGTTGTGATCATGGGTTCGATGAGTGAGCATTAAGGTAGGATCGCCTTGTGGGCACGTGGCTCGTTGAGCACCCTGCAAGGGATTTTGCCGTAGAATCGTCACGTGGGCACGTGGCTCGTTGAGCACCCCGCGAGAGATTTTACTGGAGATGGCCTAGGGTAGGATCGCCTTGTGGGCACGTGGCTCGTTGAGCACCCCGCAAGGGATTTTGCCGTAGAATCGTCTCGTGGGCACGTGGCTCGTTGAGCACCCCGCGAGAGATTTTACTGGAGATGGCCTAGGGTAGGATCGCCTTGTGGGCACGTGGCTCGTTGAGCACCCCGCAAGGGATTTTGCCGTAGAATCGTCACGTGGGCACGTGGCTCGTTGAGCACCCCGCGAGAGATTTTACTGGAGATGGCCTAGGTAGGATCGCCTTGTGGGCACGTGGCTCGTTGAGCACCCCGCAAGGGATTTTACCGTAGAATCGCCTTGTGGGCACGTGGCTCGTTGAGCACCCCGCAAGGGATTTTACCGTAGAATCGCCTTGTGGGCACGTGGCTCGTTGAGCACCCCGCGAGAGATTTTACTGGAGATGGCCTAGGGTAGGATCGCCTTGTGGGCACGTGGCTCGTTGAGCACCCCGCAAGGGATTTTGCCGTAGAATCGTCACGTGGGCACGTGGCTCGTTGAGCCCCCGCGAGAGATTTTACTGGAGATGGCCTAGGGTAGGATCGCCTTGTGGCACGTGGCTCGTGAGCACCCCGCAAACGTAGAATCGCCTTGTGGGAACGTGGCTCGTTGAGCACCCCGCAAGGGATTATACCAAAGTTAGCCTCAAGTAGAATAGCCTCGTCGGGCACGTGGCTCGTTGAGCACCCCGAGAGGGATTTTACTAGAGACAAATGCAATCAGAACGTGAGGCATACATCGAGGGTTAGAAACTGTATGTGTTAGGATCGTGTGGGAGTTGCATTGTTGTGTTGCGTTGTCAAGTTGAGTGGTGTTGTTGTGGAGGTGTTAGGGCTGTGTGTGAGTTGTGGTGAAATGTGCATGTTTATATTTTGTTATTCCCTACTTGCTAAGCGTAAGCTTACGTGTGCGTGTGTGTTCTGTGGTGTAGGTGTCGACAGGAGTACAGGTGAGGACCTTAAAGAAAGCTAGAACTGGGACGCAATTGGTGGTGTACAGGGCATGCCGGTGCAGGCTAATTGTCGGGGCGTCTTGACCACTATCGTCCTCGGTATTTTGGGAGGAATGTTGTAGATAATTTGGTAAGAGTTTCGTAAGGGTTTTTGTTTAAAACGACTTCGTTAGATGGGGTGTTTAGTACGAATATTTACAAAAGTGTTTTTATAGTGTTTTGAGTGGTTGAGTGGGAAGTATATTGTTTACTGGTTGTAGTATTTGGGAAGTTGAAAACATATATTTTCGTGTGTCTTGGTTTCAGGTTTTGGTTTAAAGAACTTTAGGCGTTATGTCGCTCGTTTTGATTTTAAAATAAATAACGTCGGGTTGCGTTCACTATTTTTATTAATATCCGTTTGAAGTTGGTTTTCCACGAAATTGACGGGATTTGAAGATTTATGTGTCGGGAGCGTATGGTAGAAATTTCGGGATTTTTGGAGGTGTCGGGCTCGTAGAAAAGTGTAGAAAGGTTGGGAAAGTCAAGAAAAGTCAAAACGGGGTGTTTTGGGACGTTTTTGGTCGAAAATACCCGAGCCGGCCCGACCGATAGGGCATGGGTCACGATCGATTGCGGCCGGGGTCAATTTGGGTGAAAATAGCCCGAGCGGGCCCGATCGATCGGGCCCAAAACGCGACCGAACGCGATCGGGCACCTGCGGGGCGCGCAAAGCGCAGGCGCGCGCGCACGCGGAGCGCGCAGGCGCGCCGACCCGCACACACAGCGCGCGCAGCAGTGCGCGCTGGCTCGCTACCTGGGCGAGCGCGGCGCCCAGCGCCCATTTGGGCTGAATTTTGATTTTTTTTTAAATTCTCCCTTTTTCTACAATATTTTGACTCTACATTTTCCGACGTATTTTAAACGTATTTTGGGCCCGTTTTCCAATAAATTTCGAGGGTTCGAAAAACCCGAAAACGAGTTATTAAATTTACAAAAATTATTTTAAACGATGTTTTAAACGCGGGTTTGGTTAGCAAAGTAGCACTCCGAGCCAGGGTGGGTTCGGGGGCGTTACATCTATTAGCCTAATGCTAAGTAAGTAAAGCAATAATAAAATGATATGCTGAAACTTAAATCCTGAATATGCAGTTTCTACTTTCTCATCTCAGTTGCACATCGTTTGTTTACTGATCAGATCCCTTGATTCCCTTGGGAGTGGGATCAATTCTCCCAATGTCATACATCCTCTTCATCAGTTAAGGGGTGGATGAAGTCCCTTAATAGCTATTCTGATCCCTCAGTTCCCTTGGGAGTGGGATCAGTTCTCCCAATGTCATAAATCCTCTTCATCAGTTAAGGGGTGGATTAGTTCCCTTAACCGCCAATGCATTTCAATCTGTACTTGCCTTTCCATAATGATGCATGAAAGTTCATTTTCGTATTCTTTCAAAAACATGATGCATAACATACAGAAAATACTCAAACATACATAAACCTACTGTTTTGTGATGTAGGCCCGAGGGCACACACAATACTTCACTTACATGGCTTCACCGAGAGTTCCTGGTGGTATAATATTCCAAGAGCTGGCTCACCTAAAACATAAGCACAGCATTACTAAACTTCATTCTAAACATTAGGAAATCTAAAGGGCTAGTTCTAAGGGTTCTGTTCTTCGCCATTCTCGATTCATTGCTAAACCCCAAATCTCATCCCTCACTCTCTGTACTTCCAAAATGTACACATAGCCATTCACCAGTTATCTAGACACTAAAAACAGCAAGTAATCGAATCAAAACTCACATTGGTTGGAGGGGAATCGCCTAGGGGGAATCCGTCGAGCTGAGAGGTAAAAAGAAATGAAACAGTGGCGGCTACTCACACTGGACTCTTCCGTAAATACATTATCCACTATGTAAAAATTCTAATTACCATCATGCCCTCGCCTGAACATTTATTAACCTAATCAATAACTTCCCTAACCCTTCTATAAAAGTACATCATAAATAATAAATTAAATTTTGGTTCAATGGAACCGGGTGCTACAATCTATCCTCCTTAAAAGAATTTTGTCCTCAAAATTCAGTACCTGAATAGTTCTGGATATTGGTCCATCATGTCCTGCTGGCACTCCCAAGTTGTCTCCTCAATGTTCTGGTTATGCCATAAGACTTTTACTAGTGGAACTTCTTTGTTGCGTAATACCTTTACTGCATAATCTAAGATTTTTACTGGTTTCTCCTCACAAGTAAGAGTAGGAAGGACTTCAATGTTCTGCTGTTCCACAATCTGTGATGAATCTCGTACACACTTCTTCAACATAGAAACATGGAACACACTGTGTATCCCTTCCATAGAATTCGGTAGCTGCAACTGATAGGCTGCTCTCCCAACTCTCTTCAGAATAGTGAATGGTCCAATAAATCTGGGGTTCAACTTGCCTCTCTTTTCAAATCTCGCGACTCCTTTGAAAGGTGACACCTTAAGGAAAACTTCATTACCAACATCAAATTCTAATTCTCTTCGTCTTTTGTCTGCATAGCTTTTCTGCCGGCTTTGAGCTGTTAAGATTCTTTGTCGGATAAGAGCAATCTTCTCCACTGACTGCTGCACAATGTCAGGACCAATCAGTTGTGCTATTCTAACCTCATCCCAATATAATGGAGATCTGTACTTTCGTCCATATAATGCCTCGTATGGTGCCATGCTTATTGTTGCTTGAAAACTGTTATTATAAGAGAATTCAACCAATGGTAAATTCTTACTCCAAGAACCCTGAAATTCCAGTACACATGTACGAAGCATATCCTCCAACGTTTGGATAGTTCTCTCGGATTGTCCATCAGTTTGAGGATGAAAGGCTGTGCTAAAACTAAGCTGTGTTCCCATAGCCTTGTGCAAACTTTTCCAAAACTTAGATGTAAATCTGGAGTCTCGGTCTGAAACTATGGTGCTTGGAACTCCATGCAGCCTAACAACTTCGTGCACATACAACTCAGCCAATTGATCCATCGAGTATGTTATCTTCATTGGCAGAAAGTGAGCTGATTTGGTTAAACAATCAACTATTACCCAAATTGCATCGTGACCTTTTGCTGTTCTAGGTAATCCTATAACAAAATCCATAGTTATTTGTTCCCATTTCCATTCGGGAACTGGTAAAGGTTGCAATGTTCCAGCAGGCCTCTGATGTTCAGCCTTGACTTGCTGGCAGACCAGACATGACTCCACGTACTCCGCCACACTTCTCTTCATACCTGGCCACCAATAATGTTGCTTGAGATCTCTGTACATTTTCGTACCTCCAGGATGAACAGAAAGTCTGGAGGAATGTGCCTCAAATAGGATTTCTTTTCTAAGTTCGGTATCAGCCGGAACAAACCATCTATTTCGAAACTTGAGAATTCCATCAGCTGAGCAGTTGAAATCCGACTCGTCAGTAGAATCTATGCACAATTTATACTTATTGCATTCGGTGTCATTCATTTGAACTGCCTTTATTTTCTCCAAAATAGTTGGCCTCAAAGATATGGCCGAAAGCATGACTGACACACTAGACACCGCCTCCAGGTTAAATCTTTGGAATTCTATCTCTAAAGCTATCGGTATTTCTAGAATCAATGTAGAGACTGAAGGAGTCACTCTACTCAAAGCATCAGCCACTACATTCGCCTTGCCAGGGTGGTACTTAATCTCGAAATCATAATCTTTGACAAACTCTAGCCACCTACGTTGCCTCATATTCAATTCCTTTTGCGTAAAGATGTATTTCAGACTTTTATGATCCGAAAATATCTCACAGGTTTGTCCACACAGGTAGTGCCTCCATATCTTTAATGCAAAAACCACAGCAACTAATTCTAAGTCATGTGTAGGGTAATTCTTCTCATGCACTTTTAACTGCCTAGAAGCATAAGCTATAACCTTTCCATCTTGCATCAAAACACAACCAAGTCCAACTTTGGATGCATCACAGTATATGCTGAACTTACCATTAACAACAGGAAGGGTCAGAATTGGAGAATTGGTTAGTTTCTGCTTCAAGGTCTGGAAACTGGATTCACATTTATCAATCCAATTATACTTCACATTTTTCCTTGTTAACATAGTAAGGGGTGTGGCAATCTTTAAAAATCCCTCGATGAATTTTCTATAATATCCTGCTAATCCAAGTAAACTTCGAATATCAGTGGCATTCTTCGGTTGGGGCCATTCCTTAACAGCTTGAACCTTGGCTGGATCAACAGATATCCCATCTCCAGAGATCACATGACCAAGAAAGTGAACTCTGTCCAACCAAAACTCACACTTAGAAAATTTGGCATAAAATTGGTGCTGCTTCAGCAATCCTAACACCAAGTTTAGGTATCTTGCATGCTCCTCCTTAGTTTTAGAATAGATTAGAATGTCATCTATGAATACAATGACAAAATTGTCTAAATACTCGTGAAACACCCTATTCATAAGATCCATGAAGGCTGCTGGCGCATTTGTCAAACCAAAAGACATAACCAAAAACTCATAATGTCCATACCTTGTGCGAAAAGCAGTCTTTGGAATATCTTCAGATTTAACCTTCAACTGGTAATAACCGGACCTAAGGTCAATTTTAGAGAAAACTCATGCACCCTTAAGCTGATCAAATAAATCATCAATCCTCGGCAGTGGATACTTGTTCTTGACAGTTAGCTTATTCAACTCTCTATAGTCTATCCACATACGCATTGATCCATCTTTCTTTTTGACAAAAAGGACAGGTGAACCCCATGGTGAAAAGGTAGGGCGTATGAACCCCTTCTCCAACAAATCCTCTAACTGTTTCTTCAATTCTTTAAGTTCTGTTGGTGCTAGTCTATATGGATTTTTAGACACAGGCTCGGTGCCGGGGTAAACATCTACCACAAACTCAATTTTCCTATCGGGCGGCAAGCCAGGAAGGTAATCTAGAAATACTTCTGGAAAATCTTGGACAACTAAAACATTTTTGGGGCTTGATTCTTCTACTAGCTGCGTGTCTAAGACATTGGCCAAAAAGCACAAATACTCTCTGCATGGGGAGGGTCTACAATCGGCAGAAGTCATCACAGTCATTTCCTTACTCCTCTTCAGAGCTTGGAAGGTATGGTTCAAACCACTAGGGGGTTGAAAACTAACAATTCCAGCCCTACAATCTATTGTGGCATAATGTGTAAACAACCAATCCATTCCTAGAATCACATCAAATCCCATTATGTCCATAACAATGAGATCAGCAGGCAAATTCATGTTCCCTACTAACACCACACTATCAGGCATCATTTGATTGGAGTGCATGTGCTCACCAGAAGGTAATGCTACATTAAACACATGCTCAGAAGGAGTAAACCGTACATCTAACTTATTCGCAAATGCAGAGGCTATAAAAGAATGAGTTGCACCCGAATCTATCAAAGTAAAAGCAGGTATAGAGTTAATCAATATAGTATCTGAATCTATAGCAGGCTGGTCCTCATCACCTGACTCCATCATGGAGAATATTCTTGGCTTAATCTTGGCAGGGCCACCCTTCAAAGCTGGGCAATCTCTGTTGGTATGGCCAACCTTGTTGCAATGGAAACATCGAACGACCCGGGGCTTTGGGCAATCCTTGTACAAGTGTCCAACCTCTTCGCAGTTGAAGCACTTACTCGATCCAAATCTACACTCGCCCAGGTGATTCTTCAAACACTTTGGGCACTGAGGGAAAGTCTTTGTGTCTGGTACCTTCTTTCCTATCCCTTGGCTGTGCTGGCCTTCATTTGACCTCTTCACCCCTCTCTGCGGCGGTGGTTGAACAAACTTTCTCGGGGTTTCCTTTAGTCCAGCACATTTCAATTCAGCTTCTTCCGCCTCCAATGCTGTGGACACAACATCACTGAAGGGCAAACCTTTGTAACCCGAAAACTTGACCCCTCTGTACATTTCTGGTTTCAGTCCATTCATGAATTGAAACACCTTATCTTCATTTCGGTGAACAAGGTGTCCAGCGAACCTGGACAGAGACTCGAATTGTCTAACATATTCTGCCACAGACCATGTCTGCTTCAAGTTCAAAAACTCTACCTTCTTTGCTGCCTGGACTAGGCTTTTAAAATATTTCTCATAGAAGGTGTCCTTGAACTGCGACCAAGACATCGCTGAGACATCGGTGGTGGTCTCGATTGTCTCCCACTAAAGTTGAGCATCACCAGCAAAATGGAACGTGGCCAACGTGACTTTGTCTCCTTCACCAACATTGGCACACCTGAACATACTCTCAATTTTCCTAAGCCACTCCTCAGCGACAATCGGATTGGATGACTTTCCATCAAATGTGGGTGGCTGAAGTCTTCGGAATCGGTCTCCTGAATGCTCATTGCTAGAACCTGAGTTGGCACTCCCCTGTACCTCTCGGTTCAGCAACACCCCCAACTGATCGGATTGCTGACGCACTAAGTCTGTTTGCTGACGTACCAAGTCTGTTAGTTGACTAATAACACTAGGTTCTTCCTCACTCCTCAAGTTTGGCATTTCCCTCGGTATCCTAGGTCTTCCTGGACGTCTGGCCATTAAACTGACTTCCTGTACAAGGTTAACTATGTTCATAAATATCTAATTATTGAGGCTAACATAAACACTTATAGTTGTTGGAGTACTTCCATGCGACGATTGGCACTGATGAGTAATCTTTTGAACGGTTTAACTGAATGTCTCTGATACCACACTGTAACGCCCCGAGTTATCCGAACCCGGTTCGTCACACAATGCCCGTACATGACTAAAAATTTCAACCGTATTTTTTTTTAAAACTTGCAGCGGAAATCATTTAAGCATAAATAGAATTAGACAAAGCCATAAGAACAAAGTTAACATAATCGTTGGAAATATTAAGAAGTAATCGAACAATAGGAAATAGAAGTTTAAATTGAAATACTTGAGGTGTCACAGAGGTCAAACGGATCTGCCGATTTATAAAGTCAACGGAAGGAGCAGAAACAGAAAATAGAAGGCTTCTGCCGATGACGTCAGCCAAATAAAAAAAAACAAAGGACATCTCTCGGTAGACTGTATCTACCGGTGACTAAACGACAAAATACACTCTACATCTTCCGATGATATCAGCCAGATGATTTCCTTCATCCGATCGACTTTGTTCTATATCCACCGGTGACTAAACGACAAGAGTCCTCCTACACCTACCGACGACGTCAGCACGCATCTGCCGATAAGTTTACTGAGACATCATCCGATACACTTAAACCTACACCTTCCGATTGAGTAGACTGCATGCGCCGATCACTAAACGACAAACACTCTACTTATATCTTCCGATAGGCACATAACTATAACCCGACATCTACCGATAGACTTCATCTACCGATAGTGAACAAAACAACATCTTTCGATAAAACAAGCTACATATACCGATCACTAAACGACATATTTCGTTCTATATCATCCAATGGCTTCCACTGAAGACATCTTCCGATAGACAACAGAACAACAACTCAACCTCTGCCGATAGACTTCATCTAACGATAGAGAACAGAACCACATCTCATATTTTTCTTGGTATACAAACACAACTCTAACTAAAGAAAAGAATTTACTCACTTCACTGAAACCATTCAAAAACATTTCAAACCATTACAATACTCAAAAATCCAATGAGTGCCAACATTAAATCCCAACAGAATACTATTAACAGGAAAATCTCGAAATTGTATTCAAAACATTGAAATAACTACTGTCATGAAAACTCAATATACTTAAATTCAGGAAAATCTCGAAATTGTATTCAAACATTGAAATCACTACTGTCATGAAAACTCAATATACTTAAATTGAAACACTGTCAACTAAACTTTCACTCCAACAGACATCAGTTAATCCGCCTTATCAGTATACCAGTTCGAGACAGAGAAGTGCTCCTCCAACCCCATCTATTCGTCAGTAAACTCAGGGAATTCACCGGCAGTATCCTCAACACCTACATCACAAAACTCATCTATTAGCCTAATGCTAAGTAAGTAAAGCAATAATAAAATGATATGCTGAAACTTAAATCCTGAATATGCAGTTTCTACTTTCTCATCTCAGTTGCACATCGTTTGTTTACTGATCAGATCCCTTGATTCCCTTGGGAGTGGGATCAATTCTCCCAATGTCATACATCTTTTTCATCAGTTAAGGGGTGGATGAAGTCCCTTAATAGCTATTCTGATCCCTCAGTTCCCTTGGGAGTGGGATCAGTTCTCCCAATGTCATAAATCCTCTTCATCAGTTAAGGGGTGGATTAGTTCCCTTAACTGCCAATGCATTTCAATCTGTACTTGCCTTTCCATAATGATGCATGAAAGTTCATTTTCATATTCTTTCAAAAACATGATGCATAACATACAGAAAATACTCAAACATACATAAACCTACTGTTTTGTGATGTAAGCCCGAGGGCACACACAATACTTCACTTACCTGGCTTCACCGAGAGTTCCTGGTGGTAGGATATTCCAAGAGCTGGCTCACCTAAAACATAAGCACAGCATTACTAAACTTCATTCTAAACATTAGGAAATCTAAAGGGCTAGTTCTAAGGGTTCTGTTCTTCGCCATTCCCGGTTCATCGCTAAACCCCAAATCCCATCCCTCACTCTCTGTACTTCCCAAATGTACACATAGTCATCCACCAGTTATCTAGACACTAAAAACAGCATGTAATCGAATCAAAACTCACCTTGGTTGGAGGGGAATCGCCTAGGGGGAATCCGTCGAGCTGAGAGGTAAAAAGAAATGAAACAGTGGCGGCTACTCACACTGGACTCTTCCTTAAATACGTTATCCACTATGTAAAAATTCTAATTACCATCATGCCCTCGCCTGAACATTTATTAACCTAATCAATAACTCCCCTAACCCTTCTATAAAAGTACATCATAAATAATAAATTAAATTTTGGTTCAATGGAACCGGGTGCTACAAAACTTAATAGGGTCTAGTCGCAAGCACGTCAATATTTTTGTATGTATCTATGTACGATTTACACGTTTACCATTGATAAATGATTTTTATATTGTTGTAATGGAGAATTGATTCTCGTGATATTTTGGACGATCTCGGTGACAAAGTATCATAAGGACATCCCAGTACACTTTCTGTTACATGAAGGTTGTTATGTTTGCACGTTAGGAAATGTGTAATAGGGTGGTGATGACGTGCTCATTGGGTTTCGAATCGCTAAAGCTGATCATGGTATTATTTCTTGATTATCGTTTATACAGGTTGCTTCATAGATGACCATTTTTTATCGACAATTTGGGTAACGGGGCTGGATCATTAGATCGCACGTTGCATAATTCTCTTTTTGACTCATGAGGTGCTGGTGGACTTCAGTCACCGTCTTTTCACTGAGGAGTTCTTAAAGTGACCCTCATTTTTCACTGAGGAGAATTTTTATAAGATAAGTACGATGATAATGTATTTTTATATAGTTGTCTATGTATGTGACAATGGTTTAACTTAATGCGAGGTTGTTTTCCCTAAAAGGAAAAAAATGAGTTTTCATATAACGATGTTTTGAAAACTATTTTTGCTATCTCATCATGTTTTGAAAGAAAATGTAAAAGAAGTTTGACATGCATTTAACATAATATTTCTACTGAGTTAGTCACTCACCCCAACAACCTCATCCCTTCTAGGAAAGAACAAGAGCAGTGAGTAGCTGAAGTTTGGGAGTAGTTATCTTTATTTATTTCTATTTGATTATATAGTTGATATCATTGTGAGGACTTATCTTACATTTGGATTGTATAAGATTAACTATTTGGGATTTGAATGTCCAGACTTGTTGAACTGCTCTTATTTTATTGCACTATTATATCTATAATTAATGTGTGGATCTTGGCCTTCTGATTAATGTTCAAGTCTTTCACTGTGAACCAAGCTTTGGGCTAGGTGATCAGGTTCTTTTCGAGAATTTGGTCGCCCGACTCGGCGTTCTATTAGGCCCGCCTCGAGTCGCAAAAAAAGGTGTATCAGAACTTTTCCATTCTCCAATGTAAGTGTTACACTTCTCTAGTGACAGTCAATTCTAGCCTTATAATGGATTAATTAATCCATGCATAGGATCACATCAAACTAATACATAGGTCTCGCTATCAGATCAAATGACAATTCATTTCCTTCAATAATTAGAGTAGCAGACTAAACAATTAATGCATCACATAATTCTATTTTCATAGGGGTAGTCCATATAAGAGGAATTTTTAACTTTTATATTTTCATACACATATTACGCACAAACAATTTAGAAATAAAAAGATTCAACACACCAGTATCAAACAACACATGCATAGTAATATTAAGGAAAATGATCATACCATCAATAACCTCTTGACCAATTTGATCAAAAGTCTCAGTAAACCTAACTAGTTATCTTCTCCTTCCCCTTCCTATTGTCGCCAAAATCACCCCTTGACAAGTTAGGAACTAATCCTCGAATATGGCTTATAGACCCCACATGAATGAGAGTAGACACAAAACTTTGTTATGGCAGTAGGTCGATACTGATGTTGGTATTGGTACTAGTTGGTCGATACTGATGCTGGTATTGCAGTCTGTAACCAACTGGTTGCTAAGGAATAAATAATCTTATACGAGCTCCAAAACAAGGCCGAGAAGAAATTGTCTGAGTCGGTGCTGTATTTGCTTGTGAAGACCTTTGTTTCATGGGAAAATTCTTCCTTGACTGCCAATGCTGCCTGTAGGTGTGTGACAAACATGGGGTCCGAACACCTATTGCTGAAAGAACCTTCACCAGGTTGTCCACTGTTACCACTCTTAGTGTGCCCACCTCTAATCATTTTTGGTCATCTTTCCACCCACTGGCTGCTCTTTATTTCCCTTGTCTTTGGCACCGAAGTACTCATCTAGGTCGACCTCAACACGTTGATCAGCAACAGCTACAATCTCAAAAATGTTAGTAAACTCTATAAAAAAAAGTTGAGAGCGAATCTCAGGCCTTAAAATTCATCCAAAACTTTCTTATCCTCTCCATTGGGTCTATATCCTTGATCTACTTAGAAAAATCAACAAACTTGGAATGGCACTAAAAAATAGCAAGGTCCACCTGAGCTCAGTTATGGTAAGCATAAATCATGTTCTGTTTATGACTTGCATTGTAGTTGTTACACTTAAAACAAGCTCGAACCGCTCCCAGCTCATCTCATTAACAAAATAATCTACCTTCAATGTTTCCACTAGACTGCAGCCATCTTCTACAAATAAAATACTGAAAGGCCAACTTTGAACTCTGCTGTAATTTCAATAGCATCCATATTTTTACCATGACACTTAGCCAATTTTTGCAGTCAAAAGGTCTGCTCCTCCCTCAAATAGTTGCGAATTAATCGCCCTAACTCTGTGAAATAATCCACACGACAAAACACTGGGTTCTGCACTCCAACGTCTCTAGGCAAACTCTTAAGCCCATCTCTCAGGTCTCTAGGTAAACTCTTGAGTCCACTTAACTCAATAGAGCAAAAAATTATATTTAACACTTCGATTTTAAGGAAGCATGCCAATTATAAAACATTTTCATAAAACTGGTTTATAAAGCTAACACTAGGACAAATATTAAAAATATATTCCACTATAATGTGGTACATACATATGAAATATGTCATACTGTACATTATGTGAACCTTAGTGAAAATGCAATATCTCATGGACTCCAGACACACCATGACATAAACATATTAATAATGGCGATATTTGGTGATCGCTAAATCCACGAAAATAAGACCCTCATTAAGTTTAAGGTTGTGCGCCGAGAGACACGGCACAATAAGTTGTTTCATTACTTTAATTAAAACAAATAATCACATTCTTCAACGGTTGCAAGTTTCTTTCATAGGTTGACCAAACGAATCCATCTGTCGAAAAGGAAGTGATACTCTTCTCTGCGTAACTTCACCACAAAAGAGGTTTTAATTGATAATAAAATAAATTTTGATTTCTTATCTTAATTACTTGGTGATGGCCTTATAATAAATAGTTTGAGGATAGAGAGTGAATTATGGTACGTATTGAATTAGTATTCAACTAGCATTATAATTATATCAATTACTTAATTTAAATAAAGTAGTCAACATAACTAGAAAACTAGATTAGTTTAAAATAGGGTACTTATCACTTTTACCCTCGAAGTATGGGGTATTCACAAAATGGATCTTAAAGTTTTTTCGTGAACACGGTCACCCTTGACGTATCAATTATTAACAACCCAACCCCTACCGGGCGTCCGTTGTCCGAAAACGAGCGCCCATTCAATTCAAAAAAGAACGGGCGCCCATTCTTCTTTCAAGGGCGACTGGCCCAGAACAACTTTTGTGGTTCAAAATGAATGGTCGCCCATTCAAAAATAACGGGAACCCGGGCCAAAACCACTTTTATTGCTTTTAATGAACGGGTTCCCGTTCTTCAATATTGGGCGACCGTTCCCCGATACTATAGATAGATTATAAATAGGATTGGCAGCTGATTCTTACCCCAATTGCGCCAGAGTTTAAATTTCTCTCATTAACCCTATCCCTTAGGCTGAAATTGAGCTCCCACTTCCCGAGTTGCTCACGAGAACTCCAATCTCATCCTGCAGCCGTTATTTTTGTGCCCTAGGTAGAAATCGCTGCCCTCTAGGTCAAAAAAACAAAAGGGTGGTCTAGCACAAGGTGGACCATCACAGGGGGCCGCAAAGGCAACTGGATTTGACACAATTTCGATGACAATCAACCGGGTATTTATCTACCAAATTTAGAAGTAGGGTACACCAACAAAATTATGAAGTTGATACCACCCACCGGTCGATTATATACTCTAGGAATGTTTACTTTAGAAGTTTTGAATCTTTGGGAGTTAAGGAAATGTTTGCAAGAATTGGTTTAGTTGAATTGTGCGAGTTATTAGGGGATAGCTGTGAAAGAATTATTCGGTTGTTTTATGCCAAGTTTATCAAATTAGGGAAAGGGAGTTCCTTTAGAAAGTTCATCGCAATCCCGATATTGCAGAGTTTTACAAACCAAGAGAGAAAGATTTAAATGTCAAAGCTCGAGTTGATCACCTACACTATTCTGCCACGAGATGAACATAGAGATTTGATGAGTTCCATGAATCTTTATGTCATGAAGAAATCATATAATGGTACTCGATTTAATCCTGAGTTTCTGATTTTGAGTCATATGAGTGAGATTTGCTGGACGTACAACAAAAATATGTCATATAACATGTTAATTCATAAGCTCAATGAATACTTTGATATTGAACTACCGCCTGGCGAGCCTGTTTGTAACACCCAAAAAATTTTCTCTACCGTACGTAGCTCATGTTCGATTATGTTATGAGAGTTTAATTTCATTCAAGGGTTATGTCAATTAGAGAGTAATATTGGTAGAGGAAGTTGAGAGAAACCTTAGGATTTAGTGGTTAGAAATTGGCTAAGTTGAAATTTAAGTTGACAATTTAATTAAAGGTAAATAAATGATAAAAACAAAGGGAATGAGAGGAAAGCTTCACGTTGGTAATGAGGGAATTAAAAGGTGAGGTTAATTTATTAAAGAATAAGATGAAGTAAAGGAAGAAAAGAAGTTTGAAAAGTCAACACAATTTAACCAATAGAAATGAAGGAAAAAGTGAAGTAAAAAAGTCAAAAAGAAGGGAAAAAAAGTGAGTGTCACGTTGGACAAGAGAAGAGTAAATGAGGGATGGGGTTGCTTTTGAAAATGTTGAAGTTGGGAGGCTAAAGTTTAAAGTGGAAAGTTGATATTTAAAAGATGGAAATTTATGGTGTAAAAAGAGAAAAATCTCCTTCATCTTCCCCTTTCTCTCCACGAAAGTTGCAGCTACCCTTGGAGGGTTTCTTCTCATTCTTCTTCACTTGTTCTTCATGATTAAGATTAGTTTTTAATTGGGTTTTGTTATGGATATATAATAGTGAAGGTTTTGGGTGTTTTGTTAGGATTTATTGAGTTTAGGGTTTATTGAGTTTTTGGAAGGTTTGTAGAAACCCTAGGGATGAAGTCCGAAATTTTGGTTTCTTGATGAGTTTTCTTTTTATATTTAATTGTTTAAATGTTAGATGGATTAGTTTAGGTTATTTTTAGGAAGAGATTTAAGATTTGGAGTGAGTTATGGAAAAACCGGTTTGTGAATACTTGGTAGCCGATTCTGTTTTTGGCATTTCTGTTCGGCAAAGTTATTTGGTTGGTTAAAAGTGTTTCATGGATAGTAGACATGTAGAGGTTTACGAATTGAGGTGGCACGTCGAAATCCATTGAAAAACAAATAAGTTATGGCCGTTTGAAGTTTGGATACTAAAATTTGTGGGAATTTCGGGTTTTAGAGTTTTAGATTTTAGCATTGGTTTAATTGTTGTTAGTTTGATCTAGGTATTCTTTAGAATTCCTTATGTTGTTATTAAATGATTTTTCCCATGAATGAGCTATGTTAACAAGCAAGAGAATTGTGTACTCGGAGTGAGCTAACACGTGCGAGAGTTCAGGTAAGTAGTGGACATGTGTTTTGTTGCCTTTGGGCCTACACCATGGAACAGTAGGGTTTATTGTTTGCTTGGTTGTTTTATTTTGTGTTTGTGCATTGTATTGACATGCATTATGGTTTTGAATTACAAAAATATGAGTTTTGAGCATGGTTTTGAATTGCGAGAATGAAACGTGACCTGATAAGTAAAAATGCTATGGGTTTTGAGTTGAGTCATCTAGTCGCGTTAGGGTGACACCTGCGAGGGACTCCGTGTGAGTCACCTAGTTGCGTTACGGTGGCACCTACGAGGGACTATAGTTGAGTCGCCCAGTCGCGTTAGGGTGACATCTGCGAGGGACTCCGTGTGAGTCGCCTAGTTGCGTTACAGTGGCACCTACGAGGGACTATAGTGTAGTCGCCCAGTCGCGTTAGAGTGACACTTGCGAGGGACTCCGTGTGAGTCGCCCAGTCGTGTTAGGGTGGCACCTGCGAGGGACTCTATAGGAGTCGCTTAGTCGCATAAATGTGCGAGATTAGCACTGGTGAGGGGTTCTATGATAGAACAAGGCAAAGAAATCGAAACGAAAGCAACAGAACGAGTAGAAACTGCATATGCTAGGGGTTGAGCATGCATTGTTTTAAACTGCATTATTACCTACTTGCTAAGCATTAGGCTTACGTTTCTGTGTTCTGTGGTGTAGGTGATGACGTCCTAGCAGTTATGAGCTATGAGGAAAGCTAGGTTTTAGGGAGCAGTCAGGGATGTACGCGGTATGCCGGTGCAGGCAGTTGTCGGGGCGTCTTGACCATGATCTTCGAGAAGTTGTGAGAGATTTGGTATTTTGATTGTATAGTTTTCCTAACTATTTCTGGATTGAGTGTTCGTAGAATTTAGCCGTTTGATTTGGTCGTACTGTGGGACTTCTTGTATAAATAATGGTGGTTTTATAGACTATTGCAAATGTTGTTTTGGGACTGTTTTGAATATGTTTTATAAACTGTTTGATTTCTAAGATTTTGGTTTTAGAAAATTCAGTTGTTATGCCGCTCGGTTTTTCGTAGAGAAAACAACGTTGGTTTTCAACTGTTGTCACGTTTTCGTTAAGATTTTGGAGTCGGTTTTTTGAGAAATTTATGGGTTATGGAGTCGGGAGTGTAGGGAAAATATGTGATAAATTTTGGGTGATTTGGAAGTGTTTGGCTTGGGGAAAAATAGAGAAATGTGAGTGGGGGTTGCTGTTGGCCGAGGCAGGGGCGTGCGGAGCGCGGGCTGGGCGCGCGCAGCGCCCAGCGCCGATTGATCGGCAAGGGTTTCCTGTAGATGGATCGCGCACCCGAGAGGGTGCCAATCGATCACCGCTTGGCGGCATTCGATTGGCACGCGCGCGCAGGGTAGCGCGCGGTGCGTGCAGCTGGCTCGCATTGCGTGCGGGCGGCGCCCAAAAAGAGCCAACTTGGTTTTTTTTTTAAATTTTTGATTTTCAAATATGTTTTAGCCCGACCTTTTTCGACACGTTTGGCACGTGTTTTGGGCACATTTTTCAACAAATTTTGAGGGTTCGAAAAACCTAAAAATCGAGTCGAATTTTTATCAAAAATTATTTTAAATTACGTTTTAAATGCGGTATGGGTTAGCAAAGTAACGAACCGAGCCGGGGCAGGTTCGCGGGCGTTACACTGTTAGAGTAAAAATGGCAGGTGATTTATATGATAGGAGCACCTTAGGTCATATGGGCATAATTAAAGTGGGGCGTAATTGGGTATTCAAGAACTAGTATGCAGCCTCATTCTCGGCAGCTCCTCTTCGACTAGGTATAAATCATATTCACAATGTCATTCAATAAACATAGTAACTTTCATCCAACTTGCTCCTCCTCAGGTACCGTTGATAATGTTCATATGGAGGATGCTCTCGCTTCTTCTTCGCCACGCACGTCTTCCATTATGGCAAGAATTGAGAAGAAGTTAGACGTTCTCTCATCTAACTTACTCCTCCTCAGGTATCGCTGATGATGTTCATATGGAGGATGCTCTCGCTTCTTCTTCGCCGCGCACGTCTTCCATTATGGCAAGAATTGAGAAGAAGTTAGACGTTCTCATTGGCATTTTTGCCATGTAATTGTTTCCCCGAATTGTATAAGTGGAATTAATATTATTTCAATTCAATGAATGTTTTGGTTGAAATGATGGGATGTTTAAGGGAGAACCAAACTAATGGCCAACTAACCAAAACAAATTTAATTGGTTGTAGTTCAATGGAAGGGTAAATGTGGAAGTAATTAAGGTTGGTAGAAACAAGCCAATTGATGGTTGACACTTGGCAACTTGTTGAAGAAGATATGTCTTCTCTTCCTCCTACGTGAAGCTCACTTCTACCTCTCCTTTCTGTTTTCTCTTTTCCAGGCGACCAGCAGCGATTTTTAACCTCAATCTTTTCCTGATTACCTTCTGTTTCTCCAGCAAAGGTAATCATCTACTAAAGCTAACATTTTGGATAAGTTAAAATGTGAGTTTTACCAAAGTTTAGGGTTTCGGTATTGGTGAAAACTCACTGTTTTTGGATGAAAACACGTTGTTGTTTTCTAAGGATTTGAAAGATGTTGCTGTTGATTTCTAAGAGCTTATTAGTTAGCATTTGTAGCGTGTTTTAAATTCTCTACATGCATGCTACAGGTCCGAGCATTTCTGAGACATTCAGAACATCAACGCGACAGCAACCAGGTAAGTTCATGCGTATATGTTGGCCCTTAAGGCCCTACAACACGGAGGTACTAGGTCTTGGTTTGGGTAGTTAGGTTGCAGGTTAAGTTTTGAGTAAATCCTGTTCTGTATCATGTCTGTCTTTATTTTGTCTCTTGTACATGTTAAGTTTAGCACCATATTCTATTCATGCATACAAGTTTTCTGGAAAAATCATGTAAATGTTTTTGAGCACCAGATTTGAAGTAATGAAAGTTAAAACCTGTAATGTAATGTATGGTTAAGTGTGGACGAGGACTGGCATCCTGTCATGTACTCCTGTTATGTCCTGTTGTGGCATGTACTCCTGTTGCGCCAGCTCTTCTTCCCACTTATACCTTCCTGTCCAGTGAAACGTAATGTAATGTTCATGTATTTGAAAATGTTCATGCATAGCATATGCACACTGCATTCCATGTTCTTACTGAGCTCTAGGCTCATAGATGAACTCCCTGTTGTAGGTATGGATCCTCCATATGAGGATTTTGTGCCTCAAGCTGATGAGTTTGGGAGGTTGGCGGATTGAGCTCATGGGGGGTTTGGTTGCTGCAGTCAGACAAGATGTATTCCTGTGAGCGTGTATTTTTGAAAGTTAAGTCGAGTCCTGTATAGACTTTGTGTTTTGTTTTAAAACTTCTGTTTTGGTGAATTTGAAATGTATGTCAAGTTTCTGTAGAACTTTTGGAAATCTGTATTGATATTCAAAACCTCTGTATTTGACAGTTGAATTACGTTCTGAAGTATTCTGGAATTGTTGGAATATTTTTCTGTTGGCCTGTGCATGGATGGTTTCTGGTTTTAGAGCTATCCATGTAATTTGATTTTTCTTAAGTTTCTGCTGTGGTTTACTGTTATGTTTGAAAAATCATATTTTGAATCGGTTTTGAAAGTTTGAAACGTTTATGTTTTTATGCTCTCTGTTTGTTTGTCTTTCTGTTAAATGTTGACAAATTCTGCCTTTAAAACTATGTTTTCCAATTGCATCCTCCGCTGTTTTAGAATTTCATCTTCCGGTCACTGTTCACAAATTTCATCTTCCGGTCACTGTTCACAAATTTCATCTTCCGGTCACTGTTCACAAAATTCATCTTCCGGTCACTGTTCACAAATTTCATCTTCCGGTCACTGTTCACATTTTTCATCTTCCGGTCACTGTTCACAAAATTCATCTTCCGGTCACTGTTCACAAATTTCATCTTCCGGTCACTGTTCACAAATTTCATCTTCCGGTCACTGTTCACATTTTTCATCTTCCGGTCACTGTTCACAAATTTCATCTTCCGGTCACTGTTCACATTTTACATCCTCCGATCACTGTTCACATTTTCATCTTCCGATCACTGTTCATTTCTGTCTTATTATATCCCGAAGACTGTTTTCATTCCTTCCCGCTTCCAACCTCCTGGCTTTTGTTCTGTTATTCTTCTGTCATTTAATCTGAACTCCGATTTTAAGTATGTTTTCAAATTTAAATGCTTAAAGTGCTCTGCTTCCTGTATTCATCTGTCGTTCATTTCTGTGGTCCAATAATTAATATATTTTTCTGATTTTGTTCCAAGGATCCTGATCTCCGTCTGTTGTTTACCCTGTAGTTCGATGTTAACTATTTTTCTCTTGTTTGATTTCGACACCAGAGAACTCTCTCTCTGCGAAGTTTTAAAGTTTGTAAATATTCTGTTCACTGTTTCTTCTGACTGTCCTGTTTTAAAAAAAAAAATAGTCACCGTTTTCTGATAACTGTCTGGGAGTGACGGCTCCGATCTCGGGCCCCAATCGGATTTGGTTTCGGGCTGTCACAGGCATGGTAGAAGAGCTCTCTGGGGCTCATAGGAAATTGGAAGAAAAAGTTGATTACGTGATATGGGTTGTGGAAGCCGATGCGCCAGAGGATGCAGCCAATGATGTAGACGACGATGCGCAAGAATCTATAGTTTATCTTATTTGTTTATTTAGAAAAAAATTTGAAAGAAGTATGGTTGTAATAGTTTATATTTAGATAAAAAGTTTAACAAAATATGGTTAAAATTGAAAGTTTCATCTGGATTGGGTTTTTGACTATATAGACTTTGTTAAATATAGCTATGGAGAGTCAGAAAACAAAAGAAACTCTATCTAATTTTTGAGTTTTTCTATTGTGATTGTAACGCCCCGAATTATATAAACCCGGTTCGTTACTCATAGCTCGAACATAACTAAGAAACTTTGGACTAAATTTTAAACTTTACTCGAAAGTCAAAATTTGACATTTTCTAAAACTTCAAAACATTTAAAGACTTGCAGTAGAAATCATTTAAGCAAAAATAGAGTTAAACAAAACTATAAAAACAATGTTTGAATAATCGGTTGGAATATTAAGAAATAATCGACCAAAGAAAGTAAAGGTTTAATCGTGAATTACTTGAAAAGTTACAGAAGTCAAACGTATCTGCCGCTGAGCAAAGTCAACGGAAGAGACTAAAACAGAAAACAGAAGGCTTCTTCCGGTGACAAAACGACAAAAACTTTGGCTACGTCATCCGGTGGATTTAACAAACGACGTCCACCGGTGACTAAACGACAAAGTCCATTTTTCCTTCACAAGACAAAACAAAACTGATCACATCGCCCGGTCACTAAATGACAAAAACCCATTGCTCGCAACCACCGGTCATAAGACGACAAAAGTCTTCCTACATCTACCGATGACGTCAACGGATGATTTCCTTCACCCAAAAGACTAAATCTCGCATCCACCGGTGACCTCAGCCGGATGATTTCCTTCATCCGATCGACTTTAACTCACATCCACCGGTGACGTCAGCCGGATGATTTCCTTCATCCGATCGACTTTATCTCACATCCACTGGTGAACTTCATTCACCAATGGTTGAACTTACAAATTTCACTCAAAGCATTCAAAACAACCTGACCCTAAATAACGTCTGACATTCAACAAATAACCATTAACAAAAGAACAACATCTGTATCCTCGACATAACTTTGGAAATAACAAACTCCAACTACATTTAAATCACGTTTTCTTTGGCAGAGAAGAAAATTCCCAAGGGTATCAAAACATTAAATAACTACTGAAACTTCACCTACAGACAAGTGTTAAACCGCCTCATCAGAACACCAAACCGTGGCAAGAATGTGCTCCAACAGCTTCGCCTATTCCTCAGTAAATTCAAAGAATTCTCCAGTAGTTACCTCCACACCTACATCACAAAACTCACCTATTAGCCTAATGCTAAGTAAGTAAAGCAAATGAAATGGAATACTGAAATATAAATCCTAATCATGCAGTTTTTACTTTCACAACTCAGTTGCAATTTCGTTCATTCACTGATATGATCCCTCGGTTCCATTGGGAGGTGGATCAATTTTCCTAAAGTCATACATCCTCTTCTCAATAAAGGGGCGGATTAGTTCCCTTAACAGCTGATCTGATTCCTCAATTCCATTGGGAGTGGGATCAGTTCTTCCAAAGTAATAAATCCTCTACTCGATTAAGGGGCAGATTACTTCCCTTAATAGCTAATCTGTTTCAATCTGTTCATACTTTGCCATAACATTTCATATAAATTCATTTTCGTATTTCTTTAAAAACATGATGCATAACATAAAGAAAACACTCAAACATGCATAAACCTACTGTTTTGTGATGTAGGCCCGAAGGCACACACAATACTTCACTTACCTGGCTTCCCGAGAGGTTCCTAGTTGCAGGATATTCCAAGAGCTGGCTCACCTAAAACATAAGCACAACATTACTTAAACTTCATTCTCAACATTCAAAAATCTAAGGGGCTAGTCCTGGGAGTTCATTTCCTCACCATTCCTAATTCCTCTCTAAACCCCAAATCCCATCCCTTACTCACAGCACCTCTAAAACGCATACATTGTCATCCATTAGTTACCTAGACACTAAAGCAGCAAGTAATCGAATCAAAACTTACCTTGGTTGAAGGAAAATCGGGTAGGGGAATCGCCTAAAGGTTCCTGTTAGAGAACTGATGGCCGAGAGAGAGAGGGATAAACAGAATGGAGGCTACAGTGCATTAAACCCAAAACCTCTTTCCTTAAATACGTTATCCACTTTTAATATATAATTACCCTTTTGCCCTCGTATACTCATTAACTAACCTAATCATTTTTTCTCCAAATTCTTCAAAAATTAGTACATCATAATTTGATAAATTAAATTTGGTTTAATAGGAACCGGGTGCTACAGTGATAATCCGATTGTGTATGATGGTTGTACCACCGAGGAGACCCTTGAGGGGAACGTCGGGAGGACGATGGTTGTACCACCGGGGAGGCCCTTGAGGGCAACGCTAGGAAGTGGCAGGTCGTAACATCACAATCCCACATTGCTTGAGAAGATATATGGAAATGAAACTTATGTAAGGAAACTCTCTCAAGATAGTAAGATGCGTTTTTTAACACAACTGACAACGGATCCCGTAAGAACTTCAAAGTTAAAAGTGCTCTGGCGAGAGTAGTACCATGTTGGGTGATCGACTGAGAAGTCCTCGCCAAACAAATACTTGAGGGGAGGATATTGGGTTACGGCCCAATTTCCAGAGCGAACAATATCTTACTAGGAAAATATATCGTTATATCATCCATCTATGAACACAACCAAATGGATAGAGTATGATATTGAAGTGCACATTGAAATATCTACGAATACACAAATTACATAAAGGAAGACATTACATAAATCACAAATTATTGCCTTATCCACACATAGAAGACTCTTGCAGAATGTAAAATTATATCGGAACTTACAATGTAAACCTATTGATTTATGTAATAATGACATTGATTTCAAATATAAACACGTACTTGTGTTTCGACAACAATGTTAAAACATTTGTGTTGTGGGTAGTAGAAGTGCCAGAGGTGGATCCTATGCTTCGACAAGTAGGACTATTATGCCCCGCACGATGGGATCTTCCACACATAACTATCGCATTCTTCTTACTAAGGGATCGAGATTGAGGCTTGTCCACATCTCTCACTCTTTGCTTTTTCAGCCTATTTGGTTTGCTCTTTGCTGCTAGTGGAATGATTTCATTACCCTCTAATTCGGGCAACATTTGGCGCCCACTAACTGGATGAAAGAAGTGAGAGTACATCTTACTGTAAGTCTCTTAGTGATAGTACTCGTGCACGTAATCTTGCGGTGAGAGTCTCATGAAATGCAAACACGTAATTGCATGGACACACAGAATTCTAGTGAGCTCCCACTTATAATCGTTGAACACATATCTATCCAAATCAACAACGTATTATTCACGGCCATTGCTGACTTCAAATCGACCAGCACCTGCGAAGACAACACTGTAATTTTGAGCTTCTTGTTCTAACTATGCAAGCTTCTTCTTTATTCACAGGCACAAATGTTCGGTTGACTCAACCATTTTTTCATATTTTTTCACGATCCGAGAGATCAAGCACTTTTTGATCATCTCAACCATGGTTATAATTGGTTTGTCCTTGACAGGTAATAAAAGGGCATTAAAGCACTCACTCAAATTGTTTAAGCACATGTCACACTGGGGAATTGAATTGAATGCATGGGCTGCCAATTTTTTGGGTTTAAGCATCTCAAACTGTCATGAGCAGCCTCGTCAACCAAGAATAAATTTTTCATTTCTCTCTCAAATTTGGAAATTGTGGTCGCCCTAGATGCATTTCAAAGCGCATCCTTATGCAATTTTCACCGAAACTTTTTCTTAAAATTGGCATACAGATGTCTGCGACAGTAGTGGCATTCAGCTAATGGTAGGACCTCATTTACAGCAGGCAACAATTCCTAATATTTGAGTAAATGTGTCGTTAGAAATATTAAAAAGCAAATAAATGCACAATATATGATATTGACCAATTATAAATACACACAAAATATGATACCTTATGAGGATTTGAAACAATTCTCTAGCCCCGTCCCAAATTAGTGTCTGTGTCTGATTTTAGTACGGTAAAAAACCACTTCCATGAGTCCATACATTCTACTTCCATTACTGAAATAGTAACGTGGTAAATGTTATAGTTACCATCAATGCTAATGGCTGTGATTAATTTCCCTGCACACAACCCCTTCAGATGACAACTGTCAAAATAGATAATTGGTCAACCACACTGAAGCCGACCTTGCTTGCATGCAGCCATGTACATACATTCTTTCAAATAGACACTTTTGCGTAGACCAAGGGTGTTGCCCAGATTTGATCTACGAATTTCTTCTTCGTGCAACCATAATATCTTATATTTTTCATCACTTTTCCTTTCATTAAGTTTTCAGGATTCACTTCTTGCCTTATTAAAAAGAGTTGGTGTAATGTTGAGATTAAAATCTTTCATAACAGTCTCAATAATAGAAGAGATTTTCCTATGTTGGTTGACTTTTGAACCTATCTAAATATTGATTTGCAACCCATCTAGCCGAAACATGTCGACTTTCAATTTTTCGTGAACAAATGTGAATATCATTCAAACTTTTAATTTGAAACGTCAGCTTACATTGCATATTCGAAGCATGCATTCGCTAGTTGCATCCATCATTACATACTATCGTCAAACGGTGAGAATCACTCTTAACAAATTTCACCCCATATCCATTTTTAGTGCATACTCTACTATTTCTTTTTAATTGCATGTAAGAAACTATACTTTTTCCCAAATAATGACCAATCACACAAACTTCACGTACTAGTTTGCTTTCACACTCATCATTCTCTGAGTCACATAACGAACAAACCTCTGATTCTATAGTTTTCGAGGTCGAATGAACCTCTATTTCCATATTACTGTCTTCGTGATTGAATGCACGAAGCTCACCATATATTAGTCTGGGGTACGAATCTCCCTCTGTGTTGGGATTAAAAGTGGTTACGCCTTAATCAAACGATCTACTCAAACTACAATCCATCGACATCAACAAATTGCAGAGAATAATAGTCGCTGGAGGAGCGTATAGTTTCCTCAAGACCTAGAGGAGGAAATAAAGGGACAAGGAAGATTTTGATGTAGCGCACAAAATAGAGTGAGTGTTGGAGATTGGAATGTCGCAGGGATGAGATTGGGTGGTTGATTTCAACCGGAGGGTCAGGGTTTATAAGAGAAATTTGAACTCTTAGTGCGATTGGGGAAAGATTGGGCGGAGAATCCTATTTATAATATCGGGGAAAGGTCGCCCGGTATCAAAGAACGATCGTCCGTTCATTAAGAGCAACAAAAGTGGTTCAGGCCTGAGCGCCCGTTATTTTTGAATGGGCGACTGTTCATTTTGAACCACAAAAATTGTAACACCCAGCATTTTATCTATGTAATTATTCCCCGAACAATTAAGCGGAGTTATTCTGATGTTAATGCGACGACTATTTTTAATGAAATTGTCGACATGTTCAATTGAATAAGGGTGATTCGTAAAACCGATTCGACGAACTAAATAGTAAATTTAGTTGAAAACCAATAGTTAGAAATGCATGGAGGGACAAAATGGGAAGCCAATTAAGGTTGGTGGGAGGAAGCCAATGGATAGTTGACACTTGACAATCTTGTGGAAGAAGCCATACCTTCTTCTTCCCTTCTCTTCCCCTCTACGTAAAACACTCTGTATTTTCTTCCTCTCCTTTCTGTTTTCTCTCTTCCAGGCGACTACGTTATTTCCAAAAACTTCCTTTCTCCTGTTTCCTCCAGTTACAGGTAACCTTCTACGATAGTTAAAGAGTTTAGGTTAAACGTTAGTTCTTTTTTTTGAAGTTTAGGTTAATGTCCGATTTTGCGTACTCTAGGTTCGCGAACCACTGTTGTCGTGCGTGCAAAGCTTGCTGTATTTCGGACAACAGGTAAGTTCATGCATATAAGTTAGCCCTTAAGGCCCTACAGCAAGGAGACACTAGGGTTTGGTTCGGGTAGTTAGGTCGTAGGTTATGCTTTAAGTTAAACGTGTTCTTTGTGTTCTGTTTCTCGTAGTTTTATTTCTGTCACCTGTATATGTTGAGTTTAAGCATCATACCTGTTTATGCATCCACGTTTTCTGGAAAACCCTGTAAATGTTTTCAGCACCGGATTTGAAGTTAAGAAAGATAAAACCTGTAATGAAATGTATGGTTGAGTGTGGACGAGGACCGACATGCTGTCATGTACTCCTGTTATGTCCTGTTGTGGCATGTACTCCTGTTGCGCCAGCTCTTCCTCCCACTTATACCTTCCTTTCCAATGAAACGTAATGTAATGTAATGTAATGTTCATGTATTTGAAAATGTTCATGCACAGCATATGCATCAACTCATTTCATGTTCTTACTGAGCCCTAGGCTCATAGTTGAACTCCCTGTTGTAGGTATGGATCCTCCAGATGAGGACTTTGTGCCTCAAGTTGATGAGTTGGGGAGGTTGACGGATTGAGCTCATGAGGTTTGGTTGCTGCAGTCAGACGTATTTCTGTCCGAGGTTTAAGTTTTAAAGTGAATTTCATGTCTGTAAACCTTGTTAGGATTTTGGTGTTTTCGTTTTAAAACCCTGTTGGGAACTCTGTTGGGATTTTTGAAATGTATTGGTTTTGGTGTTCAAGTTTTAAAACCTCTGTAATTGACAGTTGAATGCATATTTTGATTTATTCTGGAACTGCTTGGAATTCTCCTCTTTTAGGTTGTGCATGGGTTGTCTCGAGTTTTAGAGCTATCCATGCAGTCTGTTTTCACGCACTTCTGTCATGTTTTCATGCATGTTTTAAAACTGTGTTTTGAATCGGGTTTTTGTGAAATTTGTAATTCCTATTCCTTCTGTTTTCAGGCTTTCTATTTTTAATGTCTCTCTGTTAAATATCGTCCATTTTGGCTGTAAAAGAGTTGTTTATTTTGTTCTGTGAACAGTCGTCCACGCCTTCTGTTTCTATGCCTTTCAGTTTCTATCTTTCGAGTTTTTAAGTATTTGGCTAAGTGTTAGTCGTCCACGCCTTCAGTAAAACAGTTGTCATTCCCTTCTGTAAAACAGTCGTCCACGTCCATTCTGCCTTCAAAATAATAGTCTATTTTGCCTTCGGTTTCTGTTCTTTTATTCGGCTAAGTGTCATCGTCCAAAGTTATCGTCCACGATAACGTCGCCGAGAGTCAGCCTGTTATTTTAAAAGTCCAAAGTCTGTCTCTGATTTTAAACGTCTACGGACTCCTGTGTCCACTCTTTTTATCTTTTAGTGCAAACGTCCACGGACTCCTGCGTCCATTATTTTAGTCTTTTATTATAAACGTCCACGGACTCCTATGTCCACTGTTTTTGTCTTTTAGTGCAAACGTCCACGGACTCCTGCATCCATTATTTTAGTCTTTTATTGTAAACGTCCACGGACTCCCGTGTCCACTGTTTTTGTCTTTTAGTGCAAACGTCCACGGACTCCTGCGTCCATTATTTTAGTCTTTTATTGTAAACGTTCACGGACTCCTGTGTCCACTGTTTTGCCTCTGTTATTTTTTTTAAACATTCACAACCTCTATTATTTTAAAAGTCCACAGCCCCTGTTGTTTTTAAATGTCTACGGCTCCCGAATGTCCACGACTACTGTAGCCTTCCACAGTATGTCTTCCAGTTTACGTTTTTCATTTTTATTTCCTGTTTTATTCTGCTTATTCACTCCAGTCGTCCATTTCTGTTTCCTGTTTTTCCCTAGTTTCTTCTGTTATTCACTCATGTAACCCAGTTTTAAATTAGTTCTCGTTCTCTCTCTGTCATTCTGTAATTCTGATATTCACCGTAGTTTCTCTCTCTGTAAAGTATTTTTCTTAGGGTTTTCTATGTTTCTTCCTGTTGTCTTCTGTCGTCTATTTCTGTAGCCTAAATATTAATATGTTTTCTGTCTTTCGATTCTGTTTTCTGTTAAAGTTTTAAAAGTAAAGTTAAAAAAAAAATATCATGTTTTAAAATGTCTGAAGTGATGGCTTGGCTCTCTGATCCCGATCGGGATCGGGTTTCGGGCTGACACAAAAATGGTTCTGGGCCAGTGGCTCATGGAAAGAGAACAGACGCCTGTTCATTTTTGAATTGAATGAGCGCCCATTCTCGGACAATGGATGCCTGGTTAGGGTTGGTTTGTTAATAATTGATACGTCGAGGGCACAGTATTCACGAAAAAACTTTAAGGTCCATTTTGTGAATACTGTCATACTTTGATGGTAAGAGCGAAAATTACCTTTTAAAATATTAGCAACAAGGAAAGTAATTTAATTTATTATAAAAAAATTACAAATTAAGTAAACTATAAAAATTAAAAATGCAAAGAAGATAATAATAAATATTATTACTTATTTTTTATATTACTCTAAATCAATTGATCATATAGTTTTATCAAATGATTTCTAAAATGTTCTACACAATTTGAAACAATCCAAATAAAATAAATCATTTAAGTTTAGATTAATTGTTTTTCTTAGCTGAGAACATAATTTCGGTTTTTTTTTTTGCATTGAATTTATCTCCCATGAATCTTTGGCATAATTATTAATATTAATATTATTTTTCAATTGAAAAGATAAAAGTGACGTGGCAGTCCAGTCGTGGAGCACAACTGGATGGCATGTGTAATCTAAAATCTAAATTTGCCGTCGCTCAGTCAAAACTCTTGCTTTCTTATCAATCATGGGAATGTAGCCATCTATTATGATGTCATTGTTTACGTCATTAATTTCAGTCGTCAGTGAATATGTCATGGAACATAAACCACGTGGATCGTTATTTAACCTGTTTGCTTTTGTTACGTTAATCTTCATTATTACTCTTTTGTCCTTATTTATTATTTGTTAAGTTAAAGTTGGATTCAAAGTAGATGTATCAGATGACATTGTACAAACATAAAGCAAAAAACATTAATAAATGTTGAAAATCGACTAGACTTTTAAAAAATAAAATTATAGTTATAAAAATTTTAATAAAAAAATAATTAAACATTCCTATGATAGGGATGACAAATGAGCAACAAAGCATAATCGAATTTGAAAAAATTTGACTCATAAAACTAAACGAGTTGAACGAACTGAGCTTAATGAGTCTAGCGAGCCCAGAGTCTAAGGAGCTTGACTAAATTTCAAACAATATCGGTAGTCAATGTGACAGCCCAAATCCAAACCCGATCGGGGTCCGGGATCAGGCCGTCACTCCGGGACAGTTAACAGAAAACAGGGACTATTTTTTTTTTATTTCTAAAACTTTATACTTTTAAAACCTTAACAGAGAGTATAAACCTTCTCTGGAAGTGAAACTAGAAAACACATTTAAGCTGGATGTAAATAAACAAAGAAAACAGTTGATGTGAATAAGACGAAAACAGTGGATGTATATAAGACAAAAGTGAACAGTACCGGTAGATGGATATAAGACGGAATCGGTAGATGTATATAAAACGAAATCGGTTGATGCATATAAGACAAAAGTGAACAGTACCGGTAGATGGATATAAAACGGAATCGGTAGATGTATATAAAACGAAATCGGTAGATGCATATAAGACAAAAGTGAACAGTACCGGTAGATGGATATAAGACGAAATCGGTTGATGTACATAAGACGAAACCGGTTGATGTATATAAGACAAAAGTGAACAGTAATCGGTAGACGTATTTTAAACAAAGGGAACGATGGATGTAGAGTTTAAAGACAAAATTGACAACTTTTATCATGAAGACATACGAACAGAGAGAGTAAAAACAGAAGACATGGAAGTCTCAAACTCATAAACCAGCTCAAAACCTGATTTTTCGAACACAACAGAAAACATGACAGAAACTTAAGAAAGATCACACTACATGGATAGCTTTAAAACCAGAAACTATCTATGCACAGACTAGCAGAAAATATTCCAAACAATTCCAGAATACTTCAGAACATAAATTCAACTGTCAAATACAGAGGTTTTAAATACATCAGCAACAGAACCTATACATTACAAAAAAAATCCCAGCAGAGTTTATAAACAAAACACAGGACTATAACAAAGTTTTAAAACAAAACACCAGAATTCCAGAAGAGTTTACAGATATGATTCTTTACTTTAAAGACTTAAACCTTAAGACAGAAAGCTATGTCTGACTGCAGCAACCACCCTGAGAGCTCAAACCACCAACTACATCAGATCGTCATTTTGAGGAACAAGGTCCTCAGTTTCGAGTTCAGTACCTACATCAGAGAGTTCACCTATGAGTCTAAAACTCAGTAAAAACATAATACAGATGCAGTGATGCAAAATGCTATGCATGCAGTTTTCAGAATACAGTGACAGAACAGAACTTTACATTTCAGTGGCAGAGGGGTATAAGTGGGGCTTATAGGGGAACTGGCAAACAGATGGTGCACTATCAGGCACATCAGATTTTCAGACTCCCAGGGAGGGATAAAACCAGAGGGTCCTTGCTAGGGACAATTTATTTTCAGATTCCCAGGGAGGGATAAAACCAGAGGGCCAGTCCCCGTCCCGCACTTAACCAGTACATTACAGACAGTCAGATTTTATCTTGTTTAATTTCAAACAGTGTACAGAAAACAGTTTTGCATGAGCTTTCAGAGAAAATCGTGTATGCATGAACGGTGCCTGAACTTAAACTGGCAGACAACAGAAATAACAGAACATACCATGAAGAAGAATACAGACAACTCAGAAACATAAACTATAACCTTTCTACCCAAAACAACCCGACAGAACTGAAATATCTAGTACCTCCATGATGTAGGGCCTTAAGGGCCAACCTACGGTTATGAACTTACCTGTGGTCCGAAATGCAGCAGGCTTGAACGCACGAGCACTGTGGTTCACGAACCTATAGCATGCATAAACGGACATTAACCCTAAACATCACGAAACTAGCAAATAAATAAACTAAAATCCTTTTCTATCTAAGATGATTACCTTAGACCGAAAAGCAGGAGGAAAAAAATCAGAGAAGGAAGAAACTCCTTGCGTTGGTTTTCTTCAACCGCAAGAGAGAAGCAGAGAGGAAAATGAGATAGAGCAGAGAGGGAAATGTCTCACGTAGGAGGAAGAGAAGGAAATGAGATACATGGCTTGTCTTCTTCCACAAGTTTGCCAAGTGTCAATCATCCATTCGATTTCTCCCACCAACCTTAATTTCTTCCTAATTTGCTCTTCCATTGGTTTTTAACTAAAACATTATTTAGTTAATCGATTCGGTCTCACGAATCACCCTCGTTCGATTAAACACATCGACAATTTTATTAAAAACAATCATTGCATTAATATCGGAGAAATTCCGCTTACATATTCGGGGAATTATTACATAGGCAAAAATGCCGGGTGTTACATTCCACCCACCTTAACAGAAATTTTGTCCCCAAAATTTGCCTAAGCAAAGAGATCCGGATATTGGGCTCTAACATCTTCTTGTCTTTCCCATGTGGCTTCCTCCACGTTATGATTGCGCCATAAAACTTTCACCAACGGGACCACTTTGTTGCGCAACACTTTGACTGAGGTGTCCAGAATCTGTATGGGCCTTTCTTCATATGTAAGTGTCGGCATGATGTCAAAGTCCACATGTTGCACGATCTGAGTTGGATCCCGTACACACTTTCTCAGCATCGAAACATGAAAAACATTGTGAACTCCATCCATTGACGCTGGCAACTGTAGTCTGTAGGCCATGTTCCCAACTCTCTTTAAAATGGAAAAAGGCCCAACAAATCTTGGGCTTAGCTTCCCTTTCTTGCCAAATCTCATCACGCCTTTGAAAGGTGACACCTTCAAAAACACCTCATCACCCTCGGCAAACTCCAAATCTCTTCTCCGATGGTCTGCATAGCTCTTCTGTCGACTTTGTGCAGCTTGGATTCTTTGCTTGATTGCCGTTATTACTCCAGACATCTGTTGTAGTATCTCGGGGCCGATAAGCTTGGTTTCCCCAACTTCATCCCAACACAACGGGGATCTACACTTTCTGCCATAAAGTGCTTCATATGGAGCCATGCCGATGGTAGCCTGATAGCTATTGTTGTAGGCAAACTCCACAAGTGGCAAATATCTACTCCAAGGAGCATGAAGTTCCAGCACGCACGCCCTTAACATATCCTCCAATGTCTGAATCGTTCTCTCAGATTGTCCATCCGTCTGTGGGTGAAACGCCGTGCTGAAGTCCAGTCTAGTGCCCAAGGAGCTTTGCAAGCTTCTCCAAAACCTGGAAGTGAATCTAGGATCCCGGTCAGAAACAATCGACACCGGAATACCATGCAGCTTAACAATCTCACTGATGTACAGCTCCGCATACTGATCCATGGAGTATGTCGTCTTCACAGGTAGAAAGTGGGCCGACTTCGTCCATCTGTCAACTATGACCCAAATGCTATTATGGCCCTTAGCTGTCCTTGGAAGGCCAACAACAAAGTCCATTGTGATGTTCTCCCACTTCCATTCGGGAATCGGAAGAGGCTGAAGCGTCCCACTTGGTCGTTGATGTTCAGCTTTGACTTGTTGACATATCATACAAGACTCCACATACTTGGCCACTTCATTCTTCATATTCGGCCACCAGAAGTGAAGCTTCAAGTCCTGATACATCTTTGTGCTTCCAGGATGCACAGAGAAAGAAGACGAATGGGCTTCCGACAAGATGTGCTTCCGTAGCTCTTCGTCTTTCGGAACATACCATCTGTTTTTGAACTTCAGAATTCCATCTCCCGAATAACTGAAATCGGAAGAAGCCATTGGTACCTTGCCCACCATATCAGCCATCTCCTTTGAATTGGTCTTCTGGGCTTCCTTAATTCGGTCCAAGACGGTGGGCCGTAGGGTTAAGTCTGATAGTATGGCTGATAGCCCAGAAACTATCTCCATATCGAACTTCTGTATCTCCGTCCTCAAAGGCATCGATACGGCCGACATAACTGGTTGCATAGTAGCTGGCATCCTGCTCAGTGCATCAGCTACCACATTAGCTTTACCAGGATGGTATTTGATCTCAACATCGTAGTCTTTTACAAATTCTAACCACCGCCTCTGTCTCATATTCAACTCTTTCTGAGTAAAGAGGTACTTCAAACTCTTGTGGTCAGAAAACACCTCACATGATTGTCCATATAGGTGGTGTCTCCATACTTTCAACGCAAATACAACTGCCGCTAACTCAAGGTCGTGAGTAGGGTAGTTTTCCTCATGGCTCTTCAATTGTCTGGATGCATATGCCACAACCTTTCCCTCTTGCATTAATACACATCCCAAACCAATCTTGGATGCATCGCAGTATACGCTGAATTTTCCGTCTTCAGTTGGCAATACTAGTAGAGGGGCCGTGGTTAATTTCTGCTTGAGTGTCTGAAAGCTCACATCACATGCTTCAGACCACCTGAACTTGATGTTCTTCTTTGTTAAGCTGGTCATAGGTTTTGCTATCACAGAGAAGTCTTTAATGAACTTTCTGTAATAACCAGCTAGTCCGATAAAGCTTCGTACTTCGCTGGCATTCCTCGGTTTTGGCCAATCTTTCACGGCCAGAATCTTGGCTGGATCCACGGACACTCCTTCTGCCGACACCACATGGCCCAAGAAATTAATTCTGCTCAGCCAGAATTCACACTTTGATAGCTTGGCATATAATCGATGCTGCTTTAGGATTGACAGTACAATAGCCAAGTGCTTTTCATGTTCGGCCTCATTCCTGGAATAAACCAGAATGTCGTCGATGAAAACGATCACAAATTTATCCAAGACATCTTGGAATATCCTGTTCATCAGGTCCATAAATGCTGCCGGAGCATTAGTTAACCCGAACGACATCACCAAGAACTCGTAATGCCCGTACCGGGTCCTGAAGGCGGTCTTTGGAATATCTTCGGGTCTGACCTTCAACTGGTAATAACCGGAGCGCAAGTCAATCTTTGAGAATACCCGAGCCCCCTGTAACTGATCAAACAAATCATCGATTCTTGGCAACGGGTACTTATTCTTGATCGTCAACTTATTCAACTCACGGTAGTCAATACACATCCGTAAGGACCCATCCTTCTTCTTAACAAATAAGACGGGAGCACCCCACGGGGAGAAACTTGGGCGCACAAAACCCTTGTCCACCAGTTCTTTCAGCTGAGTCTTCAACTCCTTCAGCTCTATTGGTGCCATGCGGTACGGATTCTTCGATACTGGTTCAGCACCAGGATACACATCGATCTCGAACTCGATCTCACGATCAGGTGGCAATCCCGGCAAGTCATCCAGGAAGACCTGTGAGAAGTCTCGAACTACCGGAATATTTTGAAGTTCCACCTCACCTTGTCTTTGAATATCTACCACGTTGGCAAGGAATCCGACACATCCTGACCTCATCAGCTGTTGAGCTTTCAAGGTGGATATAACAGGCACACTATGTTTCTTTGGTATTGCCTGATAGGAGAACTCTACTTTGTTCGGGCGCTTAAAAGTCACGAGCCCGGACCTACAGTCGATAGTGGCATGATGTCTAAATAGCCAGTCCATCTCCAGAATGACGTCGTACCCTTTCATACCAATAACGATGAGGTTGGCGTACAACTTCTGGTCTCCTACTGACACTACATCACCCCGTATGACCCGCTCGGAGCGCATAAACTCTCCGGACGGTAGCATAATGCTGTAGGGCTGATCAGACAACGTACAACTAACCTTCTGTCTAACTACGAAGTCCCCCGACACAAATGAATGTGTGGCCCCAGTATCCCACAAGGTATAAGCAGGTACATCACACACCAAAATTTTACCTGTGATTGCTGTGTGCAAATCAGCATCATCAACATCCTCCATCATTGCAAACACTCTTGGCACGGCTTGACCTGTTCTGGTGTCGGGCATTGGGCAATCCCGAACAAGATGGCCTACTTTGCCGCATCGGAAACACTGGCCAGCAGCAAGCCTACATTCTCCTCTGTGAGGTTTCTGGCACTGTGGGCATACTAAAGGCTGAGGAGCCCCCATTGGTCTCTTTCCTTTGTCTTGGTAGAGGATGGCTTCATTGGGCCTTTTAATGCCCCTGTTTTGTTGCTGTTGAGGTTGTAAATTCTGACCTCTTTGTTGTTGTTGTTGCTGTTGAGGAACACTTCGAATAATCCCTCTTGGTGAATCTCTTTGTCTCTAGGACTTTATTTCTAAGGCCTCTAACTGATAGGCCTTGGCCACCACCTTCACATATGGTGCCTCATCAAAACCTCCAGTTGTGATTCCTCGCAGAAGGTCCATTTTTAAACCTTGAATAAACTGGTGTACCTTGTTCTCATCAGTGGCCACCATGTGTGTTGCATATCGGGATAACGACTCAAATTTCTGAACATATTCAGCCACTGACCCATACTGTCGCAGCCGAGAGAACTCAAGCAACTTTTCCTTCCTCACTCCTCTGTCAAAGTACTTCTCGTAGAAGATTTTCGTGAATCCTTCCCAGCTTAATGCCACTGTAGTTGACTGCACTGTGTCCCACCAAAATCCCGCACTTTCGGTGAGATAGAACGTGGCACAAATAACTTTCTTGCTGTCTTCTACTTCAGCATAGCCGAACATCTTCTCCATTGTTCGAATCCAGGTTTCAGCACGGGTCGGGTCTGTAGACAGTCCATCAAATGAAGGCGGCTGAAGTCGCCGAAATCTATCTCCACTGTTATCACGTGAAGCATTCCCATGATTATTGTTATTGTTCCCGCCATCTTCTCTGGCCATCATACGTTCCACCATGCGGGATTGTACTCCCACCAGCTCGGTTAATCTGTCAATGGCCCGAGAACTTTCACTTGACTCATCCTGATGTCCTCTCACCATTTCTAAGGAACCCTATAAACAGAATAACCTAATTTAATAACAGAACTTTGACAGGAATTTAAACACTTACAGTTGGTGGAGTGATCTCACGTGGCGGGTTGCGCAGTCAGACATTTCACAGAATCGGTTTTAAAACCTTGTCTCTCTGATACCATAACTGTGACAGCCCAAATCCAAACCCGATCGGGGTCCGGGATCAGGCCGTCACTCCGGGACAGTTAACAGAAAACAGAGACTATTTTTTTTTTTTATTTCTAAAACTTTATACTTTTAAAACCTTAACAGAGAGTATAAACCTTCTCTGGAAGTGAAACTGGAAAACACATTTAAGCTGGATGTAAATAAACAAAGAGAACAGTTGATGTGAATAAGACGAAACAGTGGATGTATATAAGACAAAAAGTGAACAGTACGGTAGATGGATATAAGACGGAATCGGTAGATGTATATAAAACGAAATCGGTTGATGCATATAAGACAAAAGTGAACAGTACCGGTAGATGGATATAAAACGGAATCGGTAGATGTATATAAAACGAAATCGGTAGATGCATATAAGACAAAAGTGAACAGTACCGGTAGATGGATATAAGACGAAATCGGTTGATGTACATAAGACGAAACCGGTTGATGTATATAAGACAAAAGTGAACAGTAACCGGTAGACGTATTTTAAACAAAGGGAACGATGGATGTAGAGTTTAAAGACAAAATTGACAACTTTATCATGAAGACATACGAACAGAGAGAGTAAAACAGAAGACATGGAAGTCTCAAACTCATAAACCAGCTCAAAACCTGATTTTTCGAACACAACAGAAAACATGACAGAAACTTAAGAAAGATCACACTACATGGATAGCTCTAAAACCAGAAACTATCTATGCACAGACTAGCAGAAAATATTCCAAACAATTCCAGAATACTTCAGAACATAAATTCAACTGTCAAATACAGAGGTTTTAAATACATCAGCAACAGAACCTATACATTACAAAAAAAATCCCAGCAGAGTTTATAAACAAAACACAGGACTATAACAGAGTTTTAAAACAAAACACCAGAATTCCAGAAGAGTTTACAGATATGATTCTTTACTTTAAAGACTTAAACCTTAAGACAGAAAGCTATGTCTGACTGCAGCAACCACCCCGAGAGCTCAAACCACCAACTACATCAGATCGTCATTTTGAGGAACAAGGTCCTCAGTTTCGAGTTCAGTACCTACATCAGAGAGTTCACCTATGAGTCTAAAACTCAGTAAGAACATAATACAGATGCAGTGATGCAAAATGCTATGCATGCAGTTTTCAGAATACAGTGACAGAACAGAACTTTACATTTCAGTGGCAGAGGGGTATAAGTGGGGCTTATAGGGGAACTGGCAAACAGATGGTGCACTATCAGGCACAGCAGATTTTCAGACTCCCAGGGAGGGATAAAACCAGAGGGTCCTTGCTAGGGACAATTTATTTTCAGATTCCCAGGGAGGGATAAAACCAGAGGGCCAGTCCCCGTCCCACACTTAACCAGTACATTACAGACAGTCAGATTTTATCTTGTTTAATTTCAAACAGTGTACAGAAAACAGTTTTGCATGAGCTTTCAGAGAAAATCGTGTATGCATGAACAGTGCCTGAACTTAAACTGGCAGACAACAGAAATAACAGAACATACCATGAAGAAGAATACAGACAACTCAGAAACATAAACTATAACCTTTCTACCCAAAACAACCCGACAGAACTGAAATATCTAGTACCTCCATGATGTAGGGCCTTAAGGGCCAACCTACGGTTATGAACTTACTTGTGGTCCGAAATGCAGCAGGCTTGAACGCACGAGCACTGTGGTTCACGAACCTATAGCATGCATAAACGGACATTAACCCTAAACATCACGAAACTAGCAATAAATAAACTAAAATCGTTTTCTATCTAAGATGATTACCTTAGACCGAAAAGCAGGAGGAAAAAAATCAGAGAAGGAAGAAACTCCTTGCGTTGGTTTTCTTCAACCGCAAGAGAGAAGCAGAGAGGAAAATGAGATAGAGCAGAGAGGGAAATGTCTCACGTAGGAGGAAGAGAAGGAAATGAGATACATGGCTTGTCTTCTTCCACAAGTTTGCCAAGTGTCAATCATCCAGTTGATTTCTCCCACCAACCTTAATTTCTTCCTAATTTGCCCTTCCATTGGTTTTAACTAAAACATTATTTAGTTAATCGATTCGGTCTCACGAATCACCCTCGTTCGATTAAACACATCGACAATTTTATTAAAACACTCATTGCATTAATATCGGAGAAATTCCGCTTACATATTCGGGGAATTATTACATAGGCAAAAATGCCGGGTGTTACAGTCAAAGTTTAACAAGTCGAGCAGAGTCTGCTCAACGAGTCTTAATTAGTTGAGACTAAAGAATTAAACATACATAATATTTGTCAATTATTTAATTATAATGTATATTTTTAAAATTTAATTATTAAATTTATATGATTATTATTATTATCATGTCAAATATAATATTATTTATTTAATAAATAAAAATATAGAAACATAACGTACAAAAATAAAATTGTAGTCACGAAAAATTTTAATAAAAATGAAAACTATCTTCAGAGTAAAAAGTCTCACTGACTGAAGGTTTCATCTTTTATCTCTACGGGTACTTTGAGGGTCCACTTGCATCAGAAGCCCTTGGCCTTCGTAATGTTGGTGTGTGTATGGCTCCACGGTACATTCAAAACAATTTTCATTTCACAATCAAAATAAATCAAGTTTGTTCGAATACATTTCTATGATCTTTCTTTGTTATGTTTTGCCTCCAACTAATATGTCAACATGTTTAAACTTGATATATCCACATATTTAAACTGAGCAACATGCATCCGTATATGAAAGAGACTCACCTCTAGAATCAACAACCTTGAACACATTCAACGCATATGAAAATGAATTTGTTTCACCATCATCGTTGAGGTTTTAAAACTCTCATGTGAAACTTTAATTGGTGACGATGTGGTGATGACATCACCCTAAACATCTCAATTAGGTTGATATATTAGTTATGATGTAGATTTATAACAAACATGAACTTTAATAGAGATTGTTAATACAAGTTTTTAAGTTTCGATTACGTTGAGGGAATCAAATTCACACCACCTAGAAGTTATTATTGTTTTTGTTATATCAATTTATTATTTAAATCTTTATTTAGATATTTCATTTAAATTATTATGAATTCTCACAATTATAATATTCAGAATATGATTAATGATGTTAAAGAAGTTAGAGAGTACCTTTTACATTTTCAATAAGACAATTATCCACATCTTTTACCTCAAAAAATATAGAATCATTTTCAAGTACAAAAAACTTAAAATTTATGAAAAAATAGAATTTAGAAATCATGTATTAAAATTATGCATTTGTTTCCAATAGTTTGACTAGTACAATTGGTAGATATTATAAATTTTTTTACTTAAATGATCAAGTAAGAGATCCTACACAAACACAATTGAATGCTAGTGTAATGAAACTTTTATTTATGAAAAAGTTAGAATGAGAGAAGAAATAACAATACTTGTAGCACAATTTTTGTTGCTTTTATCATTCACGGATAGTGAAGCATTTGAAAATTTATGAAAGAGTATGCTACTCCTAATTTTAAACGTGTACCTAAAAATACAACGATAAGCGACATTGTCAATGATATGAAAAATGAAATAATTACATTTTTGCAAATTCCACTTCAATGTCTATTTGTAATCACATCATTTCGAGTAGCACGTATGTTTAAGGTAAGTAAAAAAAAAAAAAAAAAAAAAAAAAAAAAAAAAAAAAACTAAACAAAGCAGAACAAACAACATTCTGACAGAAACACAATCTAAAACACAGCACCAACATAATGCATTCATCAAGAATATCTTGGCCATCACCAGAATTTCATGTTACCAATTTCTAACATTCGAGGTACTTCTCAGAAAGTAGACATGCATTTGATATGATTAATACATGTTATAAGCCATTATGAAACACATATTCATGTGAAAACAATCAACCCAACAAAATACTACTAACAACAAACACAAACATAACACACAAAAACTCAATCTAAGATAAGTTCCTACATTTAATCAAACACATACCAATCAACAAGGTTAATCACACAATAAACTTGTAAGTAATATCATGACATGCTACTGGATTTTTTCTAAGGCCCACCCTCTAGAACTTTTTGTGGAAATGACACCTTATCCAACACCCTTTAAGCTGACTTTGCCTCTGACTGCTTTGTCGGTCACATCTCTTAAACCTCAGACATACCAACGGCCCACAGAGGAAAGCC